>JAAOAL010000088.1:0-264344 GCA_013186775.1 Fusarium dlaminii | reverse complement strand
TATAATTCTATTAAGAAAATTGTTAAAATTCTTATAAGCCTAATATTTAAAAATATATTAAATTAATAACTTATATTATTATTTTAGGTATTTTAAAAAATATATATTAAATTTATAAGAATAATTTAAAAACCCCTTTTAATATAAAAAATGGCTTGTAATACTTATATGTCTGTAATACTTGCTTATTATACACGTTATAAATATATTAGTATTAATAGGAAAAGTTATCTCTAAAGTGTTCCAAAATACTTTCGGACAAGAAGTCTTTCGATAGATCCAATTCTAACTCCTCAAACTCACTTGGCAGTGGTTCTTGTTCCTGGTCATTCGCAGTTATTAAACCTTCATCCTCGACTTGTCCAAGTGTTTGAGATAGTGAGCAATTGACCTCACGCTCTTGTTCAGCGGGATATGCAGAGGCCTGGTGAAAATGAGTGGCCAAGGTAGACTCATAGTCCGGACGTGGTATCACAGGGCTTGCGCAGTTATCGGTAATACTATTATTACCGGCAGGCTCATTTTCATCGTCATCTTCTTGGCTTCGCTTACGACTGTTAGAAAGCGATCTTTCGCGAGTTCCTGCTGAAGTTTCTCGAGATAGTTCCGGCTGCTGGTTGAGATACTGGCGAAAGACCCTGTCAAGGGCCTGGCGCACGTCACTAATACCAGGTCCCCCTTCACTAGCAAATGCGGGGTTCAGATTAATCTCCCGTTGAAGAGCATCAGCACCTTCAGCCATCAAGTATTCGTAGATATGTAGAGTGTTATCCACGGCCACTCCAACCAATGGTGGCTGTTCGGATATTTCGAAGTCTTTGTAGGGCGAGATTGGCCGTGGTAGATGGCCAGGGAAGAGAATATCAAATATTTCGAACCACTGGTCTTCCCTTGAACCACGAACCGATGGTTTCTGAAGGCGCCTTTTTGTTGCTTCGTTTAGTTCAGGGTAATGAGTTCTCTTGAGATGCTGTTTAACATCGCGTGGTCGCTTGAACGCAAACTTTGTACACTCGCGGTATTCAGCTAGGTTCTTTTTGGAAAACGGGCAGGCCAATGGTAAATAGGTGCCTTCCTGTTCAAAAGCTTTGCAGCGCTTGACAGTTACTGAGGATCCTTTTTGACCTTTTCCGGTGTCTGAGTCGGCTTTTCGCTTTCTGTTATTGGATTCTGTCGACTTTCTCTCGCTCGGTGGTGGATCATCCTCGTTTGTGTTGCTTGAGTGTACTGGAGAATGGTCGTTTGTCTGAGTGCGGAAGTTGCGCCATTCTCGCAACAGTGCTTGCACCAGGTGCTGAACATTCTCATGGAACCAAAGTTGCTCTAGAGCACCTTCTTGCATAACATCATCATTTTCAGACTGATTATCATTATCGGCATTAACCTCCAGCCTTTCAATAGCGTCAGCAACCTCTTCTGTGCTCGCTCTGTTTCCTTGGTCGTTCGTAGGGGTGTCTATGTGCACTTCAAGAGGTTCGGGGAAAGGTGATTCATCCTTCATGGATGTTGTTTCTTGTTTCCACAGTTTTGTAGTTGACGTCTCTGAATTCAGGTCTGACTGTATCACTGGTTGTTTTCCTGGAGTTGCGCGAGAGTTTCCTTCAGGTTGTCGAGAAGGATCAAACAAGCTTTTGGTAGCAGATGACTGTGAATCGCTTCCATCGAAAACATCGCCTTTTACGAAATTGCCTGATTGGTCAAGCTCTAACTTTTTGCTAATCAAGCCTGGGGCAAATGAAGTGCTGAGCGTTGCATTGGAAGCAGACGTTGTAGGATAGTTCTCCACCAAAGCCGTCATAAAGCGTGAAGATTGAGAGGTGACGGGCAGGGTGACTCTTTGCTGGCGTTCAAGTTCATCGCATCGCCAGTGGCCACAAAAGGGACAGGCAGCATTGAGTGCTACACTCCCAGCATCATAGCCACATTCACACTATATTCCAGTCAGCAATAGATGCTCCTGACATGTCATCTAGCGACATACACAGGACCAAAACCAGTTCCTTTTGTCCACAGCTATTGTAAAATAAATACACATCTTTCGTCTCAACGAATCGCGTGCGCGGTCCCTGATACTGCGTGTTGTAGGAACACACTGGGCGCTCCCAATTTGACTGTCGACCTAGGAATACTCTATTGGCTTGACCTTCCCAATGATAGGTTAGACACAAAATATTCTTATCGGGATGAGATCTGAAAGGCGGTCCGCAGATTTGGGCCACAATTGTGACCGGTTGAGGCAGCCAATCAAAGTGATATTCACCCACATCCAATGAAATACGCCACTGTCTAAGTCCAACCACAGATGTGCTACTAAGTCTTTGCATAAAACCGCAATGAACGCGGCAAGAACGATTTCGGTCACAGTTGTGGCCGGAGCGCCTGGAGCGCTTGGAGGAACACCAATGTGTCCGAAACTCGGGTATTGAAACATATACTGGTCGTATACATAAATACGCATTGTAAAATCAAGATATACAATTATCACCTGAAAATACCTTTGCAATATCGCCACAATATACCCTACTTCAGTGCTTGCGAACCTCCAACAATGACAGATACACCGACTCAATTTCCAGGTATATTCCTTTTTATGATTTGCCAAAAGCTAACTTGGCTAAGCATTATACAGTCACTAGAATCTCAGCAATGCTGCTCCCTTTTATTTATGACTGTTCTTCGGTAGCAGAAAGAATTGCTGTTAGTCAGCCTGCTTCGACTGACAGAAACGGTGGAGTCAAGGACGTGAACGCAGAACTGCAAAAGTGGGATTTAGTCTTACGGGCAAAAGGATCTCCAGACAAGCCACGACTCTAATCACAAGGAAAGTCTCAAGGCAAGGGGGAATCTGTTTATAATATTTCATTTAAGGGAGCTATTTTATATCTTACATCTTTAACCTAGTAATAACTAAGAAATAGGATCTAGGTATTGTAATAATAGCCCTATCCGCAATAGGTAAAATCGAGTTTAGTAGACCTGATTAGCAAATATATACGATTCGTCACAAGACGGTCAAGGTCGATGATATCGATATATTTTACAGCGAGACTGGAGATCCATCTCTGCCTCATCTAGTTTTATTTCATGCCCACGCTTTAAGCTCTCACATATTTCTTAATCTCACACCCTTGATTGCCGATAAGTTTCACGTCATTACCCCTGAATGCCTGGGGCTTGGAAATTCTTCTTGCCAAAGTCTCTGTTTATTATGATTTAACATATTGCTTACCGCTAGCCAAATAGCGAGTCAATCCCAAATGGGCAGCGCCTATCACAACCTGTGTGGCAGGCTCCATAGGCGGATAGACCTTGGGACAGAGTTTAGGTAGTTTCAACTTGATTTCCCGTAGCAAGTATTCCGATGTACAGAATTCTCCCCCAAGTACAACCCCCTATTGAAAGTCAGCATGTCAATAGGAAACGAGTACTCAAACATACCTCAATACCATGCCAACGTTTGAGAGCATCACCTATTATATAACCCATCATGGCCATAATGCCATCCATGACAGGCTGGAAACAAGAGAGGATTTCGTCATTTGTGTAAGTCATATAGCCATCCTTGATCCCTGCTTCTGGGAATTCTGTTTCAAGTGCAACATCGATATCCCATTCTTGTCCGTCGTTTCTGAACTCTGACATGATACGTCCCTCAAAATCACTGACACACTTTGTATAGACATTGTTGGCTATTTTGGAGCCATTCGCAAGTCCCATGCGGCCAATTTTAGTCCACACTATTTCAGCAAAGCGTTGTTCTATTTGAGTAGGCCTGGGAACATTTAGATAATATAGAAAAGGGGCAAAAGGAACTCACCCTAGCTTATTACTCAACGTAATCCAAGAAGCAAAAAAAGGCGGTTCTTGCAGAAGCACACAGGAAGACATGTGTACCATCACTTTCCCAAAGTTAGCAAAGATAAATGGATCTTTCGGCTCTTGGCTGAGGGAATATCTCAGTATCGCGTGGTGTATTGATGCCTCTGCTTCGCCGACGAATGACAAGCGTGTATCATTTTCGTCACTAAGATATCCAGCTCTTTGAAGAACACGTTTCCATAACGTTTTATTCTTATTTGCCCAGATCTCTGACGAGGTGAGAATCCAATGGATCCTCTGCTCGTTCTCCAAGAATTTGCTTCCTAGACGTTGCTGTAATTGGGTAAGAAGGGCACGCCTGACCTCATAGAGGAAATCGGCTGAGATATCTACAGCGTTGAGGCCTGGAGGAACACCAGGCAGCGGAATTGACTGTTCTGTCTCTTGTATCAAGAGCAGAGGTAAACCTGCAACCTTCTGGACGCCTGGCTTCGGATGTCCAGTCGGCCCAAGGGCGTTAGCAACGTCATGGCCCCAGCCAACTACCTTATTGTACTGATCGTAGTAAAGAACAGTTGGAACCTAAGAAATTAGATATCATTCAGTGAGCTTCTAATGGATAACTTGCCAATGATTTTCTGTAAGAGCCAGCACCAGGCCACTCTCTGAGCACCTCTGATATCGGGTTCTTAAGGTCGTTGACCACGTATGCAACACTGGTGCTCGCCCCGTCTATGTTCATGAAGTCGATTGACACAAATATCTGATATCGGGGCTCAGGCGTGGGCACAGGTGCCGTGCTATAGGGCGACAGTGGTAAGGGGGATTGATAACCTTGTTGTTCGTAATTGTTGGCACCTTGCGTGGGCTGTGGATGTGCTCTTGTTGAATGGGGAGGTGGTGGCAGTGTCATAGCCATAGAAGCTGTTCTTGAACTTAGTGGTCGAAACTTGAAGTAGTCTATGATGAGCTGCTGGTTCTCTTTGATATGATCATCGTTCCAGCCTCTGGCTCGAAGACCCGCACCAATGTGGTCACGCCAGTGGGGATCGAAAGCATCCAGGAGCCCGAATCCATACAGGCCGTTATTGTGGCTATATGATAGATTGGTGCTTCTTCTGGGTTGCTCTGGTTGTTGTTGAGGGTATAGCCCCAGGCTTTGCGGGCGATTCATTGTGTCCGGACGTTGGATAGCCTTTTGAGAGACAGGGGAGTTTAAACATGGCTCTCCTCTTGGCCTTTCTTGCATCTGCTGTGGAGGATATTGAACCATACCTTGGTGGCTATTCAGTGTCGATGGACTTGTGTACTGAGAACCGAAGGTTTTGGGGTACTGGAATCTACCTGGAGACGGGACGGGCCCAGAAACTGCCATAGTGTATGGTTGGCCGTGGTGATAGACTTGCTGAAAGTCCAATGGCTGTTGAGTTTGCGAGGCCATGTCACTATCGTTACTTGGTCTGGTCAAGCTCCCAACCGAACGGTCCAGATAAGCTAAGGCTCCAAGATCAGTCGCAACAGCCGCGTAGTTCGGGATAAAGCTTCGATGAACCTCTGCTTCCATCGTCTTGTTTCTCGCCATGCAGATGCGCACAAGCAAACTCAGGGTCTCCCAGCATCTCCAATGATCCTTACCGAGAACTTTTCTCTCGCCCCAAAGAGCACGCTTACAACACTTTTCTGCTTCCTCAAGCTTGGAGTCATCTAAATAAGCAACGGCCAAGGCGTGCATTCCGTGATACACGAGTATATCGTTTGTCTTTCTCTCAAAAGCGATTGGAGACATGATTTCGTCTGCTTCTGTCCACTTTTCCTGCCGCATGCATGCATATGCTAGTCGTATCTTCATAGCTGTGACGTCGCTTACAGGTCTCGAACTCGTTTCGCCGTGCTCGATGGCACCTCTGTAGAATTGTTCTGCCTTTGCGTGATCCCCCTCCGCCTCATTTTTGATCGCTAGTTCTTCGATTCTTCTAGCAAACTCAGTCTCACTGTCCGAGTCGGCGTCGACAGGAGAACGTGGCTCTTCTTTGACGGGCGGAGGTATCCATCTCTCGATCATTGCAGCTTGCGCTTCCGTTAAAGGATCGCCCATAATACTTCCTCCCCAGACAGTGGACCTAGGGCCTTCTCTCAGAATGGTACTGGCGCTTGAATGGAAGTTCTCTGCCACCTGAACAAACTGTCGGAGATTTTGGGTGGCGCGATCGTCCTCTTCGCGTCCACTGGAAGGGCCAGGGCTTGCGGAGCTACTTGTATGCAGAGCAATCTCAACATGCCTCAGCTGGGACTTAAGTCCGGAGAGGACCTTGAAGACGGAGTCTTGAGAGGAATTGCTGTGAATTAGAAGGCAGCTATCCACGTTAGTAATCACCCTAGACCCGGATTACCATGACTTACACGTTGATCATCTGAAAAGCACTAGTCATTGCCGTGTTGTATGACTTAATTCTGTCCTTGTATATAGTGATATCTTTGGACCGTAGGCTAAACTTGATTTGTTTGGTTGGCTTGCGCAAGAACCCTCGGCTGAAGAGGTTTGTTTTCTCAAGCTCGGCCATTAGCTGGTTGAGCTTGTTGAATGTGTTCTTGATATCATCGAGGGTAGCACTAATACTACCCCAGAGGGCATTACCAGGATCGATCTCCGCCACGACGGCTTGCGGAACCCGGCCTGAGGCATTGCTGACGGAGTCTAGGACTCGCGACAGAATCGAGACCTCCTCAAACAAGTTGGAGACATTCTCGTCGACCTCGACAGTATCGTCTATCCAGGTGTATAGCGTCTTGACTATCGTCGCGCAGCTGATGGCGAGGCCGGCGGCGCCTGACGCTATAGATAATGGATCCATCGGAGACGATCGATCGTCAAGGTTGAAAATGGAGCGAGTCACAGCTGAACTGTTGGTGCGGGGTGACATTATGTTCCAATTAGGAATGCCGCTTATGCATCCCAAAGAGGCAAACCGAGTTCCTAACTTAACTCCTAACAGTACTAAAGTTATAATTTCTACCCTGTAGCATTCAATATACTACAGTGATTCCTGTGGTAAACAAGATCCCAACCTTCGATTTGCCTGCTCAAAAGTGCCACTTAATTTGTTGACCTTGCGGTATGCACCTAACTATGCGAAGGTAAATGGCACCCTCTTTGTTCTAATAGCTGCACCTTTGGCTTAAAAGACTACTAAGTTATAAGGCTCTTCCCTCCTGTCTTTTAATCATCGTATCACCTGAGAGACTTATCATCTCGTTCCCCCCCTTTTCACATCATGGTCTGCTATCGGATAGCATGGTTATGTGTCTCTGCTTACGTAGCGAGGCGAAATCCTTGCTGTTCTATAAAGTTTGTTCTGTGGAATCTTTCTGTGCCGGATATACGGCTGTAACTTATGACACAAGTTCACATCTTTTTGCCATGCCATGTTATAGGCCCTAGGGCACGAAAACAGTAACACGAGACTAACTCGAAGCTATTCTCCGTTCTGCCATGGATAATCTACCTGCGCCTCTCTTTATGCCCCGATGACGAACGGCAGATGGGCCGTAGCCGTAAAAATAGTCGCATCCCGGGCGATCGCTGATAGCCGCCCACATTCCGACCCGAGATTCTCGTGGAAGGACAGAAAACTCAACACATTAATCTCAGTTGACATAAACACAAAGCTGAACTTAGCGTAAGATTAATGAAACTTGTGAGCTGCTATTTTTGGTGGACTATCTTAATTTCCTCAATCTTTCTTGCTCCCGTCGGCCCCCCTGGACATCAAGTTACTAAGCGGCGCGGAAGTAGTTGACGCAATTGCCTCCGCGTCAAGGCGCTAGGGAATGCGCAGCACGTTCTTATAATAGGACGCGTAAAGGTAGTTTAAGCTTACAATAGAAACCTACGAAAAATGAAGGATGAGCCTCACGCGGGTACTATACTTAGATACAGACGAAAGGTTTGCATGTGAGGTAGCGCTATGATTGACTATAAGATATGAAGAGAAGCATGATCTGTCAGAATGCTTGAAGAAACAGTTCAACTACACCACTGCAATACGGACACTTAATTCACACAATGCTTGCTTCGTCTCTTTTCTTGGCCCTAGGCGCAAGCGCCCTTGTGCACGCAAATGGTATCCAGGTCCAACGCTCAGAAAATCGCCTCATAAAGGGACCCGATTCCCCGGATGGCACTTCTTCGTCCACTATGGAGCCAGTGTGGTATGCGAAACAACAGGACGATGAACTCGTGAAGGTGGATTTCCATCGATTGATCCAGCGTCAAGACAGCAGTTCGGCGGATACCGATACTTCAGCAGATGCTACAAGCACAGCAACCAAAGATACCTCAGTGGTTTCTACCACTAAAGACGACGCCACGACGACAGCTGAGGCTGAAAGTACCACTATTCAAACAACTACATCGGCGACAGAGACATCAACTGCAGAAGAAAGCTCCGTGTCATCAACAACCAGCACCTCAACGTCAACCTCAAGCATAGCATCATCGACAAGCACGACCTCAACTTCTACAGAACCTGGCGCCTCATGCTACAGTACCACAGTCAAGAGCAGCACCATCTGCGAAACAACAGGATTCACCACGTTGACATGTTACGCTGCGAACATAACCTCAAGCACGTGTTCTCCAGGTCTTATGTGTACGACCCAGTCAAGCAACGGAGTTACGATATGCATGGAACTTCAGAATGAAGTTGGTACAGCTGGTATTATCATAGCCTCTGTTTTCTCGGGACTTATACTCATTTGTGCTTGTACCCTTATCACGATGTGTTATCGAGATAAGAGCAAGCAGAGGAGACAGGAGGAGATGAGACGGGTGAGATCGGTGAAGATTGCTGAGAGGGCTACTTTGTTGCAGCGTGCGCAGTAGGGCTGGAGGTCGGAGGATAAAGTGTTGAGGTAGAGACAGGTATGGCATCTAGCAAGGGATCTGATGTTTATTGATTTCATGGACCAATGTAAATAAGGATTGCGATATGATACCGGGATGATAAGGGCCCGTGAATTAAAATCATGATACAATAAAGTTATTGGGCGTTGAATTCGTCTCCTTCTGTACTGATGACAAAGCGCGTTTCGATCAACATGATGTTCGGGTTTCTTGCCGCGGTTCCCCTCAAAAGGCGGGGTCTTGATATGAAGTCAACACCAACACCAAAGCCAACATCATCAACAACCTCAACTACTTCAACTTTTACCAGAAACTGACGATGTCATCTAAACCATCTTTCGACTCCCTCCCACTCTGGAAAGATGGTCCTCCCGGAAATGCCTGGGGTCTGTTCGGCGACAACGACCAATGCGGGATGCTAAACCTCTTGACCCCAGAGAGTGTAGCAAAAGCAGCATCAGAAATACGTGATGGCGTTCGGGTTTCTACCGATTGGCCACTAAATCGAATGTCACGACCTTGTTTCGGCCGTGCACCTTTCAAACATGAGATTACTACCAAAACCCCTCGTGCTGTGAATGATGATACTTTGACGTTTAATACACAGAGTAGTTCGCAGTGGGATGGGTTTAGGCATTATGCTTATCAGAAGGAGCAGCTTTGGTTCAATGGAGAGAGCCTTGATGATCTGTTATCTTCGGATGTCAACGGCATTCATTGTAAGCTATACTCGCTCCAAGTGGACATTACTGACGTGTGTAGCTTGGGTTGAGCGAGGTGGTATCGTTGGACGTGGAGTACTACTCGACTACGCATCTTGGGCAGATAAGAACAGCATCGCCTTAACTCCCTTCGAAACCAAGTCAATTACTGTCTCAACACTAAAAGAAGTTGCCAGAAGTCAAGGCACAACCTTCCAGAAAGGCGACATTCTGTTCATCCGCACAGGCTGGGTCCGAGCCTATGACAAGCTCTCTGACGATGAGTGCAAGATATTAGCAGACTACAAAGTCCCCCCAGCTCATGGAATTGAGTCTTCGGAAGAAACACTACGGTGGCTTTGGGAGCAAGACTTTGCAGCCGTCGCTGGTGATCAACCTAGCATGGAAGCATGGCCTTGCCAGAACACGGATTTCTTTCTGCACGAGTGGTTGTTGGCGGGTTGGGGAATGCCAATTGGGGAGTTGTTTGACCTGGAAGCTTTGAGTAGAGAGTGTGAGAAGCGAGGGAGATGGTCGTTCTTCTTTTCGAGCATGCCACTCAAGGTAAGTTTCGTTCTCTTCCACCTCTTGTTGAGCCGACGGTCTGATGCGTGTTAGGTTCCTGGAGGCGTGGCTAGTCCGCCAAATGGTGTAGCCATCTTTTGATCCACTGGTTAAATGTGTTAATAAAGATGATCGTGGAATGAACCGGTAACTAATTTATTTGATGGTCAATTATGTGCTGTGCTGGAGCCTATAACAAGTCCGTCCAGCTATTAATGTTCATCCAATCCTGGTCCGATGTGAAGTTACTGAACTGGTGCAATCCCTCTCCACCAAGCAACCTATTCCAGTCAGGCGGACTCTCCGGTACCATAACCTGCTCCCCCTGTAATCTCTGCGTAACAAGTGTCTCATATTCACGGTGCAGTTCCTCAAAGACGCTATGAACAGCCTCGGCATTAGGCCAGTGTCTCGCAAGTAATATCGTTGACCTCAACAGTCTCGATAGTCTCTCAAGTGCGTTAATGGCGACTAAAAATGTTTGAGAGGTTACAGCCGCACGAATCTCACCGGCGAATTGTATACCAGCTGCTGTCACCGCGCTGACGGAGGTAAAGTGGCATTGGCGCAGTTCATCGCGTGCCGTGAGCTTCTCGAGGGACGTTACGATTGCTTGGGCTGCTGCAGAGCAGATTGACTGGCTACTTTGTTCATGGAGATTGCGATGGAGGTGGAGAAGGAGGAGATTGTAGTGCATTCGGAGATGGCATGTCCATGAGTCGTCGTCTTCTGCGACGGTGGATATGCCTGAGCGGAGGGACCATAGGCCTAGCCGGGCGTCGATTGATGCTACATCTATGAGACGATCTCGCGCGGGTGCGTTAAGTGCTATGACGTCGAGGCCGATGTAGGCCAGATCAACGAGATGATTCAAGAAGTCAGGGCTGACTCCAGATTCGGCGATTGTCGGGTCATTGCTCGGTGTATCAGTGATATCCTCCTGCTGAAGTGGCAGCTGGTCTATGTCCTCCGCTCGCACCGCACAAGGCCTTCCAGTCTCCAATGAAGAAAAGACTTCACAGAAGAAAGCAGACCACCAGCACCGTCGATACTGCGCCATCTCTGTGGCTGGAAGTTGAGAGCTTCTCCGATGAGCTCCGAGGCCAGTACCTATTCGCACAGCGATTCCAGCCCAGTACCACGGCCCACCGGCAACTGTATCACCATCACCTATATGCCATGTGAACAGGGCTGCTGCTTGGAGAAGATGCATTCTGTCTGATTCGTGTCGCATATGGTACAGCATACTGGCTCTTCGGAAGAGTCTATTCTGGACGGCATGGCGATCAGTGGCGACGAGGGGATGAGCGCATGCGTGGGCACCAGCCATGAGAACGGACTGAAATAGCAGAAGTGGTGGAGGATTGTCAGGCGTGCGATAGCGAGCGAGGAATTCTGGCTTTGACACGATGGGCAGAAACGGGTGTATATGATCAAAGTATGCTTGCACCAAAGCATCGCGAACCTCTTGCGCCGGGAAAGAAGATACCTCCGTTACCAAGTCTTGAGTCACCCATGAGTTCGGTGTCGGTTTCCAAGATTTGACTTGTCTGATAGGAGGATATGGATAATGCAGTGGCTTTCCGCCTATCCTATCGCTACTGGTACTTCCATCTGCAGATTCCTGGAACGAGCCATGAGTATCCGGTCCAGTAGGCGCAGACAAAGGTCGTTGGTCGCCAAGAACTGAAGAATAAGGCTGTCTGAAAGAGCGATGTAAGTCGACAAGGTGAACCAGATTCGACACAGCCGTGCCAACATAAGCGATGCGAAAGCTCTTTGTCGATGCAAAAACAGCCCAAGCTGCAGCGCCGATGCCATGCTTGAAGAACCTCGCTAATCCCTCCCGAGCGAGTTTCTCTTGACCGTCTGACCGAGATGCATCATTCGATGTCTTATCACGCCGCGATGATGCAGATGAAGCCTCGGGTCCGAGGATCGAAAGATGATCATCCCGCTCAACGGCTCCGGCATCCGGATCCGGCTGCGATACTCCTGGTGATCTGACCGGTGTGTCACGATCATATGCATTTCTAGAAACCACTGAACTCCTTCTCGCAACAGCCCATTTCGCCGTTGACCTGAATCTTCATCAGCTTACTAACTTTTCATAAGGGCGCGTCGGAGCCGTACCGGCATTCAAACCCGGACTTTTCACAGACGGAACATGGACCTGATGGTCGGTCGACTATATCGCAGCGGACTTTGCGGCGCCGACATAAATCACATGCTTTTCGCTGCTGGCGACGACGTTTGTCGTGTTGGGCTTTTTGAGGCGTCGGATCCATGGTTGGTTGGTGAGTTGGGTTGAGGAGAAATCGGAACCGGTGAATCAGAACTGTGAGGCTGACATGGTTAGTGTCGGCTCCTGAGCCGTGAGCCGAGAGCGGGCATTAGACGGGTATAGCGGACATGATTGTTCGCCAGCGGGAGATAATGTGGCATTTTTAGAAATTATTGACACAATTGAAGCAAACTTGATATCAATCGTCTCGAACTGAAGAAATTGCTTATCATTCTTCAGGTCGAGACCGTGAGATTAGCCCGCCTCCTTGATTCCGAAACCGGTCTTACGCGTCAATGGTTGGAGATCAGCCTCCGTGATGCGGAGCTACCCCGTACTTGTCTCACCAATCCAACTCATGCCTCACATTCATCAGTAATCGACTCAGCTACCATCTACAGCCACTTAGTCATGACGCGCTCTCTTCAAGGCTCCGTTGTTCTCGTAACGGCCGGCACATCTGGTCTCGGTCTTTGCGTAGCGGAAAAGTTGATCCAAGCAGGCGCCTCAGTAGTCATCAATTACGCCTCCAACGACGAACGAGCGAACGATGCCTTCGTACACCTAAACCAACTAGCTTCGAAATGTTTCTCGCAGGATACTGGACCGCGGTGTTTGAAAATAAAGGCTGATGTGACCAATAAAGCAGGGATTCAAGAGTTGGTCAACCAGACAGTATCGGCCATGGGGAGAATTGATGCTGTGGTGTCCAATGCTGGATGGACCAAGTTTGCGAAATTCCACGACATCGACGATAATGTTGATGAGGAAGTTTGGGATCACTGCTATGCAGCTAATGTCAAATCGCATATGTTCCTATGCCATGCGGTGAAGAAGTATTTGGAGGAAGCCAAAGGTGCATTTGTTATGACTGCCTCTGTCGCGGGAGTTAAACCTAGCGGGAGCTCTATCGTGAGTAATCTAGTACTGATGTCCAAGAAGACGGAGCTAAATCTTTGGAACAGGCATATTCTGTCACCAAAGCTGCACAAATCCATCTGGCAAAGACTCTGGCTACGGTGATGGCACCATCAATTCGTGTCAACTCTGTATCTCCAAGCTTTATGGAAACAGTAATTTCTGAAGGCCTCACGATATCTGGTAGTATTGACTGACTTGACTTTTAAGAATTGGATCGCCAACATGCCGCAGTCAAAGATCGACGATGCACGAGAAAAGACTCTCCTCAAGCAGATTGCCAAAGTCGAGGTACGCACGCTGAGATTATCATATCACTGGAAAAGTACTGATTACCATAAAGGACGTCGCAGAGCAGATCATATTACTCATCAAATCGGAATCCGTAACTGGATCTAATGTTGTCATTGATTCCGGGTTTTCTATCTAGGCTTACAAAACAACGCGAGGGCCAAATGAGATATCAGACTGGTTGATTGTAAAATGGGCGGATGCGAGGATGACGCCCGGCGATTTCTGGATTCGTTGATTACCCCCGATGCTTAGATCCTACGCGCCAAGCTTGGGTTAATCTGCACATACAGGGTAGCCATGAAATACAACATCATTTAACATCAACCAATTCCTCAGCTCAGATGCCAAATTGCCGTATATTCACTTCAATTGGGAAAGCCAGACATAGCCTGATCTGATCTGATGATTGTCTGCCTTGGAATTGGATCATACTTCCTTGGAAATGGCGGCCGTTGAGTCCGAAATGATGTATACCTTGGGGGCCGTTTGTTTAATCACCCGCATTCAGAATCCGCCAAGAGTTATTGTCACTCTGCGCCTCTCACAAAACGAATGATACTAGCCAACCGAGCTGAAGTTCATCATTCTTGGCAATTTGTCGCGTGACGTAGAAAATGCCCAGGAACAATGACGATGATTCCCCTTGGCGTATCTCTCCCAAGCACAAAAGCCCCCGCATGTCGCGTTACAGATCCATTCTTCAGCTTCTTTGCGTCGTTACAAAGTATATTGAGCAAGCTTAAACGAATATGCCCACTTCTACAGAGTTCTTTGGTGTGACTGCCTATAATCTGGGTCCATTGACCACAACCTTCTCGGCCCCATCGGCCTGTGCTACTGGCAATGATCATCATGTTATCGTCAACGGAAGCGAACCCGACGAGGTCTGGGGCTATCCGACGTGCGGTTTCAAAGACCGCGGTAGCTGTCTTCCTAGCGGAAAGTCCTATGATTCGCTGCGAAGTATAACTACTCCGCTGAACCGGGCCTGGAACTTTTACTACTCGCCTGGCATAGCCTGTCCATCGGGATGGACTACCGCTGGGACCATGATCAAAGAGGGAGAATCCTCCCTTAGCGTATCCGGGATCTTCTCAAGTCGCCTGCAGGCTTCTAGCACCGGAGCGGTGCAGCTCGAGCCTGTTGACTGGTGGGCCGAAATTATGAACGTGTCGGAGACAATTGCCTATTGTTGCCCAAGGTGCGTTGATGCATATATTGATGCGCAGAAGTCTAGACTGACAATTTAAGTGATTACGTGGCAAACCCTGGTGGATACTGTTTCTCAACGGTTGGTCCAAGGACTGACTTCAACTATTCGTCCATGTGCCACAGCCCGGCGCCAG
This sequence comes from Fusarium dlaminii, assembly GCA_013186775.1. Taxonomy (NCBI): domain Eukaryota; kingdom Fungi; phylum Ascomycota; class Sordariomycetes; order Hypocreales; family Nectriaceae; genus Fusarium; species Fusarium dlaminii. The sequence goes on along the minus strand of JAAOAL010000088.1, from coordinate 249,515 downwards.
TGGACATAATCACTGTCACGAGTTTGGATGGCGTGTCGTTAACGCAGCCATTGATTTCTCTAGACGTTCTGACTACGCCAGCTTCAACGTATGAAGATGATCGACTGTTTACTCATTCACGGTATTCAAGTGAATTTGTTGTTGCTACTTGGGTACCTGCTGTGCCTTTGATTCACCAGAAGTCTGATGTAGATGAAGCAGAGGAGGATGACGATGAGAATGATGGGGGAGATGATGATGATGGTGAGGATACCGATGGAAATGCTGCATCTATCAAGACTCCAGGAAACGGAGTTGCGAGTGTTCTTGGACTGACTATGGGTATCCTGGCTGGTATGGGCATGCTTCTATGATATCTGTTTATATTTCTTCAGCTTGACGATTTTGGTTTCGGCCGCCGAGGGATATCATTCGTTTTAATTCATGGCAAATGTTTGCAGACAACCCAATCGCAATTAAGAATTTGCGTTCATAGCTCTATGTATTTCTTAATCTTATACCCTATTATCGAAATATGCCACCTTGAGACGTTGATGAAGCTCGGCTCTGAAAGTCTCCAGGGTTTTGTAACATGCGCGATGTGACGCCCACACAATGACGCGGCTTTTTTAGAGGCTGGAACTCGCCCGTAACCTACTCGGGAAACAACCTTAATCGATTTCATCGTAGCGCCATAAGATGGACGAATTATGTGCTCAATTGGGATAACACAACCAGGATTATAGGCTCTGACACGGTCCATTGTCATCCGGTAACAATCTGACACATCTCGTGTAGTAGCCCCTCCAGGGGCTGCCTCACCCAAAACTGACTATGTAATCATATACATGAAACAAACCAGCATCGGCATTCGGCAACGTTTCAACCGAACAAATCTATTCACTTGCAAGGCACACGATATTACCAATGAAACCAAACCCCAAACTTCACATCCCTAGTCGTCGATTCCCAACTCCACTATAGATCATCGATTCCGCCAAGGGAAAGCTTAAGAGTCGATCCCAAGTTTGAGAGCTGTATCAGCATCTGGGGAAGAAGTCCATTCTTGGCGTTTGGTGTATCAGCAAAGTTTCCGAAGTTAAGCTTTTGGTTGAATCTATTTTGAGATCTGTTTTGGAGGGTTGTAGCGAGATGGGGGAATCATGTATAAGAAGACTGGTTTATTCCCACCATACAAAATTTCTCGTCATCCACACTCAACCTCTCATTTTTCAGACTATTAAGATTCGCTTGACGCGACGATTTCTCTTCTTTTTTCGGACTGGTGCCTTTTTTTTTACTATCAATAACTGCTGGGCAGCCTTTTTTCCTTAATTGTTTGAACACAATCATTTGAAAATACTCACTATGTATTTCTCCAACATCGTTGTCGGTGCTCTTGCAGCCCAGGCGCTGTCTGGTGACAGAAGGCCGACTCCAGCACTGGCTGGAAAGTTCGCGGTATGTATCTTGTCTTCGACTTCGCTGCACTCAAGCTGATGACTTTCCTAGGCGTTGATGGCTTCTGCAGCTCTACCAGTCTCTGGCGTGCCAGTGATTGGCCTCATCGAACCTCGATCGGTAGGTACACATGATTTGAAGCAGAGTTGTCCCTTACTGACTAGAGAAGCCCGAGATCTTGGTGCTAGGTGGCGGTAATCAGCAGAACCAGGGCCAACAGGATGGCAACGACAACGCTCAAGACGATCAGAACGAGCAAGATGACGAGAACGCACAAGATAACCAGGACGGCCAAAACGGACAAAATGGTGGTGGCGGACAAGGCCGAGGTGGTAGGAATGGTAACAATGGCAACAATGGTAACGGTCAAGGCAATGGCAATGGCAATGGCAATGGCAACGGCAACGGCAACGGCAACGGCAACGGCAACGGCCAAGGTAATGGCAATGGAGGAAACCAAGGCAACGGAGGAAATCAGGGCGACCAAGCCACCACCACCGAGTCCCTTGCTACCATTGTCGATACAGCCACTAACACTTTCGATACAGCCACCAACGTTGCCAGCGACGTTGGTGCCATCCAGAGCCGTATCGCCAACGAGACCGTCGTCACCCGATCTCTTGGTCCCGGCCAGCTTGACCCGGGTCAAACTGATGCTGCCAACACTCCCGGCCAGGGTGGTGGTGCCGCTGCCACCGATACTGCCGCGGCTACTGAGACAGCTGCAGCTGGCGAGACCGGAGCTGCTACCGATACTGCTGCCGTCACCGAAGCCCCTGCTGCTACCGACACTGCTGCTGCTACTGATGGTGCCGCCGCCACTGTCACCGTCACCGCTACCGTCACCGTTGACAACGGCAACGGCAACGGTAATGGCAATGGCAATGGTAACGCCAACGGTAATGGAAGGGGACGAAACAGGGGTGGTAACAATGGCAACAATGGCAATGACAACGGCAACAACGGCAACGGCAACAATGGCAATAATGCCGCCAACGGGGGCAATGCTCAGAATGGAGACAACGCCCAGAACGGAGGTAACGGAAACAACAACGGTAACAACAACGGTAACGCCAACGATGCCGCTGCTGGCGGAGATGCTGCCAACGGTGGTGATGCTGCTCAAGGTGCTGACACCGGTGGTGCCGGAGGTCTTCTCAACAGTATCCTCTCGGGCTTGACGGGAGGAGCCGGTGCTGGCGCGGCTGCCGGCAACAACTAGACGACTCGTATCAAAGTTGCAAGAGGGATCTCTCTGGTATAATACTGGGATTGACTGGTGCAGGACACCGGCGGGCAGGCCTGGGATGATAGATTGGTTCTCGGTGTAGTGTAGTCATATGTACTAGTAATCCAACCCGCTTCTGAACAATTCCTTCGCCTCCTACCCATACATCTTCATCATGATCGTCTGGATTCAATTTGCAGTCCGCCAGTATATGAGCCTCTTGATTCATCTCCTCAGGTATAAGCCAGAAGCGAAATTGTACCCCCTCGTCATGTCTATAACCATTTGCCTGGCAGTCGATAGCGCTCCAGAGTTCGTAGTACTCATGAGGTTGCCCACTAACCCATTTACGAAATTCTTCATCTCTGGCCATGATGCGCACCTCTTCTGTGGCGAGCTCAACTAGTGACGCATCGTCCGTGGCAATTATGAATATGTTTATATCGTTCAGTAATCTTGTACGGAGATCGTCGATGTATTCGAGTGCATCCACCAGATTTGTGGTTCCTGACGGTACGTCGCGGAAATCTCCATCATCTCCCCTGTATACATTGTATTGAGATTGGGGACCGAAATAAAGGGCCCATGCCCTTTTGGCAAAACCGCGGTCGTTGAGGAATCCAGTAGCGACGAGTATATCATCAGATGGCACTATGGGTCCTGTCGCCATCAATCTGGCTCCAAGGAATGACACCTGATTCTCAGAGTCGAATTTGATGAGTTCTTCGTACGGGGTATCCTGAAGGATCCGATAGTCGCTTGGGTAGAAGTGTGTCTTGACTTCCACGTACTCTACTTCCTCTTCGTCTTCATAATCCTCCTCCTCTTCGTCCTCATGCTCTTCTTCCCCTTCGTGCTCTTCCTCCTCACTCGAGGATGATTCACAATTCAGAAAGTCCTCTGGAGTAGAAATTTTAACCGATTGGTGCTCTGAAGGTTCGCTGATGCTTGTGCTCAGGATCGTGGGTCGCTCACCGCCAATTGTGAGCTTGCATTGGACTGGTTTCATAAAGCGTGCATAATATTGATGCATATTCCACTGATAAGATAAGGATGATGCATCCACAATACACAATAATGAAGCAACGACTCGAAGCCAACTACCCTAGCCTGAACCAAATTAGCCACATGAATATTCTCTCGCTCGCACAAGGCCCTCGATGTAATACGTATTGTGGGTTTATCCTCTAAGTGGTCAAGACTCAGCTACGGAATATAGGACCCACGTAGTGCCTATGCGTAACTCTACGGAAACAAAGTATAAAGACACTTGTTAGCTGCACTACAATTACTAGGTGTGCAACAGAAGACATGCAGCATCTCTTTTTTCTGTCGACTAACATCACATATGCCAAGATGTTCTAGGTAGCCATTCCATCTGACAACAGATCTCTTATTGAGCAGATCAGGTGATAAGAACCTAGCAGCTCGCGAACAGGCCGAAAGAGGCCTCGGTCTCGAAACACGGTGATAGCGGGGATATACACCCGAGCCTCAACACGTTTTTGACAACAGCAGCTACGTCTGAGCGCATCCTATAAGTGTCTTGAGCCAATAGGAAGCACAAAGCAGACACCGGGCCCTCTGGCTTCTCTGATTTCCCCAGATCTCCTTGTCATCCCCGGATTTTGTTCCGCGTTAAAACCCCCACTCAGACCGTCGATCCTTGTCGATATCGTCTGGACTTCGCCCCAAACACGCTCTTGCAAGATATCAGGCCATGGAACTTATGACGTGTCGTAAAGCTTTGATCTTTCTAACTGATGGGTTCTGACGGGAGATATGGATGTATGCGACAGCGAAATCGGTTCCGACATTTTGTTGAGAAATTTTTGCTGCCAAGCTTATCCCTGCAGCGTGGCATTTGTAAGACACCGTGATACAAGCTTGTTTCATATCCCATGAGCTTTTCGGCGACAAGTACGATCTACGATAAACTCAATCTACTCTCTTTGGTTTAGGTCTCAGTTCCCAGATCTGCGCATCGGCTCTGACTAGCTTTTCCTGACTCGAGTTCCTCGGAACCCTCCATCAGGTGACATCTCCTCCTCGGAACAAGATCGCATTTGCCGTTTCGACTTCCCCGCATCCATCCTTCCATATGCATGCCGGGCCAACGGGCATACATGATGTCAAAGCGACAAGTCAAAGCAATTACAGAAACAGACAAGCTCCTCTTGTCCGTTGCTCTTTGCCAGATTTGCTACTCGAATGGAGATAACAAACATAGTTTAGATCCACTTTGTGTCACCTCATTCGACCCCTCACCATCAGACCAACAATCACCCCGTTTCCGCCTTGCTTCGAAAGATCCTGCGGAATCATGCCCGCATGGAAAGTTGCCTGATATTGTTTCGGTGGAGCCGCCAATACTCGAATGATATAAAAAGTCAACATCCTCGCGCCTGTCTTTACAGATATCTCAACTCCAGAACCTCTGAAACAGCCTTCCTTGATCTAGCATCACCTTCAACTCATAATGTCAATTCCCTCTCAGCAACGAGCAGCAGTCCGTCAAGGACTTGGCCCAGAAGCAACAGCCCCCATCCGCACAGTCGACGTTGAAAAGCCAGGCCCAGGCCAAATTCTCATCAAGATCACATGGACTGGCCTCTGCGGCTCTGACAAGTCTCTCCTGCACAATGAGTGGAAGGACTTTGGCGTCAGCATGATGGACGCGACTAAAGGCATCGCGGGGCACGAAGGAGCTGGCAATGTCGTGGCTGTTGGTGAAGGCATGGAGAACAGGTGGAAGATTGGTGATCGGGCTGGTGTGAAGTGGATTGCCAGCACTTGTGGCGAATGCGACTTTTGCAGAGTTGGTTCGGATGAGGTTCACTGTCCTAACCAGACCAACAGTGGATTCTCAGTTGCGGGAACGTTCCAGGAATATGTCATTGCGGATGGAAGATATACTTCGAGAATTCCAGATGGTGTTTCTGATGAGGAGGCTGGACCGATTATGTGCGGAGGCGTAACAGCATACACAGCTTGCAAACGGTAAGTTAAAACATCTGCTACAATAGAAAATGCTAACACCTTTGAGATCTGGAGTGAAACCAGGCCAATGGCTAGTTATCCCCGGCGCTGGAGGCGGTCTCGGTCATTTTGGCATCCAATACGCCAAAGCCATGGGCATGCGAGTCATCGCTATTGACGGCGGTGACGAAAAGCGAGATCTTTGCCTCAAGCTCGGTGCTGAGGTCTTCATTGACTTCAAGACAACAAAGGACATCACTGCCGAGGTTATGAAGATCACGAAATACGGCGCCCACGGGGTCATCATCACAGCTGCGACGCGAGCGGCTTACGAGACTGCCCCCAACTATCTCCGTCCCAATGGAACTGCTGTGGCTGTTGGTCTTCCTCAAGACCCAACTATTATAGCCGGCGCACCGCCAATGGCAGTTGTTCTGCGCCGATTGAAGATCGTGGGAAGTGTTACTGGTAGTATGAAGGATGTTGAGGAGGCTCTTGACTTCACTGCTAGAGGTCTCGTTCGAGTGAGTATATCCAAAGAGGATAAGAACTTAATAGCAGTATTCTAACACTCTATAGCCAATTCTTTCCAAGGGTAAGCTTGAAGATCTTGATCAATGGATCAAGAAGCTTGCTACTGGTCAAGTCGCTGGACGATGCGTCCTGGAGGTTGCTGCTTAGGATATCTACCGGAGAGTAGAATATGTTTAATTGCCATTGACGACCGGTTTGTTGGCCGCTGGTCCATGAGGAGTTTAGTTAGAGAGGATACGGCCGATGATGGGCGTTAGTGTGTTGGAGTGGAGTTGGTGAAATGTATATGGCTGAATAAACCCGAGTACAAACATATTTTCTTGACATGACGCATGGCCATGAGTCATTCTTTCATATTCATATTTTCATATGCTGCATATTTGAGCCAGCTGATGCGAGCTGGATAATCATCACTATGTCCTCCAGTACTCCTCAACCTCACCTTGTTCCAGCCTACCGAGCTCTACATAGAACCGGAACTTGTTCAACTTGTAATGTTCCGCAATCTTCCTTGCTGTCCAACCATCTGCATCCGGTTCATTGGCATCGATTCCCTTTTGCACCAGATATCGACTCCTCAAAATCAATCTGTCCTGGTCAACCCCAGATCGCGCGACAATATGTAACAGGTTTCCACCTTCTGACGTCTTGGCCTTCCAATCAACGCCGGCTTCATCTAGAGCTTCGAGAACCTCAGCATCGACGTCTCTCCAACTCCGGTAATCTTGATAAGCGTCCGTGTCAGACATGCGAAAGGTACTCGCCTTGTCATCGTCCATATGGCCGTTATTATCCAATATGAGCTCCGCCACAGTCTTTCCAGCGTTGTTTCGCATATTTATATCATCGCAAAACGCGATCTTTAACAGTTCATAGAAAATTTCTCGCTTTTCCGTCCCGTGCCAGATGGCAGTCAAATCGTCATCAGCTAAGTAATGCAGCGCTGTATTGCCCTTTCTGTCCTTGGCCCGAGGATCCGCACCAGCTCTCAGGAGATCCTGGACACAACCGAGAGGCTCTGCCATGACAACGGGGGTTAGGCTTTCAGCTAAGGGATGGAGGCGCATCCGCCGAAGAGCTGCATGTAGTGGATATGTTCCGTGGTGATCAGGCTGGTCCACCAGAGACTGGTATCTCGACGAAAGGATGCGCAAAGAACGCCGAACAATGGGGAGCTCTTGGAAATCCGCATTCCGGTTATTGCTGACCTCCACGAGGAGGTGATGCAACGCGTTTTTGCCTTGATGGTCTACCGCGAGGGGGTCTGCCCCAAGCCGAAGGAATACTTCAATCAAAGATTCAGAGCCTGGCTCTGAGAAGTCTGACTCACTCGGCCCCAAGAATCGATCCCAGCTTGGATAGAGCTTCTGGCCGGACTCCCCGCTTTCCACTGTCCAATCAATATCAACCAAAGGGGTCCCAGCAAGTATATCGGCTCCAGCTGCACTTCGACACGCACTGAGCAGGAGTGTGCGTCCTTGAGGATCACGATGTTCAAGGTCTAATGATTCCAGAAAGCCGGGATAGTCCATCAAGGGCTTGAGCCAAATCCCATCCTCGATGATAGCATGTATAAGCTGCCGAGCACCCCAAACAGGCGCTGGTTCCTCGCTATCCCACTCATCATCCGAAAAGTGCGGGTGATCATCCTCTTCCAACGACTCTAGGCTATTGGCTCCAGGGGGATAGTCTTGGAGTGGAGTTCGTGGAGGGTCCTCACCGGGGAACGGCGCTCTGCTTCCAGAGGAATGTCTGGGACTGCGTAGAGCTTGCGGAAATTCCAGAAGCGGGTTGGATCCATGCCGAAGAAGCGAAACAATCATTTGGAGTCTTTCGCTCTTAAACTCTGGCCTGCTGGAGAATGTGTTGGCAGCACAATAAAGAGGAGGCTGAAACTGCTCGCCATACCGCTCAAACTGTGGCGGTGGATCCTGAGCATCCCAAAGTGGCTCAACAGAAGAGAGTAACTCATGAGCTCTCTCTGGCTGATTGTTGGGGTCAGCTCCCATGGATAGCTCTTGGTCTAAACGATCAGGAGAACCACGACCCCAGGGTTGTGAGCAAATAAGCGAGAGCTCATTAACTTGATGAAAGGGAGAAGTTGGACGCATTAGGTTAGTTGTCTATTTGTCAAGTGACAAACGTGTTTCGATACTAATAAGGAAGCCTGAAATTGCGCGAGAAGATGGGCGAGAGATGTGTACTGCCAGAAAGCAAATTATCTTTGGGCAATTGGCTATTGTAAAGAGAAACCATTGCGAAACGCAGTCAAGTCTGATTGGCCGGCAATTGACGGCGGTCGGTTGTTGGTTAAGACTTCAGAGGGATTTATTAAGACACGTTCCCTGCATGAATCATGGGCTCGTGCGCATGGTCTGACTTTCAAGTGCCGAACAGCCGGATAGGCCCAAGATTGAGTATCTTATTAGCGCCTCAGTGCTTAGCCCTTTAGCGGCCTCCCACCTGCTTACTTGGACGCTTAATGAAACGCAACTGCATCTGACTTTTACGGGAGTCTGAACATGGCGCCAACAGAGCACCATTAGTAGCCGCCAAGCATTCATCGGGACATTCATAGACTTTGTCTCTTGATGGAAACCTTCAGTGAAGATACAATTTTCCAAGTAATCTATCCAAGTTTCCCTATGCCATATCTTAGACACTAATTGCCTTTGGCTCAATGCCAATTCTTGCGAGTCTCTGGGCTCTCATTTTCCTAGACCTGGCTGCTTTGGGTCCACCCCAGTGTACGGATGCAGGATCTGTCTCCCAGTTCCACACCGTGACTGCTCCTGTGAAAACACCTTGCGACTTTTGCCTCTTCTTGAGTTCGCGTGGAATTACTGTTGCGCAGTTGCAACCAGTCACTGCAGACCGGGCAGCTTCTGTCGCTTTGAGATGGTTTTTGTTGATGAACTCCCCAGGCGTTCTTTGAACATTCATAAAAGCGTCGTTTTGCTCCTTCAGCATGGTTTCAATGTCTGGAACCGCGTTGATGTAGCTAGAAATTGTTTCGTCAAAGTCGATTGCCTGAATACTTTCTGGTGTATCCCCTTGGACCATTTTAGCAGTCTTAATGTTGGTGAATATAGGAGTGAAGCCACCATGGAGTCCAGCGGGTGTCCTGAGCTTCTCACGTAGGAACGTAGCTCGATATACATCCATATCCTTCCGCCGAAGGGCAAAGACATAGGCTGCGCAGTTCTTACCAAGCGACCATGGCTTCTCAATCTTGTTGCTCATTTTCAAACTCGGATCATTGGCCTTGGCCTTCATAAATGCCGAACTCAGAGCCTGAATAGGCTTGCCCATCTTTGAAAGCGCATCGTAGTAGTCCGTAGCCCCAGGATAAAGCTTTGAGGTATCGACATTACCATCAACCGGGAGACCCGTATCGAATCTTGCATTACTGAGAGCGCCCTCGAATTGGTTGAATGTTTTGCCAGGTAGGTCTTTGATGTTGGTTGATACACCCATTTTATCAGGCTTTTCCGTATCTGGAGGAATTGAATCGTGCTTCGGAGCCCATAAGCTTGGTTCTTGTGTCAGTATGAACGTGTAAAAGAAGTCTAGGCTACTCACTGTACCAAGAATTCGTCTAAAGTGCAACGAGTCCTCGTAGTAACCTTGGTAACGCATCCTGGTGCAACCGTGTACTCGTAAGACGGGTCAAGGATCTTGGCTTGCTCTTCACAAAGATATGCGCTCCAGTACAGCATTCTATGATTCCTGATCTCAGCAAACGTCTTGTAAAGGTCACTACACGTACCGTTCGGCAATACCACGCTCTCCATAAGCGATGGCGGCTGGCAGTAGCTGTACCAAAAGACATATCCAAGTGATGGTCAAGTGGAAACTACCCATGTTAGGCTCTACGAGAGTAGGACTGGTGCACTGCTGATCGAGGTATATGGTAATAGAAGAAGGAAACTATCACAGATGAAAATGAAAATGAAATAGCAAAACTCCCAGAGGCCAGAAAGATCATCAGCCGAGCATGTCTCTCAGATCTCGATAAGCATAGAAAAAGCGACTGGTATTAGAGGAGAGTGAGCCAAAATGGAAATCTTACTCTAAAGGCCGAGAACCACTACTGTGGTGACTTATTTCGGCTACTCGGCTTCTTTCAATGTGTTGGTTGAAAAAGCGCTCAACTACATGTTTCAGGTCCAAGATCAAAAAGGCAGCTGAGCAGAAACAAATCTAAATTGAGTTTTAAACCTGGACAATTAGCCTTGATCGGCCATGAAGCATCACCAACATGCATAAAAAGGCATTGCTCTTCCGTTGCGAGTGGATCGGACCAACCAACTAAAGGCTACAGAATAAGCTTTCAGCCACCAGTCTCAGCTGATAGTGGATAGTCCTTGTCGGGTTCTTTCTTAAGACCCTTGTAGCTAACGCTCAGCTATCCGTATCTGGATCACGATATCTGCAGGGACCTGCGTTTTCGGCAAATATATGCCGTGCACGCGCTCGGAATGAGCGCTTAGAGGGAAACTCGGCTCGGAGCATCGTGGGATTAACCCAGCTCTCAAGGGATTTCTGCCTGTTGGCAACAAGGGTTTCAATTCTGGAGCTTGTCCTTGCCGAAGACATGAGAAAGCGTAGAAGCTCGTATGAGTGTTGGTCGGGTTGAGTTGAATAGGATGTGGATCTGGCTCATTACTTTTCTGGCTGTATAACATCTGCCTAAGAGTCTTGAAGGCCATGTTTCTTGGTACAGCTGAGCTTCATATTTGTTTTGATTGAATTATAGTCATATCTCGTTGTACTTTGGCGTCTGAATATGCGACGTATACTGGAAGCAATAGCCTTTGGCTTATTGTCTCGTGTCTTCGTTGTCCTTGTTTCTGCAGAGGATGCCTTTGACTCTGCACTTTCTCCTTGCCCAGCTTCCTGTGATGGTACTCCGGCGAATTGGACAGTCTACTCTTCAACTCAACGCTTGACTGCATGTGCTGAGCCGATGCTGTTGGACTTTGCAATCTTCAGTCCTCTCGATGACCCTTCTTCGGTGATTAAGCTCAGAACATGTGCCGCGGGGGACAGCAGCAATTCTGCAACTGCGCCTCTCTCTTCCTCGTTACCCTCGGCTGGGAAGCGAGCTATCGAAGACACCTTCAGTGACACTAGCTGCATCACAGCAAGTGGTTCGGAGGTTGATCTTGAGTTGCTCGTAAGCAGCTCAGAAAGCACTCCTTCATCAACTCATCTGGACTCCGCTTTGAGTACTCTCGAACAGTACATGTCGAGCTCAACTCATTGTCAAACCAAGTTCCTTGTCGGGTATAGCCAAGGCGTCGTTGTTGCTATTCATAGCGGTGACGCTATCGACAACGGCCGTACCATACCCTCCATCTTGAATCAGGTCAAAAGCCATCTTGACTCAGCTTCACCTTCGAATGCCATTGCCGAGATTTGTGGCGATGACAGAAACGCGGACTATACCTTTGGTATCGCGATTGATGCAACGGGCAATCTTGCTTCTGTTCAGAAAGCAATTGCATCCTGGAGCAACGGAACTTGCTTCGTTGCTGAACAACCTACAACCAAGCTGTCTGGTGTCAAGATCTTCGAGGCCCCTCTCATTCCCCTTAGCCATGACAATTCTACGAAGCGATCTGCCAGGAGCCATAAATACACTCATGGACATGCGCACTTACACAAACATGAGGCCCGAGCAACCTGCAAGGCTATCAACGTCATCGGCGGTGACTCTTGCGGTTCATTAGCCTCCAAGTGCGGGATTACCGCTGCGAACTTCTTGAAGTATAACCCCAACAAGAAGCTTTGTTCCACGTTGCAACCTGGTCAAAGAGTATGTTGCACTGCAGGTACTCTGCCCGACATCACCCCCAAGCCAGGTAAAGATGGAAGCTGTGCCAGTTACAACGTTCACGCTGGCGACTATTGTGCTTTACTGGCCAACAGGAACGGTCTCACCGTTGAACAGATCGAGAAGTTCAACGACAAGACCACGTGGGGCTGGAGTGGCTGCAAGAGCCTCGCTGCTGGTATCAACATCTGCTTGAGTACAGGAACACCTCCTCTCCCAGCTCCTGTATCCAATGCAGTTTGTGGCCCTCTTAAACCTGGAACTACAGCTCCCAAGAAAGGTCAGAGCTTAGCTGATTTGAACCCTTGCCCATTGAACTCTTGTTGTGATGTTTGGGGCCAATGCGGCATCACACCAGATTATTGTACGGCAGAGAAAGGGTTGACTGGCAATCCCGGCACGGCGCCTCCTAAGAAAAATGGCTGCGTATCCAACTGCGGTATTGACATCAAGAACAAGTAAGTCACCTCCAACTGTTGCCTACAGGGGCCGGTACACTAATACTATTTGCAGTTCGGATAAGCCCAAAGACTTCATCAAGATTGCATATTATGAATCCTGGAACTGGGATCGGCCTTGCCTCAACTACCGAGCAATCAATCTCGGTGGCACAACCTACACTCACGCCCATTGGGGCTTTGCTACCCTCGACAAAAGCTTCAACGTCGTTGTCAATGACACCTACAAACAACTTGATGACTTTTTATCGCTGCCCAATAAGAAGATTCTCTCATTCGGAGGCTGGGGATACTCAACAGATCCGAAAACATTCGAGTCACTCAGAACAGCTATGAACCCTGTCAATGTTGACAAGTTCGTTGCTAACATCGCCACCTACCTCAAGAAAGGTTGGGATGGTGTCGATATTGATTGGGAATATCCTGGTGTGAGTTTGTCAAACAGGCACCGGACCAAGGACGCGGCTAACAGCATTCATAGGCTCCTGATATCCCTGGGATTCCACCAGGCCTGAAGACCGATGGCCCCAACTACTTGACCTTCTTACAGAAGCTTCGCAAAGCTGTTGGAGTTTCGAAGAGCATCTCGATTGCTGCGCCTGCGTCATACTGGTACCTCAAAGCATTTCCCATAGCCGATATGGCTAAAGTGGTTGACTACATTGTGTACATGACCTATGATCTTCACGGTAAGCATGCAATACTGCAATCTTGAGCAATGCTGACTTTGATCCTAGGCCAGTGGGACTACAAGAACATTTGGGCTCAGGACGGTTGCTCTGCTGGTAATTGTGTCCGTAGTCATGGTGAGTCTCATGCTCTTCTTAACTCTGGGGCTTCAGGCTAACATAGACTCACAGTCAACCTTACCGAAACTACCTATGCGCTTGCCATGAGTAAGTATTCTGTCCTCTCTGTATCTTCTCGTACTAACATCTCCATAGTTACGAAGGCTGGTGTCTCTGCTAGCAAGATCAACGTCGGAGTCTCAAGCTATGGTCGTTCCTTTGGACTTACAAGCCGCCCTGCCTGTGAGAAATCACTGAGCGACAGTGCATGTCACATCATGGGCCCGAAGTCCGGAGCAACACCTGGTAACTGTACGCAAACGGCAGGCTACATCTCCAACGCCGAGATCCAAGAGATCATGAATCTCGATACTACAGGCGCCGACGTCGACTACGCTTATGATAAAGCCAGTGACTCTGACACCCTCTTTTACGGCAACAACTGGGTGGCTTACATGTCCGATACTACAAAGAAGTCCAGAATTGCGCACTACCAAGGCCTGAACTTTGGTGGAACAGTTGATTGGGCTGTTGACTTACAGCAGTTCACTGACGATGATCTGGACCCAGATGGAGATGACGACTTGCCTGATACGACTCCATTGGCTGCCTGCAGTGCTACCTACAGCACCTTTGAGGACCTCGACGCCCATGCTTCCAGCATTCCCCAACACTGCGTTGCTCTGTACACTATCACCACCTTGAAGGCGCTACTGACCGAAACTCTCAACAACTACACCACGTTGCTCAGCGATGGTTATGATAAGAAGTTTCGTATCTACTCTAAAGCGGTGGCAGACAGTGCAAGCCAGTCGCTACTAGGATTTATAGACGACCACGGCAACGATTACGCTACTTGCATTGTTGCAGAGACTTCCATCTGCTGCAAGGCCTGTAATGAGGACAAGAAATCCGACTCTTACTGTGATTATTGCTTTGATGGCAAATGCTATCACGAATGCAATGCCGCCGGTTGCACTAATAAGCGTGACGATGTGCAGCCTTCTCAAGAGCTCATTGTCAAGACTGTGAATGAGTCTGAACCGTGCCCACCTAACTACAGCAAGCGTGGATATGGACCCGACAACCCATATGAGCAGACCGTCTACTGGACTTGGAAGAACTCTTCAGGTTTCTTCGCTGACCTCGAGTTGAATACCGGTATTCCCAAGTCCAAGACAAAGATGGGAAACTACGACAGGATGAACAGTTGCGCTCCCTCAGCAAAGGCCGGTGATGACTGCTGGTCTATAGGGATGTACTACAACGTGCCTCTTATCAACGGCTACTCTGCTTCTGATGTTGCGAACCCCAAGGAGGTAGTCAGCAAAGGCCTCGATAAGATCAAAGGTCTTCCTACGCAGATAGACCAGGTGTTGACTGCGCTGCAACTGAATGGCTACCTGGGTGACGATATGGAACTAATCGACTCTTTATCACTACCTATCTTGATGCTGGCCTCGGCTACCGAGAATATGGGAACAGTTGTTCAGATCGCAGACAAGATCACTGAGGAAGAACGTAAAGCCTTCATTCTCGCGTTTCTGAGCGCAATCTTCCTCATCGTTCCTGTCATAGGAGAGGTGGTTGGCAGCGTTGCTGAACTGACGGATATCGGAACTGTCATGGCTCTCCTCGGCGCTGCCGGCAACTCGGCTGTGGACATCTATACCGTGGTTGACGATCCTAAGAATGCGCCGCTCGCAATATTTGACCTTATACTCGCCCCTCTCGCTATTGCTGATATTGCTACTATCACCAAGGTCGCAAATATTCGCCGTGGAATGAAGGAGTCTGATATTGCCAAGTTGGGCGATCCAGTTAAGCGAAGGACGGATATCATTGATAAGGTCAAGGGTGTTTGTAGACCAGACTTGGAGTAGACTGCACATTTAGGTCGATCTCTGAAGGCCATTCTCATACTCTAGAGTAATTTCCGTTAGATACAGCACATAGATAGAATAATCTAGATTCTCGGTGATTAAGAAAATAACTGCTATATTCTCATAGGTTCCCCGCCTATCGGCTCAACTATTCTTATTATACCCAACACCGAATAACCTCTAGTACTAGACCGCCTCTATTCGTAGCAAGGCTCTTCATCTCTTCTTCTTTCATCCAGTCCTCGTTGAAGACAAACTTGACTGATGATAAGTTGGGGAACCGACCGGGGTAGATCAGAGTGTCCAAGAATTCCTCAAGCTGGCTGATGATGTTTCTTCCACAGCTATGAATCTCAAGATACTCCAAGTATTCTGGAATACATTCAACAACTCTTGGAGCTAGAATAGATGTATCCCTCGTGTAGTGATACACCGTACCATTACCTAAAAGCCCACAGATGTTCTGAGACCCTAAAACAAGACTTTTCAATTTGTGCATCTGTCGCAGCTCAGCACCCATGTAAAGTCGTTCTCGTGGTCCGGGGTAGCAAGATCTAGTACGGGCCCCTTCCATGAAATCAAGATGAAGATATTCCAGGTTTTTATCATGGGGCAATAGAGCTTCCATGATATCCCGGGCTGCAGTTTCGAACTCATCACTGTCGTCCTTTTTCTTAAAGTCGCATGTATAGGTGAACTTCCTAAGGTCCTTGCACGCCCCTATTAAAGAACGAATGGCTCGGGGTACGCACCAAGTACCTCGTAAGATGATTGATTGAACGTTCGAGCACCCTTCTTTCAATGGGTATATGTCAAACTCATCCATTTGAGGGCTGCTTGCTCCAACGCATTCGTATGAACGAATACTAGGGATGCGAAACAGCCATTGTGCGTGGTTATAAAATGCGTGACGTCCTTCCCAGCTAGCTTCCGCCTCATGTTTAACATGTTTCAACTTGGTTAGCAGCTGACACGGAGGATGTATCACACGTCTTTTTCTGAAGGCTCCAGTAGCAGCTACAAGAGTGTTGCTGAAGCAACTTGGATCTCGTGGGTAGCCATATATTAAAGTTTTGATCTCTGTGCAGACAGCAAGTAGAAGATCCACTGCTGCCTCTTCGATTCCTGTTTCCAGAGTCCGAATCCATTGATCTCTCCAATGGGAAAGATATCCTAATTTCTCGGAATATATCTTCGAAATCAGTTGCTTATAGAACATCTTATCATTGGCATCGATATCAACAGTTCCACAGCGATAGTTATCACACAGCCAATCATACAATCTGATCGTGCGAACGTGTCGGGCAAGCTCTGGCTTGATAATTGAAACGTATGAAAGAAACTGCACAATGCGGGACCGAACTACAGTGCCTTCCTTCGGCTCTTTAGCTCTTGGGATGTCATAGAATGTTTGGACTGAGAAGGGCAGTGCAGCTGCGTAGAGTTGTTTGCATGAAAATAGAAGTGAATGAACGGATTTGAAATCAGTTGAGTCAGCAACAAGAGAGATTATCTGGCTCTGAATCTCTGGAGGGAGAGTGAGTAAGAAAGCTTTCTGGTTCTTCAAAGAAATCATGATTATTGAGTTTTCTAATGAAATTGATATAGTGAGAATTGTGAAGCAAAGAGGACACGGCGCAAAGAGACATTTTGATCATATGATAACCCCACATTAATCTTCGCTTGCAGAACCAACAGCTTATTGCATAGCCCTGCATTTACCGTTTATCCAAAGATCAAGGCAGGCTATGCCATAGGCATCCATCGAAAGCAGCACAGCATACGCGGTACAACAACTGTACTAATTCGTGATTGGCCTCATTTGACGCGGCTATGAGATAGATATAGCGCTGTGAATGAATCTTATCTTATCGGATGGTCTCTCACAAACGTGATTGGCAGGAAAGTCCCGTAGTGGATACTCTACGAACCCTCGGCTGTAAGATTGACATGAAAATTCATCAAAACCTCCCCCCTCTACCAACCCAAAACTACACTAGTCTAATTTAGTCACCGCATTTCAACGACAATATCACGAACTTCTCACAGTTTCTTGACAAGATACACCCCGCCTTTCTTCAGAGCTTATTTATACCATCTTTTTGCCTTATCATATATAAGAACTTCTTTGCCAAACGATGACTACGAGCGAGGATCACGTAAGAGATGCGGAGCTACAATATCTCGTCAATCCTTTGAACGGCAGCCATTTATCAGATGGAATTGACGGTTCAAGTCATGGTACTAGTCCCTACTCTCATCATACTTGATAAATCACTGACCAGTGCCAGACAATCGTCCACCTATTCCTGGATCAAGTTGCGAAATCTACACCTTCGCCGACGAAGTCATCGTCCCCTCATCAGCACCAAAATCTCACCCATACCTCCTCGTCAACATCGGCTCAGGCGTATCATTCTTCCAGGCCTCAGAAAACAACCAATGTAAACGCATCTCGGGCTCCTCATTCGGCGGCTCGGCGTTATGCGGCTTACTCCTTCTACTCACCAGAGCCCGCACATATGACGATATGCTCGAACAAGCTGAGAAGGGTAACAATGCAAACGTCGATAAGCTGATTGGAGACATTTATGGAATGGACTACAACAGAATTGGCATGAAGATGACAGCTGTTGCTTCGACTTTCTGCAAAGCTTTTAGCCTGGAGCATCGACCTGATGCTGAAATTCAAGAGGCGGAAAACCCCGTGCGGGACATCAAGTCGTTTTCAGATGCGGATATCTGTCACTCCTTGGTTTTCGCAGTTTTTAACAACATCGGCCAACTGGCTACTTTGCATAGTCGCATTCATGGAAACCCGGATATCTATTTCACTGGTCCCTATGTTCAGAACTGCCAGTTGCTCATCAGAACCTTGTGCATTGCAGTGCGCTATTATTCCCAAGGAGAGAAGAAGGCGCATGTTGTGGTCAGCCAAGGCGACTCAGCTGCCTAGACCTAAAAGGAGTCATAATAAAATGATCAGCGGGTATTATTAGCATCATCAAGCGAGTCAAATCATTATAGAAATTTGTCAGGTTGTATATACATGATATCTTCCACCGCGTTTGTACCTTGTCGTCTTCGACCGCCCTCAATATGCTGTTATGAGATCTAGAGCCCCTACACAACAGCGTCATCCCCTTGTTTCTTCTGACCTGTTAGTCCTAAAGGTCCTCGCAATGTTGAGGATTTCCTCAAGCGCCCTCTCGTCAGTGATCCGGTTCCCTCTATGCTCGATTCCCTGTTGCAGATGTTCTCGCAACTTCGCCCGAGTGTCATACTTCTTCGTCTCGCAATCCGGGCAGGTATAAGTCACATCCACTGCAAATCTCTCCCAGTGTTCCGTCGCAGCGCGTTCACGTCTTATCTCGACTGCTTTCTCGGCAATTGAGTTGATATAGTTGATCACCGGACGTTCAGCGAGATATTTCTCTGTCTCTGCTTCTATGAAGCTGAGGGTAACTTCTCCTGTGTTCGAAGGACGCCACTCATCGAGAGAGACGGTGTGAAGATCGCCTTCGACGTTGAGCCTGTATAAATGCTCCTTCATGCCGATCACTCGGCACCAGTCTCGCCATCCTTCGGTGCCGTTCCATCCTTCACAGTCAATTATCCGGTTTTTCAAATGTTTGCCTATCTCGCGATATTTATTCAGCCCCTGCTTGTGTCTAACGTCGTCCGTGGGTGCAGTTTTCTTAAACATTCTGCTACCGCTATTGGCTTTTTTGTTAGCACCGTTGGTGTTATTTCGAGCATTCGAGGAATCCTTCAAACCTGTTCCAATGCTGACGAAAAGGGCCGGGACTTGGTCGTGCAGGTTATGAATTTCTCTGAGAGCGATCATTGAGGGATTGTTAGCTACCACGCCACCATCAATGAATTTCATTCCCATAAGCTTTATGGCCTCAAAATATCCCGGCGCAGCTGTTGTTGCGCGAGCAACCTCCCAAATTGCATTCCTATGAGCTGGTCCCGGATTGGATGGAATGCAGCGAGTAGGGTCGTTTTCCTTGGGACGAAAGTCATTGTCATAACTTCTCCAGACGAAGTTCTTATTAACGCCGGTTTTCTTGTTGATAGCCCAAGAGATGGCGATGCTATATTTCAGAGTCAGTAGGGCGATTAGTACGAGGCTTTGCAGGCAGGCTTACGTTCTGGTTCGGTCTTCTCTGTATTTCAGTTGCTCAGTTTCTACCTCACTGGGATCACATTCCCTCTCTAGTTGGAGCGTGTCGTAGATGATCTTCTTGTATGCTTCGCGTGTCTGACGACATGAGTACTTGGCTCGCGGCCAATAAGATAATGAGAGTTCGTGAAACCGTCGAGGCTTCCCAAACACAGCATTTCCAAATGACTTGTAGGTGTCCAACGCTTGATCGACGGACATACGCAGTCTTGCCAGCATGATACTGCTCAGACTAAGAGTATTTAGCGTAAGATATTGAAAAGCGCGTTGTGGAACTGCTTACCCTCCCGTTGAAGTCCCCGCGATGTAGTCAAAGTAGTGGCATGGGAGATACCTGTCAACTCGTTCTGAACCGGTGTCACCTTCAACGGCATGATCATCAGGCACTCCCATCCAGCGGTAGAAGCTGCTGCGAGGGGCTCTATATTCCTTATGCTTCTGCTCTAGTTCCCGTATTCGGATCATGATACGTTTAAGCACCAGTAGACTCGCGTAGCCACGAATACCACCACCATCTAACAAGCAATTGTTAGAAAGATAGTCAATGAAGTATAGTGCTTTCATACCAAATGTTAAGATCGTCTTTTGGGCCCATGGGCCTACTTCATATGAGATATGCTCAGGTCCGCGAATAGGAATCGAGGGATCGACATCAGCGCTACTCCCTCCGCTGACTTGATGCTGTAGTGTATGAGAGGTATCAGAAGATGAGGTGGCCATTCCGATTTAGCACTTGTTAATTCCCGGGGGTAAAAAGACGAATTGGAGTGACTGCGAGGAGTGCCTTTGTCTGATAACAAAATGAGAGATAATCTGCTGCCGAACCCACGGATCATTTTATGCCTTGCCAAACGAGGCTCTGAGGCTGGACCAGAATCGAAATTTGATGGTGTGTAAGGTCGCCTGCAGAGACCGCCAAGCCTGTGTAACTGTGATATCGCCCCCAATGGCTGCCATGGGCGACAGTATCATGCTCGTTCTTGTAAAGGGGGCAGGGGCCCGGAGCTGCCGCAGCCTGATAGTCTACATTGATTTGCGTCGAAAGATATCTTGAAGGGTATTGACCCAACGGCAATTAAATGCGGTACTCCTAGAGCAGTAGAAGCAATTATGTTTTATTGATCAAGTCAAGTCGATATTGTATCAAAGTTTATCATCTTTGCTTGATACAAATGCTTTTTCGGGAACATCTCGAGGACTTGGAAGAGAGCTTAGGCGCTGGCCAAAGCCACTGTAGCATTATGCGCGCGGTCAGTACATGGCTTGAAATATTGGCTGTTGTGTTACCAACCCTCACCCAATAATCCACTGCCCAGCCTTCATTAGTCCACTAGTCTGACCTTTCTCTTCCCCTGCTTGATTTCTTTGGGCTCGCTGCAGTTACGGCTTCCAGCGCATTTGCGACATTTTTCAGCTCGAGTCTCATGGCGTAAGTGACAAAGATTATTTCTTCTGGCCATGTGACTGCACTTTCCGGGCGGATGGCTCCCCCGTTTTAACAGGTTTGCCTCCCGAAGCCTGTCATCATGCATACACCGGTTGAAGAAATGGGGAAATTACACCGCTGACCGGCTTACTTGCATCTTGGAATGAACTGCTTTCTTTGAACAATCATGGTTGAAGGTTACATTTACTACATAGGCATTTCCCGTCTCCCCAATAAACGGCCAAGTTACACTCAACGTCCAAATATACCCAAAGTGGCGCACCCAACCCGTTGTAAAACCTGCAAATAATATTGGAAATGACCAAACCCTCCTTGTAATCACCATGCTCACCCGGAGACGCATGCTGACGCTCTCTATACATTCACCACGTACAGCTGAGGTTCTTCTTCGACAAGTCTGTGCAGGTTGTACCGGACCCCCATGCTCCAGAGATTGACCTCTGCAATGAATTCCTTGTTTTTATTGTTCGATCGCGGGATGCAGACTTGGACGTTGTTCTTCAATCGAGGAATCGGAACTGCGCGATAGTCTTTTTCTGTCAATCTATTAGTGATGTCGGCTGGTCGAATCGAGCTTTTTACCTTCAACATAAGCTTTGTCAAGAGGTCGAACTTGGTCTGACTTCATGTCAAGCACTGCGACTGGTTTTCCGTGATATCCCATATCAGCAAGTTTTTTAAGAAGTGAGGAATTGGATTAAAGGTACTGGATCGGGTAGATATGGGTTGTTTCGCTGTTCTGGCGCCTCTAGCCTTGATGGCAAGTATGTTTGTTATTGTGGACAAAGTCTTCAGATGGGCTCTTTGTGAAAAGCGGGGGATGCGCTATACAAATATCCAAACAAGACTTGTCACATTTGAGACATCGGGCCTGTTCGGACCAAGACAGTGGCGTTGCTCAGCAGGTAGCCGTCTTTGTGACTTACCAACATCTGACATACCCCCCTTCAACTGGCGACAAGAGCACTGCAAATTTGGGCAACTCGGGCGGTGGCATTTTATCCGCTGATGGCTGCGTTAATTGCTCACAACTGGAAGCCTGATTCAGGTAGTTGGCCGCCACATGACACAGTAGGCCGGCCTGTGTAACTTGAGCCTTGGTCTACTATTCGTTGGAGATAGGGCTTTTGCGCAATTGCGCAGTTGCGTAATGTCATCAGCGGGTTGGGGTTGAGTGATTCAGCCGCACAGCCATCCGTTGATCATTGGCAAAAACTGCCCCAACCTGGTATGCAGGTCGCCGGTTTTGTTCTTCGAGTTCTGTGAGGTGCTGGTGAGGCCATTTTTATTGCTGACTTGTGTGACTGTGACAGCGCCACGAAGATTACAGGAACTCAGCCTTCTTTCTTTAGAAGGGCCATAACCACTTGATCACATTATTGTTTTCTGAATGCAATTGCTTGATCTTATATGGTCGAAATTCAAGCCACCTTTTCGCCTTTGTTCTTGGTAGGCATTCCGTAGCTGAGCGTGGGCTAATGCCGCTATACCACGTTGACCTGGAGGGACAGGACTTCGAGCCCAATAACTCAAACGTTTGGGAGCCATAATTGCAGCGCTTAAATTACGAGTCAAAAATGGAAACAGGTCAGGATGTTATTCAGGCCATCCTACCAGTCCTATCACCCAATTAGTCACAGGTCCAATACAGACCTCAAACGCGCTCACCAGCGTGTTGCTTCTACAACTATTCGCCAGGACCTTTACCTTGGCCAATCATTGCATATCGGACTGGGTTAGTGCCAAGGAGACAACTCAGAACGAGGACCTTTATTCTAAGGGGGTATATGGCAAATACGGCGCCACGGAATTTTGTTGAGACTATGTGCATATTGCCTTTTAAGGCTGAATTCAATTGGGATTTCAGCATCTTGACTTGATATGTCTCGTTGAGATGTCATAAGCTTTAACTATCGGTCAACGGTGTCACGGAAGGGTTTGAAGTACATTTATGAAGAGTAAGATTCCTTGAAGAAGTATAGATATTATGACTAGAAAATATTATGAATATGTGAGCCAACCGTGCCAAGCATTCCTCATGCGCTCCGCCCTGTCTACTGTCAAGTATGCAGAGTTCGCAAGTCTCTGCTGCAACTCCTTGAACTTGGCAGTAGGCGCCCCCTTCTCAAACAGCATATCCAACTCAAGGTACGATAGACCCTTGGTCTCAGGCAGACGGAAGTAACAGTAGACGAGACAAAGGAGAGCTGTACCAGCGTAGACAAAGCATGACTTTCCCTGCATATTCCAAGCGGTAGGGTTAAGCATCTGGGGAACGATGATGTTGTTGACAATCATGAAGATGTTGTAGACAACTCGAGCCAAGGCAATAGTCTTGACACGAAGACGGGTAGAGGGGATCTCGGCGACGATGACGTAGCATGTTGGGCCGATGCTGAGGTTGTACAGGAAGGTTGTTGTGATGAGAATAGCTCCGAGGGACCAGTTCAGACCCTTTTGACCATCAAGAACGACGGAGAGAATACCACCAAGAGTAAGCATAAAGACAGCAGCGACAAGACCAGTGAGGTACAACTTGCGACGACCGATATGAGACAGAAGGAACCAAGAGATCATGCCTCCAACCAAGGCCATACCATACATGCCAGTGGATAGACTGAAAGACTTGGACGAGTCAAAGCCGGCTTGCTCAAGGAAGTAAGGAGCGTAACCAGTCAAGATCCAACCGCACAGAGCCTGGACGGACCAAACCATGCAGCAAATCTCAGTACGTCGAAGGTTGGCACCCTTGAACAAGTCAAGATAGCTCGAACCACCATAGTTGAGCTTACGTTCAATGCGGTTAGTATGCTCCATGACAGCAATGGTGTCGTCGATATCGAGCTGAGACTGCTTAGTCAAGCGCTGCAGAGCATGACGAGCTTCAACCTTGCGCTCACGACGGATGAGCCACCATGGACTTTCGGGGGCAAAGATGATGCCGATGAGGAGAGGGATGGCGAAGGCCCATTGCAGAGCAAAGGGGATACGGTAAGACCACTCTGAGTTGTTGTGGACGAGAGATTTGAGGATACCAGTGCCGAGAAGTTGACCGATGACCCAGCACATGTTGGTCATGCTGAGAAGACAGGCACGGATGGCTGAGGGGACAACCTCGGCGGCGTATGTGGCTGCGAGTGTTTGGATGACACCCCATGAGATACCTGAGTGATTGTTAGTCTTGAGTATCAAAGTGCATGATCATCGAGATGCGATGAGAGAATGAAAAGAAAGATGAGTGAGAGACATGGACTTACCACAAAGAGCCTGAGAAGCCACCAACACACCGATGTCGTGAGCAAAAAACGCCGGAAAGACAGCAAGACACATCCAAGCAAGACTGATCAACATCATCTTCTTATAGCCAATGCTGTACGTTACCCAACCGTGAAGCAACAGACCAAGGACCTCGCATGCAATAGCCGAGACCTGGAGCGCCGTCTGCCATAACGGCGAGATCTCATAAATCGGTCCATTCGACGTATCAAACTCCTCGCCATATCGTCGTCGAAACGCAGGAAATGCGACAAATCCAGCGACAAGACTCTTATCGTACCCCTCCATAACAACAGTGAGGAAGAGAAGCAGGGACCAGAAGATCGCTTTGGGGAATTGCTTGCAGCATCCCAAGATGGTCATCTCCTTCTCATTGTTCAGCGCACGACGGACTTTCTCGCCCGTGTCGTCGGAGCTGTGCGACCCGCGGGGAAGCCATAGTACCTCGATGGCATTTTTATTAGGGTGATTGTCTGGTAGGTCAAACGTCGGGTCTGGGATGGGAGGGTTGGTCTGGTGGTTTGGATCGTGTACTTTTGTCTCGATCTCTGTGACACGGAGGATGCCGGACTTTGCTTGGACTGGCAGCAGGACTATCTCGTCCTTGCTACTACCATTGTCCGAGGCTGCTTTACCAGAGCCGAACATGGTGTCTTAATTATTTTGAAGAAAAGATAAGATGATTCAGAAGCAAGGAATGGATGCCTTTCGGCGGAGTCATGAATGAATGATCGGCATGGTCCTGGGGTTACATCCTGACAACGGGCCCTGACATGACATATATAGGATCGGCGCTGTCGAGTCCAGTCCCCCCTCCCCCTCGCTTGGGTATTTTCGTTACAGTGCATCAATCAGTTCAGTTTGAACGTCCTGGGGAAAGTGAATCAGACCCATGCACCCCAGGTTCTGGTAGCTTGCAACTCTGCTTTCTATCACGGCCTCACTCTCGGCGTTTCTCACATTTTGGCGGCTTGCGGAGGTGGATACCTTTACTTCAAATACTGGAGAAAAAAGTCGGATGAGAGAGGGTACGCTAGCTGGGCATTTGCCCTATTGGGTCTAAACATCCGATCATTTGCGGGTGAGCGTTGCAGAAACTCTCAGGGCAAAAAAGAAGGAAGGCATGTATTTATGGTTGCAGAGATGTTTTTTTTCCACGTGGTATTCCAGAAGCTTTGACAACAAACGGCGATCTTCACGATGCGGCTCAAGATGGAGGCCGTTTGAGAGTGATTAAAAATGCCGATCTGGGAACGGGGACTAGGGGAGCTACACGTTGATTTGTCTTACCTGCTTTGACTCGACCTGCAAGGGATCCTAGATGAGCCATTGGGTGATTAATTGTGCCCAAATAGTCATCATCCTTCGCGTCACAGCAAGTGAGACTAGGAGTTTCTAGTGTTTGCCACGAAGTCTGTGTACCTACCTCTTCCGGCCACTGGTGTGTCATGCAGGGCAATTCTTTAGGTAAGAACAAAATCCAAAGTAAATTATACGTACAGTAAGTAGTAGAGCCTCATTTGCACAAATCTCCAGACTTTAGTTTGCGCCGCGAGTTTTTCTCATACCAACGCCCGCGTCTCACCATTAGAGTCACTAACTAAACTAAAGAAAATGCGTGGTGGCCGATTTTAGCCGGATCCACTCTTCTCCATGGGGAACTCGTGCGGGGATTGGCTCGGAAGTAGGGAAGTGCTTTCTAGCGCTGCCCCCCTTATTACGTACTGGGACTTTGTGGCTGCGGAATTATGCTGTCGTTGGTATTTCTCCTTGGAACAACAGCTCCGGGAGGGCATATTAGGCCAAGATCAGCCTTACTCGTGTCCTTCGCGACGATGACCGAATGAGTAGCTAGTAGAATGAATAGTTCAGGGCCTAGACGGAGAATGGGCTCTTGGATCATAAGGCTGAGCGTTTGTTTTGATTTTCATTCCGCGCCTTTTTTACTCCTTTCACCTAATACCCCTGCGTTTTATCATGTCATGCACACTCCAGCGGACTAAGCTCAATCTGACAGGTAAACCAGGGGTAAGTAAGAAAAGCATACAGCTTGACTGACTCTCTCTTCAATGACCTGCTTCATCCGAGGTTAGACGACGACATACCGAGTATGATTCCCACCATATCCACCGCCCCCCTTTCAAATCCATTCATCTTCCCCGAGTCTAGAATCACTCTGGTTTCCAATATTCTCCGTAGCTTTTCCAGCTTTTAGCTCTCGTGACGCAGAGTCCAAGCACAAGTAGTTTGATCACCCGGGTATTATGGTTAAAAACATGCCAAATCGAGTAACGGCTCCGTGTCAGTGCTTGGGCTATGAGTTTTGGTTATCTAAGGAGTGATCTGACATCGATTCTCTGCGGGCGACCTAACCGTCAACGGGGTATGTTGCCGCCTCGCCGGGCGTCTGGGACTGACGATCCTCGGATTCTATCGGCTCCGTCGGGAAGGGACCCACAAAATGTCATGCATACGGAGTACACTGAATCGCGATACCTTCATGTGATTTTCTTCAGGTTCAGAGCAAGTGATTACCTAAGGACTGTCACGTCAATGCAAAGTCCTTGATCACAATGGTCGTGCCTGCTATCACATATTCTATGCATGTTCTACGCAAACCAAGCCCGTTGAGGTTTTTAAGTTCAGCTACTGCAGGTTCCTCCGCTGGGATTGGTGATGCAATGTGGCGAGCCGTTCAACGGCGTGATGAATCGCATCCTTCCTCGGTGCGCCCCCGGTCGATATTTAACCTGATATCATTTTTTCAGGACCTTCTCCTGAGTTTCTAGTCTTTGGCTTGCGACTAGCATACGACAATGACGGTGGACAATTTTGTCATTTGCAGCACTACCCTGTAGCTTCAGGCGATATGAATATTGTATGCTGAATACTATACGACTCCGACTCTGGCATGACTCGAATAATGCCAAGAACCTTCTTGCGTGAATGAATTGAATGCATCTAATCAAACTCTATTTGTCGTTCCGCTGATAGCTCCCGCTCGTGATTGATGCACATGGATAGCCTCGAATCTTGGTAGAGATCGACAAGATTCTAATTAATAATTGGCTTATAAAGTTTCACCAAGAAAAAAATAACGTTTTTAATTTTAGCTGCGATTAATTATTTTATCATGGTGTCCTGTCGTTAATGCTATGCGGCCGCTCTACGTTGTCGCAATTGCGCGCATGCCAAATAAATAAATGCAAGCTATAATACTACCCCGGATCCCCCGGAATTTGTCTCCTCATTTCCATTTTAATTGAGAATCGATGGCTAAATGACGCGTGCTAGTGGTGTCGCTGGTATTCGGCCCTTCTTGGGCCAATATTGAGGGGAAATAAAGTTGGTGATGGAACTGGGGCTGGCTAACGCGGTAGACACACCTCAAAACGAGGAGGCGGGGAACTATCGATTCTGGGGTTGATTTGATTGGGAACGCAAATTATGGTGTTGAGGACGGTGAATCGAATCGGCGCGAATAGTGATCATGAAGAAGAGTCATGAGATTGTAGTGTGCCAAGGCTTGGCTGAGAGGACGCGCCTGAGTTGAATGTTATCGATAAGGATAATGTTATCAGTGATAAGTTGATGATACCGTGATAACGCAAGTAGCGATTAAAGTTGTATGTCATTTCATCAATATCTGTGAGAGCAATAGGTAGTGCCCTATAGCAAAGCGTTGAATATACTATGTAACACTATAATTCACTTCTAGAGAATCACGTAGCCTGTAGACCTACGTAGTGCAGTGTTCTACCCTACAGTTGAACAAAAGACAATCCTATCTCGTGACGCTCAGTTGTTTTCTGTGTTGTGAACAATGAAAGCCGTGAGATGCAATCAACTATTATGAACTCACTACAGGAGGGGAAGCGTATCAGTGCAGTCATGGAAAGCTATCATGCTCTCGACATCATGATTGAGTTGGAAACACTATATTGCTTACCAAGCCGCGTGCTCATCACAACTCTTCGACAGCGTATGTCGTTTTTACAGAAGTCTATCACTGAGCCTCGTAGCTTATATAAAGCGCTATACGACTGTCGACTGTTCCAAACATAAACCTAACAAACTATATTTTCCCATATGTAATATGACTTACACTCATGCGCCATATATATCGCCTTATGGCCCCCCAGAAGAGAGCGGCATTAGACCACCCCATGGTTGGAATGAGGAGCCAACGACTGAAACCCCCCATGGAAACACTTTCTATCCTCCAGTCGACCCTCAGCTGAGCTATCCTTACCACCCTCAGCCTTCTGGTTTCCAATCGTATAACTCGCAAGCTGCCGAGAGTCACTATCCTGAAGCCCCCGTCTTCGACTTTCAAACTCTCTCGCAGCACTCCTTTAGCCCTCAGCTTCATCAACCTCAAGCTAACCTAGTCGGCCCGCAATATAATGACCCAGGCCCTAGCGGTGCTTATGCCTATCGTAGTTCCACACGCCTCAATCCGTTTTCTAGTCTAGGAATGTCTTCCGGGACCGAAACCCATAACACGGGCCTGCACAGTAGGCTTGGTGATCCCATCCCACAACTGACATATCCGCTTCCCGAACGAAATGTTGACGCCTGGTTACTGAATGATGGGGATGGACATGAAAAAGAAGTTCTCCCATGGGACCCTAGCACTCTACACTCAAATCAGACAGCATATTCTACTCCGCACAACTTTGGCAGTTGGACCTATGACAATCAACCTTATGGCGAACAATCAAGCTACACTCCGAACAATCTACAGCATGCCCCATACATCCATCTCTCTGAACTTCAGGAATCGTATGGAAACGAATCTCAAGGCCTACAAGGATTTGATGATAGTTATACTGATCAATACAGTGCTCATGGAGACCGCAACACTTTGAATATCCCTACACCGGCCGTAGAATATCGACGATGGGGAAAGAGAGGAAACGCACCCCTACAAGTATATTGCATAAATTGCAGAACACCTCTACCCACCTTCTGGATACGCTGTCAAGACTGCGAGCGGCGCCGACAAAGCGACGTTCACGCTCTTTCACTAGAGTTTTGCCTCCTATGCACGGCTGACGTCAACGAACCTGGCGATCTGATGTGTCCGGAGTATATGAACACCATGCAAGCATTCAACAGCGATGAAAAGGTAATTCTGAGGGGAAATCACATATGTAACCAGTGCTATAAACGAGATGCTGGCTCTCGCAAGCGATGTAGGAATTGTTATGGACAGGTTTACAATTCAAGACATCGTTTTCGGCAACAAGGACTGTGTCGGTGTGGAAAAGATCTGATGCCTGGGTACGGCCAGTGTCAAGGATGCGCCGATACTTCCAGGGCGTCGCAGAGAAGAAGAAGAGAGACAGAAACATGAAGAGTTGTGAAAGGTTAATCAAGGAAAGGTCTCGCAGCAGAGGAATAGAACACTCGGTAGTAAACATCAAATAAGCTCATTGGATACTTCTTCAAGTAGGACCTTAAACATCTGTCTCAACATTTAAAGCCATGGCTGTAGATATGGTTGTTTCATACCAAGGTGAAGTGCAGAAGGATATGCTTACCGAGCTTACTTGAGCCATATCTATTGGTAAAGCTGGAACCTTGCGGTGAACAAAAAGAAAAGGGTTACAAGATCCATGGAATTAGCACTCTGATCAATGATATCCAGATACCGTAAGAGGGCGCATGGGATTCCCTTGTGAGTGAAAAGCCACCAAGCTTGACGGTAACAGATAATAAGCGCTGTAAGATTATATCAGGCTTCTGACATACTATGGTTACGTTTCACAGAAGAGCATCTAGCTAATGGTAGGCCGATCAAGTACAGTCGATGTTAATCACCATGGTGATAGCCCTGATACCCTGTCTCTAAAGGAACATGGAATCAGAATCACAGAGAGCCCAGCTCGCGTGTCCAACAACTGCTGTTCATTTCGTGCGACAGTGAGATAGAGAGCTTCAACGACCATTTCACTGATACATGGAGAAAAGCTGAGTGCATCACAACAGGCTCTGTGGGTGTCAGTAATGAGCGAAGTAAGGAGTATTCGTGATATATAACAGTGAGTTCCATGACCTGAACTGGTGCCTCCAACACAACACAATAAACGCAACCAACACCCGAATCGCCTTTTTTCATCGAAACTTCTTAAGCCACCAACAAATCGAACATCAAAACAATGTCGTATAACAAAGATGAGCTAGCTCGCCGGGCTCAAGCTGCGCTCAACATTCTGCCTGCTAGCAACAACAGCCAGCCCCAAAACCTTACTCCCTACCAACCAGTCACTTCGGCGTCTCCAGACGAGTCCATAATTCATACACCAGCAGTCGTTCCAATGAGTCTTTTGAACAGCCCTAGCAGTCATTCTATAGCTGGATTACCACACAACCCAGCTCCTCAGAGAATGCCCTTTCAAGACCCCTATGGAGGGGAAGATCTGTATAGGGCAGCTTTGCAAAGGGCGACTTATAACCAGGAACCAAGCTCTCGAGTACCTCCAGGTGTCGGTTTTGGTGCACAGCCTCCCGACTACTATGCGCAGGCCCCTCCGAACCCAGGGCCTGGACCCAGTGGCAGTCAAACAGCCCAAACGCACCCACATGGACCTATGTCCGATCCTGTAGGTCGCCGAGGCCCTCCATCCAACAGGGATGAAGAAAGGAAAAGGGATATAGAAATGAAAGACGAACGAATCAGGAACGGGAGGTGCCCACGATGCGATCGTCCCGCTGCCCCAGGAAAGAAACAATGTGAGCATCACCTGACGTTGGGTAAAGAGTCTCAAGCTACGCGTCGAGCGAGAGCAAAAGCGGAAGGTAAATGCTATATGTGCAAATGGAGGCCTGCCGTGGCTGAAGGCGAAAAATGTCAAAAATGCATCGATGAGGCTGCCGCTTATTATAAATCAAGAAAGTAGTTCGTGGTATGGTTGGCCCTGATGATAAGATTTTAGGTATGTCGTTAGGCACAGGGGCATCTCTTCAACAGTCTTCATAGCCCCTTAATTGAATCAGCTAGTTTCACGACCGATAGAAGACTTAGTCATTGTAAAAGCGTGAGGATTTGGAGTGAGACGCGTGATATAAGCATCAGCTGTCAGGCCTTTGTGCTCAAAATAACACTCATAAACACAGTTCAGGCAGTAAAATAACCACCCACACAATTACCCGATGTAAATAATTCATTGGCCAAATCACCAACAGGAGCCTCGTGTTGCCATGCACGAGAGGACTGCTGAGCACCAGAAAAAGCTGGCGGGCGGTTTGTTAGTGTAGGCAAAGCCGATTCAGGGGCAAGGAAGTGACGTACTTGAATAAGAGCAGTCTGCTAACACTCAATCACCATTAAAAATCCTCAAGCACCTGACCAGTCAGGTTTTGACTGTGACAAGTAGTTGCCTGGACGGCTCTTTGCCTACGAAGTACAGCAGCAAGAAGGTATATATGCTCACAGACGGCTCACTTGAAATGCTGGGACATGAGCATCCTACTACCCATATACACTTCTTACTAGGAAAAAAGACTCTCTACTCGACTCCCATACATTAAATACATATCTTCAGAAGAATGGCGGACTTCAACATGACTTCCAACGAAGGATATAACAGTGGTCAAAGCAGCCAAGACAAGGGCAAGGGGAAAGAGAGGGAAATAGTCGATAGATTTCCCAATCCTCCGCAGCCGAACCAGAACTACCCGAGACCGCAAATGCCATACCGATGGCCTACTCCAGTGATCACAAATGATAACACCGATGATCCTGGTACGTCTGATAATACACCGGGGCCCGCCCACTCCCCCATCCTGGTATATTCTAACTCTAGTCCAAGACCGCTTTTGCTTAGGATGCCTGAGAGTTTTGCCACGCCCTCTCTCCGGACCAACTTGTGTTAGTTGTGAAAGAGTCCCCCGCCTTCAGGCAAGCGGAGCCATGAATGCCCCAGCAAAGCGTTACTGCATCGTGTGTGCCAAAGGCATTATGCCTCCTGCAATCGTGTGCCAAGAGCACTTAGAGAAACAAGATTCTCTGAGACACTTTGAGATCAATGCACTCAGGGCACTTCCAACAATGTGTAATCAGTGTGGCAAAGGCGAAAAAGAATCTTCTGAGAAAGAGCTATGCAACAGGTGCGAGCAGGCACGGAGAATCGAATATCATCAAGCGAGGTTGGCGCTAGAACAAGTCCCGAAAGGTCGGCCACCAAAATAATACTCAGTGTCTTTAGAGGATGGATCATGGCCCCAGGCTACAGCTGGGATGTATATTAGGACACTCCGGACCTAGATGATTGGATGAAGGCGACGACGACATGGGGAGCACATGCAGCACAGCTACCGCTCATTTGCAGGTAGAATAATGGTATGAAGCATACTAATAATAGAAAGGCCAAAGGGCTCTAATTCAGTCAATTTATTTTGCGAATGAATCCATATCGTCTTTGCCCCGCGATACCATGCCAGAGTTGGCTTCCTAGCGAGAGTCAAATGGGGAAATTCAACCAGCTATTGCACATCATGAGCGTGTGACTGGCAGGGCTTACGTGGATAAAGCCGGAGGAAGATAAAAAGCTCAAATTGAGCAGCGTCAGTAGTAGAGATCTATGAAAAGGAATAATTCTGGGCTTATAGTTCCACGTATCGAATATCGATTACATGGATAGTGGCACGACACCTTGTTCTCTAACCGCATTTGAGCAACTCTCCGATGATTCAGTACTTGCGTCCGGTATCAGCAGATCTCATCGTAATCCTGATTACTCTAGCTTATACCTCACTACATCGTCATGGCCCACAACCGATGCTCCAGTATGAGTGGAGACACGATGAAGATATTTTTATAAAAGCAGGATCCGGCTATGACCCCAACGAAGTGATATTGGTCTTCAAACTCTGTTTTATTACTACTATCAACATGACTGATCACACTGAGGCTAAAGTCTGGGTCTTCGCCAACAAGCCTGAGGGGACTCCAACTATAGACGGCCCGAACCCGACATTTCGACTAGATACTATTCAGCTTCCACCTCTCAAGGAAGAACAAATTCTTGTCAAGGTTCTTTATATCTCCAACGATGCAGGCCTCCGCACCTTTATCGGCTGTACAGTTGATGAGGATAGGATGTATGTCCCTCCCATCAAGATCGGCGACCCCATGCATTCCGGAGTGATCGGTGAAGTTCTCGAGTCCAACTCCGCACGTTTCAAACCCGGTGACTTGGTAATGGAACCGTATCGATCCTGGTGGGGCGACAAGATCATCCTCGACACCGATACAGTGCAACACATCCCCCCTCTACCAAACAACCTCTCCATCACGCATTATCTCGGCGCCTTTGGTGGGTCCGGTCTGGCAGGTTACGTCGGACTCTTGCATATCGCGCAAGCCAAGCCCGAGTACACAATCGTTGTGTCCGCTGCAGCTGGAGCAACAGGATCCATAGTCGTGCAGACCGCCGTCAAGCTACTTGGTGCCAAGCACGTAGTAGGCATCGCAGGCGGTGAAGAAAAGTGTGCATGGGTGAGAGATTATCTCGGTGCTCACGCATGCGTTGACTACAAAAGCCCGACGTTTGTGCAGGACTTGAAGGAGGCGACACCAGACGAAGTTGATATCTACTTCGATAATGTTGGCGGAGCTGTCTTAGATGGTGTTCTCACGAGGATGAAGAAGTTTGGAACCATTGCGGTTTGTGGAGCGGTCAGTACGTACAATTCGGATAAGCCAACTATGTTGAAGAATTGGTTCGAGATTATCTCGCAGAGGTTGACGCTAAAGGGGTTCTTTCTCTTTGATCACATGGATAAGATTCCTGATGGGATGGAGCAACTCATCATGGCAGCTGCCGAGGGAAGAATCAATGTTGATATTGAGAATATCGTCCCGGCGAAGATTGAGGATATGCCTTGGGCTTGGATATATGTTTATAATGGTGGAAACAAGGGAAAATCTATCACAAAGCTAATCTAGCAAGTATATATGCACGATTAAGAAACCTGGGTCAAAAGGTCATAAGCTTCATGACAATGCTAACTAAATGCCAACCAAGATTATTACGAGCTAGGCTGGACCACTGATAGGATAGAGAAATCGGGGTATATAAAATAGAGCAAATAAATACAAAAGAATAGATACATAATGCCTCATCAGTTTAATCCATGCTCCTGAAGAATCTTAACCAATTTGACCTTGTCCTCATCATCAACCTCTACAAACGTCTCAACGTACTCACAAGGCGAGTACTGCATGCCTGTCTTATCCGTATACAAATACTTATCTCTATTCCCAATACCCCTCGCATTCAACACGTTCAACATAGCCATAGTAACCTGGCTCCCATTCTCCAATGCAAGATGCAGCGGAAGCTTCTGCCGATATCTCCAACTGGATAACGTCCTTGGGATCAGAATCTTTATAGTCTCTTCCAAGCGAGAAAACCACTCTTGTTCCTCGTTGGCAACCTTACACCAAGGGAAGGGCTTAGAGTAACATGTTAGTGCCAAGGGAACCATGAAGCCAAAGTTTTCTTCCTCATAGTTTGGCTCGTGGGTTGAGAGAAGCCAGTCTGTGAAATCGGGAAGGGCAAGGAGAGCTGCTAGATGAAGCGTGCCGTCGTCGGGGAGCATGGATTTATTGAGTAATTTGAAGGCGTCAAGATTGCCGAGGAAGAGTGATGCTTCACGTGGTGGAATCTCGTCGTCGTCTTCGAAGAGAGATGTGAACTCAAGTTTGGGCTTCTTGGGATATGAAGCTAGAGAGCTGAACTTTGATCCAGAGATCGTTTGGTTAAGAACATTGGTACTGTCAAGCTTGATCAAAGCTTCCAGAATGGGAGCTCGTGACTTGTTGAGGAGTGTGAGAAAGATGGTGGGTACCTTGGAGTCAGGTGTCACGTAGTCTGGCAAAGCTGTCATACAGTTAGCACTGGTTACCGGGCCGCGGAGGTTTGACCTACCCTTGCTTCCGTGCTCCAACAACTTAAGAATAACATTATTCCCAGTCTTCAATGGGGACACAAGACACCAAATAAGCAACGAAATCTCTTCATCCTCCCAATTCTTATGCAGACGATAACTAATCGTCGCAGAAGGCGACAAGCCTGCCCCTAACAGTACATCCAGACAATCAGTACCATTTGGAAACTTGCGTATACACTGATACAAAAGCTGGTCTGACAGTCCAGTAATTTGAGAGGGCTGCATCTCAAGACAGATCTTGAACCAGCGTGTCACGTTGTACTCCTTCACAATGCGGCGTGAAAGCGTAGGAAGAACAATAGATAGGTCTGCGTAT
Source organism: Fusarium dlaminii (assembly GCA_013186775.1). Lineage (NCBI taxonomy): Eukaryota > Fungi > Ascomycota > Sordariomycetes > Hypocreales > Nectriaceae > Fusarium > Fusarium dlaminii. The sequence continues at coordinate 214,176 of JAAOAL010000088.1, read as the reverse complement.
TTACACAGAGCTCGGAAGTGAGATTCTTCCTTGTGTCGTGCTGCGAGGTAGAAACAGTGACCATCCTCATCATTGGGATTGGCGCCATGTTCGAGCAGAAGTTCCACGATGGGAAGGTTGGACTCTGGCGAATCGAGGAAGTAAACGAGCGTGGTGTAGATACTCTTCGGATCGATGTTGCAGGTTAGAACACTCTTGTAGATATTCGCACGAACAGTCTGTTCAACTGTAACAGAGGGATTCTCTCGTAGATACGGATGCTCAAAGACGAGCTTCGCTGCCTCGTCATGCTCGCCTTTCACGAGGTAACAGCAAAGGAGTTCAAACATCTCCAAGTTGCGCGACTGAAATGCTGCGGCGAACGCTTCATTGTTCTTGTAGTTTACCTGGGCGCCGTTGTTGAGGAGCAACATAGGAATTTCCCGATTAGTAGGTTCGTTCCTAATTGACACTACGAGAGCATCAGAGATCTGGGATACGGCTATGCCTTGCTTTAGCAGGGTCTCGTAGGCCTGGTGTCTGTCCATAGACGACATGGTAGTGTGCATTCGGACATACTCGAAAATCTCATTACGCATGGTATAGTCGGAGATCTGTCGCAGAAGCTTCTGGAATAGTCCACCTGGAGACGCTTCAGCTGCTGCCTCTAATGTCGCAAGCTGTACTTGAGTACCAGCGCCATGTTCTAGTAACAAGTTCGGCAAGTGTTCATCGTCAGGGTGGCTTTCAAGGACCTTGACAAAAGCTCGCGATATTATATCAACTGAAATATCTTTATGGAAAGCAAAGAGACTTCCAAAGATACCAGTTTTGATGCTTGCTGGTGTATCTGCGTTGCTAGCAGCGTCGAATGCCTCCTCGACGGTAACATCCGTAGCGCCAGCTGAGAGGAGCATGTTGAGGATGATTGGATATCCTGCGCTGTTTGAAGCAGCTGCTTGAACAGCCTCACCGTTATTGAAGTTGACGTTGGCTTTATGGCCAAGGAGTAACCAAAGTCCATCCATGTTTCCGTCAAGAGCGGCTTGGGTTTCTTGCAACAGTGCTTTAGACTGTCCGATCTCAGCTGGAGAAGCTTTTTCAAGTAGGCGCTCCATAAGATCAAGCTTAATATCCGAATCCTCGACTTGGCATGCCTCGCGAAAGGAGTTGGAAAGTGTAGCGATGCTTGGGTCGAGAGCAAGAATTGACTTGATGAGGTCCATGTCGTGTTCTCGGACAGCGAGGCAGAGAATCATACCAGATTCCTCGTTTATGTCTAGACCATGGCGTAAAAGACACGGTAATAGCTCTGTACGCTGTGGGTGGTCTTTGATAAGAGCATAGGTATTTGTGAGAGATGGTTTTGGTGTGGCGCGTGATGCAGCGCTTAGGAAGAGCTCGATATTGGAGAGGTTGTAGTGCTTTGGCTCGATGAGCTTAGGTAGAGTAGCATTGACTGTTGCTTGGGTTGGCGGAGATGAAGAACATAGTAGCTCCAGAAGTGAAGGCTTGTCCATCTCGATTGCCAACACAAAAGCCTGGCCGGATGAGTAGTTGACGTCGGCACCGTGCTCTGTCAATAGCTGCACAAAGTCGAGTGGTACATCTGATGTAATTGCCTTGAGAAATATCTCGTTCAGTGGCGGACCCGATGCACCCTGCTTGAGAAGTAGGGTCATTAACTCAAGCGCAACATCGTAGCCAAAAGCGGCAACGGTGTTGAACGCAAAGGGGAGAGCAGCAGCCAATGCCCCTGCCGTGGGCTTCGCGCTGCAGAGAATATTGAGGACTGTGACATCTCCTTTCTTTATGGCCTGTATAAGCGGCGAAGCATCGACGTCCGAGGTACAATCCAGTGGTGCACCATTGTCGATAAGAAGTTTGATGAGATCGGAGTCAATATCACCCTCTTTAGACAGGAGCTGTAGTAGAGCGGTGCCAAGTGACTGTCTTTCGACACCTTTTCTAATGAGACATTGCATCACACCGAATCTCATGGTTCTTGGCGATACGTCCATGGTGGTAGGAATAAGCGTTGAAAGTATAGCCGATGCACACTGCCCTTGTAGAAGCAAGCTTAGTACGTACAGATCAGCAGACATGATAGCTGCGCGAATGGCAGCAGCCTCCTCAGCCTCGACAGATGCACCGTAATGGAGCAGAGTGCCGACAAGGTGTTGCTGATTCCTTTGCGCAGCACGCACAAGGCATAAGTCAAGCTGTTGTCCTCCCAGACCCATAGACCCAAACATGTTCATGAAATGAACCATATCAGGCTCCGGGATGTTATCGGGGAGGTAGCTGAGTACTTGGGATGCCGGTGACAAAAGATTCCCATGTCTAAGAATTTCCAGCATACCAAAGTCTAGTTGTGAGACTGCCCACTTCAAAGCATTGTGTGGAGGGACATCAATCGCGACACCAGCATGCACAAGCAGTTTGACAAGTGGCAGGTGGCGAGCGAGTACTTCCTTGACAAGCTCCTCTCGACTGACCAAGTTGTCACTGACAAGACCAGAATGAGATAGGAGAGTAAAGAAGGCTAGCCTCTGGTTGCCATTCTGGTATTGAGAAATGATTTCGCAGGCTTGATGGCGGATTGCGAAGAAGACTTGGTTGGAGTATGCGTAGCCCAACATCATAGCTGTGGCTTGGTAGCTCTGTAGTCTCAGTGCGCTGAGAAGAAATGACTCCGAGACCAGTTCTGGACGTTGGGATAGAAGCAGGAGGATGAATGAGAGGGACAAAGCTTCTCCTGCTTCTGCCCTTGCGAAGTCTTGTTCAAGGCATGCTTTCCAATCCGAAGGCGCCATGGGGTTAGGCGCTGATAGTAGAAGCCTCGCCAACTCCAGATTCCTGGCTCGTATATGTTGGCTAATGAGGTCTTGGTAATCCGATGCCACTGCCCCAAAGCTCAGAAGAAGCTTCATAGATTCGAGAGATGATCTGGACAAGGCAATGCCAAACGCCCTGTTTAAGACTCCTTGGCTCGCTTGTGTTTGGCACAACAGGTGAACGTAGTTGAAGTTATCGCGAGATGTCACTGTATCCAACCACGTCATGCCATTTGAATCGAAGTTCAAGATCTCGCTCATCCTATTCCTCTTCATCCTCTTCTCCAACTGTGCATCATTCAGGTGACCCCAAAGCTCATCCAACGACGTCAGGGTTGTATGCAGCAAGAGAGCTTGTGCAACGCCAGCCGGCGGAAGTGTCTCTTGTGCTAGTAGCGCATTGAAGGCTTTCGCGACTTCATGCTTCGTAAAGCTCCATTGTGAAGTATCGCAAGCTTCGGCCTTTTGTTCTTTGGAGCGGAAGAGATGTCGCTTTTGTCGGTCTGGGGGCTTGTAGTTGGGATCTGATGTCCTCTGTTGTACAAGGAGCTGGCGGGCTGCATCGCGGTTGGCAGTACTGAATGGGAGGAAATCTTGGGCAGGTGGTTCAGTTAGAGGGCCGAGTCGGGGAGGGGGTTGGAGGGATGCTTTGGAGAGGAACCATTCTACGCGACGAGTATCTGCCATGATGATCCCTGGTTGTTCAAGAAAAAGGTGATGTTGAATATTGAAGAATCATGAAAGGTACTGATATCAATGGCAGGTCTCGGATGAAAGTGAAGGTTGCAATGGGAAAGATGGTGCTGACTGTTGATGCCGATAATGAGCGAAGAAAATGCGGCACAGTCCAGACCGATGTTTTACCATAATAATTTACAAATATTCAACCTCATATAACCGATAAGGCTCTATTTGGGATCCAAACATAGGCACCTCCGGATGATGGGCTGACAGAGGGAAGATAGATTGACTCGGGCAACTTGGCTATGTATCTGGTGATGAACCCCGCCCCAGGCATTCTCAGAATCTCAATCCACAAGCTCCAAGTCTAGCGTTATCAATTAACTGCTCTCGGGCGTCAACCCCTGTAATATTAGTGCTCAAGTTCCAAATTGTAAACTCAATGGGCGAGCGACATGACTCCACCAAAACACTGCCTCCATCAGGCAGACACGGCCTTTCCAGGACTACACCCTCAAACAGGGCGAATTCGTGCATTGATCTGATTGGTCAACCTGAACCAACAGGGAAGTTCGTGCCGATCAGGGCTCAAAGTGGTAAGACACCAGAGGCTGTGATTGGACCCGTTTATGCGGAATGGGAATAACGGTGCGGAATTGAGGCCTGAATAACGCCCGGTTTATATGGAGGGCTTCAGTGGAGTTGCCGTTGATATGTCTGTTGATGCGCGAAGGAAGCCTTATCGGGCGGAGAGAATGCACTAGGTTTCCGAAAGAGCCTAGCATTGCGATAATGAGGATTAAGTCGATCGACTTCGGTAAAGGGTATGGAAATAGTAACATAAGTTGAGATGGGCTGAATATATATACTTGCTTCCAATACAGAACAGCGATATTCGTCAAGGAGTCAAATTCATCAATACATACCAAAATGAGTGCCCCTCCTCCATACTCACCACCAGGTTCTACTGGAAGTGATGGAGATATACGAGACATTCATGCCCTGACTGACCCAGTCCGCGACACCTCGTCCGCCACCTCCACTGCATCCAGTGCATCCTCAGCATCCACCATCCTCCCTCCCTATCCCCCAAGCAGAGACCGCGCAGCTCCAAGCCGCAGCGATGAACCCAGATCTGTCCCGCCCATCGCCGGCGCTCTCCAGCGTCTCCGAACCCCCGGTGACTCTGGAACGTCCAACGCCACCTCCTCCGGCACCCGCGAACGTCTCCGCCAGATGGAGATCGAACGCGATGATCTCCGCCGCGCAATGCAGCAGGAGCGCGCTATAAACGATCGTCTCAAGCGTGAAGCAGGCCTTACGGGCCTTTCTGCCGCTGAAGCCAGACTTCGTGTTCTCGAACTCAAACGGGAAGCTCAAGCTGCAGCCCAAATGAAAAGAACCCCCAACGAGGGAATGTTCAAGGCAGCTTGTGCTACAGACTTGCTCTTTCTTATGGATACAACCTCTTCCATGGGCCCGTTCATAGCTGCTGCTAAAGAGCAGGTCAAGAAGATTATGCAGGATATTACCGAGACGTTCTATAATGAGGCGGAGGTGAGGATTGCGGTGGTTAGTTACAAAGACCACTGTGATAAGAATCACATTCAGTTCATCGACTTCACTACTGATGTGGAGAAGGTGAGGGGTTTCATCGATAAGTTGAAAGCCCGGGGTGGCGGCGATGCACCAGAAGATGTCCTTGGTGGTATCCAACAAGCCATCAATGCCTCTTGGAAGAATCAGACTCGATGCATCATCCACATCGCTGATGCCCCACCACACGGGAATATCTTTCACAGTTGGACTGAGAAGAGCGACGACTACTACACTCCTGGAAGCGAACCGCATAAGCTTCAGTACCAGCCTCTTCTGAAGCAGATGATCGGTCTGAATCTCAACTACGCTCTTCTCCGCATTTTAAGTGCGACTGATAAAATGGCATACGTCTTCCTCCAGGAATATGCGGCCGCGTCCGCGGACTGCAAGCTTCTGAAGACGAACCCCCACTACCGAGAGGCTTTGAAGGCAAACTCGGGACCTAGGAGTAGTGTTCTTGGTGCGAGTTCTAAGGGCACTGCGAAGGGTGGCCTACTCTTTGAAGAAGCTGAGCTGGGCACGACGTACAGTGCCCTTCGGCACCTGGTAGTCAAGAGCGTTACTAGCTCTGCTTCACGCACCGCCGTTAGAATGTCGGAGTCTTCTTCTCGAACTGGTGAAAAGGGAACAAAAACTGCTCAAATGTCTCACCTTGATGCCATCGGCGAAGCGGAAGATGATGAGTTCAACGAGAAGCAGAGCGAAGCTATCCTTGAAGATGTGGAGAAGAAATGGTCTGACCAGAACTGGTTTGAGGATAAACTCGTTGTCGAGGGTTTCAGTCCCGATACAGTGGTTCACCGCTCTGGCACGCTGAATGACATGATGGCTCACGACGATAACATCAAGTTGAGTGTTATGGAACTCAACGTTCACAAACGTCGCATGCCCTTCGCTCAAGGCGCTCTGCGTCTTGCATACTGCGCCAAGACCACACATTCAACAAATCCCTACGTTGTCAAGTCGTTTAAGCGCGGTGGAAAGCGTCTAGCTCATCTGGCTGAGGACATGCGCTGTCAAGCTCTCTGCAAAGCTTTCGCCCTAGAGTTCAACGCTCTGACAGGCGATAAGCACTCGATTGACTTCATCGTCACATCATGCCTCAAGGGAAAATCTGGCAATTCCGGCACCGACTATATCTCCCTTGAACCCTTCATCGAGGGTGATTATGTCAAGTACAACAATAACTGCAGCTACGTCAACGAAGATAACCCGGACGATGAATTCAATAAAGCGGCTCAGGCGTTCTCGCACTTCACCTACGAACGATCCTGGGGAAGCTTTTTGGTCTGTGATCTTCAAGGCGTAGGCCACGTACTCACAGACCCAGCTATTCATACCCTCGATCCAGAACGCTTCAAGCTCGCAGACACAAACCTCGGAAGAGAAGGTTTCAAGTTCTTCTTCGCAACACACGTCTGCAACGAAATCTGCACCCAACTCGAGCTCAAGAGCAAAGCATCAATGATATCGTCCGAAAAGGCGTCTTTCCGCGAATGGTGGCCTACCATTGACTCAACGGCATGCTGTTCCAACAAGCTCTGCGGAAAGATCATTCAGGTCACCAGTGCGAATAAGTCGGAGGAGTTTCCAGGCTGCAATTGGTGTGATACCTGTTGGCCGCAGCTGGAAGCTACGAAGGAGAAGGTTATTTGTGTGGCGCCGGGGACGCATCATGAGTTTGATGTGTCGAGGTTTTATTGGGAGAGTCAGGGACGGGTGGCGCCGAGGAAGTGTGAGGGCCATAGGGAGAGGGATGAGACTGTTGCGAGGACGGCGGTTATGGGAGGGAATTTCTTTGGCAGGCTTAGAGGGGCTACAAAGAAAAAGTCGATTTCTGGCAAAGCTTGGTGAGAATGTTCTAGCTTTAGCGAATTCTTTCAGTTCTATTCGAATATTGGTACATTGACACTTCTTTCGTTCCCTTAGCGCTCTATAGGGTGCCAGCTTCAATTGACCACTCCGATGCTCATCACTTTGAGCAAGTGACGCTACAGCGCCCTATGTGCTTCTGTTCTCTCCCGTGAGCCACGGATCCTGTAGTAATTCCTTCGCAGTAGGTCTATCCTCGGGCATCCATGTCAAAACACGTCGCAGAAATGCAATGAAGCCCGTGCTGTCTTTGAGCCGTGTCTCAAGCTCTTCTAATGAGCGTTTTTTCGGAATAGGTGCCAGTCCAAGCCACTTGCCTGTTACTGCGTCAGTAGCCACCCGGAGTAGATGTGGATTCGATTTATCAGACATGCCTTGTTCGTCCCAAAAGTCAGCCGCTCTCTCAACATTGCGTTGCAGAAATTTCTGCGGTGGCGGGCCAAGTGTCGCTATAAGCTCTGCGAGGTGTGCTGCGTCGTACATGTCTCCATCTTCATCTTTCGCTGTGAATAATCGCTTTGGACCAAGAAGGTCCCAAGCTGTTAGACCAACACTCCAGATATCCACTGGGCGGTTCCAGGCGATGCACATGATAACCTCGGGCGCGCGATACTGGATCGGCATGATATCGCCTGCAAAGGGCCCAGATCCAGTCCTGGCTTCACCAAAATCCGATAAGAGCATTGGGCCTGGCTTTGGGCGCATCAGACGTGAGAGATATATAGTTCGGTCCTCTGCGACTTTTTTCCGGTCGACAGGTGCCTTAAGTTCCATATCTACCAATGGTTCAAGCTGGGAATCGTCGTCTAAACCGAGCAGCAGATTTCCTGGGTGTATATCTTCCAAAAGTGTCAACCCGGGAAGTGAAGAGAAAGAATTGGGACTGACCTGTGTGTACTAGCTGTGCTTCTTCATGGACGAAGTCGAGGGCCTTGAGTAGCTCCTGGATGGCTCCTCTCACAAAGTTCTCATCGAATCCGCCGTCTGGTCTAAAGACTTGCTTGAAATCACGGAGGCTCATCTGAGCGGCCTGCATCACTAAAACCTTATGGCGGCCATCCGGACCACTGATCTCGAAAGAATCCAATAGGTGTCTGATATTGTTCCGCCCAGGATTCTTCGATTTCGCGAGTATCGGTGACATGCTTTCGTACACTGGTAGTTCTCGGTGCAATCGGGAGGTATGTACGTAGATCTTGAGGGCGACATATTTGCGGTCACTGCACCTGCGATTAGTTGGATGTTAAAGATTACTTCCCTTGGGAATCACTTACCGCAAGTCTCTGGCGAGCCATATTGTTGATGAGCTCCCATAGCCGAGCTTCGTCACCGCTTGATATCTATCCTGGAAAACTTCTCCAATGTGGACCGGATAAAACCGCGAAGCTTCGTAGCCGGAGATTTCCTCCTCCTCAACTCTTACATTCTGGTCAATCACACCATACGCGGCTCTTTGAAACGTAAGCGGATGCTCGAGAGTCGTATGCGTATTATGATCTGGTTTCGGCACCGCTTGGGTAGACGACTTTCGCGTCACCGAAGTCGGATATTTCGGAATGGCTGATATTGAATGAACAGAGCAAGCAGCCCGTCTGAGTATTAAATGATAGAGACTTTTTAGATGTCTGCGCGACGCCATGGCGACTTGATGTGTTGAAGTATGTTATCGGTGAGATGTTTTGATGCTTGCAAGTGTCGGCGGAAGCTCGGAGATGGTCGCCCGAGAAACACCACCAACGTATAAACAAAAGAAAGGTAAGGAGGCTGGGAGGGAAAAGCAAAAATGACGTTTTTGGCCGTTTAATTGATAGAATTACGTGTCAGATAACAAACTCACTGTATAGTCAGAACTCTGATAAGCTGCCGAGTGCCGACTGTCACGCAGTGCAAAAACTGTTGAACCAGTAAGCACAATCTTATTGAACATAAAGCTTCTTTAAGAAATATGGTCGGGTCACTAATCAATATTGGCCTAATAACTTAATGGTTCTCTGCGTCGAAGAAAACACCAGGACGAACGTGAGCAAGGTGCAGATAACTACCTAGTCCATCCGCACTCAGTTTATCCCTAAAGTTCCCTGCATCTGACATAGTTTTCTGGACGCTGCAGAGATCCGACTTATATAGAGATTTCCTGAAGAAGTGTAAAGGTAAGAAAGCGCGTGTCAGCAGCGACGTTAATTGTTTAAAATAGGCATGTGGCGTTGATAAGAATGTTGTGGTTTAGAGAATCATTATCCGGAAGGCCCTTATAAATCAGCATTTAAAGCAGCTCAGTATAATAAAATTCCAAGATAATCCTGAGGAAAATTTGAAGGTCAGATATCTGGCTTTTTCGGTTTATTAGCTACGGATCTGACTACTAAATAAAGCTCTTTTTGCAAAATATTACAGGAGCATTCGTTGTTGCGAACCTGTGGCTGTGTTGCTTATCTCCAGTAATTCCAGATAAGCAGTCATTTCCTGGTAACTGCGGATGAAAATGTCATGAAAATCATTGGCTCAAAGCATGTTAAGCTTTCACTCGAAAATTGACGGAAAGGAGCAATGAAACGCTAATCAATCTTAGGTGCAGGAGGAATGAACCAAACGAAGGCTGAGTAGTTGGCCAAAGTGCGACAGGAGGATTTCTCGTGCTAAATTTGGCGCCTTTTATCCAATCGGATATGGAAATTGCCGAGCCTCAAAGGCTTACTTTGCATCACAGAAGTCAGCCTTCACAGGGATCATGATCCTCCATGTTACGATGGATGGACTGGATTTAGGTAGATAAGTGCCCACATTTTCAGATTTCTGGGCATCAGAATTACTAGGGGCAGAACTGCTCAGCTGCCACGATGCATTCTTCGTGGTTCTCATATCCTGTCACGAGGCCGTTTCCGTTCCGATGGTTTACTCCTGTGGCTATCGCGGGCGGTTTGATATTGACGGTTCTGTTTACGATCATCAATCTCGCGTCGAGTGCATTTTATCTCAAGCCGATCTTTACTGACGACCCAAATGGTACAACTACTCAGTCAGTTCGGTAAGAACCAAAGACATTCTGCTCTCACTGGCATTCTAATAACATCATAAAGATGGTTCATGAAAGCACCGTTGAACTGGGATAACAACATGAAAGTCAAATGTCAGCCAAAGATACTATCTGTTGGTGATCGCGTTTTCTCCACCAACCTTGGTTTTCAATATTCCGTAAAGACTCTCACCTCATCAGACGATGCCTCAGACTTTCGAAAGACATACCCTTCCATTGCATATATGAATAATACTCTCGAAGATTGCTATCTCACAAAAGTCGACATTAATCTTCGAAAATCAGATGCCAGAGCGTCAAACAGCTGGTGGCTCTCCTGGATCACGACTTTCACTGATGCTACAGCCTCTTGCAATGTGATGACGGGTGAGGGCCTAGTTAACATTACTCTTGGTGTTGAATACACTGGCCAGGGTGATCATATATATGATTATGTTATTGAGGATGATTACAAGACTCACGCAAGTATCTGGTGGGGAACAAGGTTGCTGAATGTTTATTTTACGGGTATTCTGTCAACAATGTCACAAACTCAAGATCTGGGAGATGATTCATATTGGATGACGGGAGGGATCACGTTCACAACGAATCCGAACATAAAGGAGTAAGCAAGTCCCCGATAATATTATTTTCATATACTAACAAGAATAAGCATTCGTGATCCGAAGTTGTTCAATCTTGCTGGATGGTTTCTTTCCTCTGACGGGTTCAGACAAAACGAACGTGAGTTGCTTCACCCTGCCGAGGCTTTCACGTTACTTACAACCCGCAGCTCTGAACGACATCTCTTTCATCAAGACTGATTCAAAGGTGAAACCACATTGGCAACTCAACGTCCAATACTAACAGACCGTAGAACCAGTTTGTCCCAGTTGTCTGGGAAAGTCTCCACTACACAAGGATTCTTCATTCCCTCATCGCCGTTGACCTCGGAAACAAGAACGCGCCCAATCTGCTTCTGGATGAAAAGAATCTCCAATACGCCATTCTACCACCGGATGACCCAAATCGCAAGAATGGCTCTTTTCTAAACGATTCATCATTAACGGGCCAAGCTGCGCGTTATGCCCAGATTCCAAAGCCAGGAGTACCACTTCCACCAACAGATAAGAATCTTGTTCTTCTAAACGAAAGTTACGACAGGTTTGCTAGTGAAATGGGACCACTACAGTGCAACAATGCTACAATAGTCTCGCAGTATCTCTGTTCTGTGCCGCAGAGTAAAAGCCCGGGTGTTATGCTTTTGGCGATTCTTCTTGCAGATCTTGTGTTTCTGCAAGCGGCGTGGGTGATTTATAATTGGATTGCTGGAAGCATGTTGTCTGCATCGCAGATGCAGACGTGTCAAGGCTGTGTTGGAGGTCCTGCTCAAATCGCTGAGAAGGATGGGTTTCTGAATGATAGGAAGGCCACGGCGACTTCGGGAAGCTACGTGAGTGTTAGTGCTGACGAAGGGGCTGGTAGTAGTTTGCTTACCAGGGAGGCTAAGTGATGGGAACGACGTACGACGTAAATCATAATGATGACAGGAACCCCTAAATCTAATTCTAAAAGTGCTTTTTTGCTATACTGAAGGCCTTCTACTTTGGCACGCCAAGCTCTGCGAGAGCTGTAGCTGGCCCAAGTCTGATCCAGGTGTCGATCTCATCTTGTGTTGCAACAGCGATAACGCCCGTCATTCCAATAGCATTCGCCCCAGCCTCTTTGTTGACGGCCGCTCTTCGTCTGGGGAGTACTATCATCCATCTTGGCGTGAGCAAGAAATTGTGCGGCACTGCAGCGTTTGGAGGTGCGCTATCAACATTTTCAGATTGTCCTCGGCCAACCTCTGTGGCCTTTCTTAGGAGACCATTGTAAATGTTAACCAGGTTGTCTACGCCAGGCTTTGGGTGTCCGAAGCGATGATAGAACCATTGAAAGGGGATATCGGGCTCTTTTGCACCATCCGCGTCGAGAAAAGATGCAAAGCTATCTTTTGGTTTAGGAATTAGCTGCATATGCTTGTGCAGTCGACTGCATCCCCCATCTCGTCCACAGTTGAAGAAGGTGACATAATCGTCACCCAATGTAGTCAAAACTTCCCATGTTGCTACCAGATCGTCTTTGTTCAGAGGTTGATATTGCCTTTGGTGTCCGTCTGAAGTCAAAAGCATCAAATGAGGGTTGGCGAAGCAGAATTTATTGGCGACCAGGACATGCGTTCTTCCAACGTCGCAGATCTCGTAACCTGCGGTATTGATGTCACTCCCGTCTCGCTTCTGCTGGGGCGATTCATTGCCCTGCTGTGTCTGTGCTCCAGCTGTTTGGATGGTCGGTTTCTTTGCCAGAGCGGAAGTAAGCAGGAGCTGAAACTGCGGTCAAGATTGTCAGTATGACGCGCCAGGCTGTGCAGTCAATAGCGTAATACCTTCAATTCTCCATCCGAATATTCTACAAGCTTTTGTCCTTGGTCATAAAACACCAGTCCTGCTTCGACAAGGCTGTCGAACTTGGCCTCGATGAGTGATTTGTCCATATTTTGGCGTTTGAGGGCGTTGACAGTTCTAACCATGAACCAACGAGCAATCCTTGTCGCGAAAGCGTTGCAATAATGCACCGGGTTATATTTACACCGAGGTCATATTACATGTCGCTCCCGTCATCATCATGGCTCATTAGTCTATCTAACATTTCTTGTTGAATTGCAGAGTCGTGAGTAATTCGACGAATGTCAAATGCTTAGGGGGAAAAACGCTCACTTTGCAGCCCCAAAGGGCTTGGATAGTTGAGATGTCAAACTTTCGGGTGCAACGGAACAAATCACTTCACGTCAGTGTATGGGATTAATAAGACGCACTGTGATTTCTTGGCCCTGGATACGCAACAATTACAATTTTGTGACTGACAACCGATATTTAATGTACCTATTCCACAGAAGAAAATTACTTTTTGTCAGTGTCTGGGGCTTGGTTGGGGTAAGGGGCATTGGACAAAAAAGGCATTCAATCGCGTTGATTCTAAGCTTGTATCTGATAGGATTTCGTGTAGATACGTTAATAGTAGTGATCAATCTTTTCTGACTACCTATCCAGAATCTTATGGCACGCGTTATCACTTTCGCGTCTTAAAAGCCGCCAACCTATTTTAAGTTCACGCCATACCGACCACCTTCTCTTGCCCTCATCGCCATCATGTCCGGATATTCGACGTCTATTTACTGCGCCATCTGCGGCGCTCCAACATCCAGTCACTCGGCCGAGCCATTCGCTGATTATTTGTCTGAGCCCAGCATCGACTCTGATGACGACAGTGGATGGCTGGGCAATGTCAAGCTTATCACGCAGCACCGCAAGTCTGGAAGGTAAACACCATGGGCGCCATATGACCAGATTCTAATGAGCTTAGGGTCTTCATTGTGCCTCGTGCCGAGCAGGAGGAAGCGAACGACTTCAACGTCGATTTTGAGGAGAACGCTAGGATAGTTCGACAAGATGTGAACATGATGACGGTGTAAGTTTCATACACAAAGAGGCCTATTGATGTGCTAATCTCAGAAGATATGATGTCGGAGGTGAAGACCCCTTGGTGTTTCCTTTCCATGCAGACTGTTACGAACTTCTCGGAAAGGTTGTCAAGCCGCAAAAGATTGACAACGCAGCCCTTTACCGAGTTCTAACATCTCATCTTCCAAGGTTTCCATACGGACCACCAAATGCCTTGGACTTTGAGTATGGCAAATTGAAGAGATATCAGAGCGATGAGTGGGATACTGCCCCGGGGATGGAGTACGCTGTCGCATCGCCAGTTTCCATCGAGAACGTCACCTCTATTATTGAGAACGTTCTGAGAAGAGCTAATAAGTCGAATGTACAAGACAATCGCTCAACCCATAACGTCCCAACTGGGCCATCTCCTGATCGCGGTCGTTCCCAAAACGGCCCGGCTGGGCCGTATCAGTCCTACAGAACCGCTCCGTATCACAATCAGCAGGGAGCAAGCTCGCAATATGAAAACCACCAAGCAGGACTACACGCAAACCACCAAGGTCCACAACGAAACCAGCGACAGAGGAACCGGCAGGCTGGACCAAAAAGATATTCCGTACACAGGGACATATCTGACACAGAATGGGAGAACAAGTTTACCACGGAATTTGCCTGGATACGCGAGTTTCTTCCACCCAAGGAGGAGATCGAGCGGCGCCACGTTGATAGGTTCTTGTTTTGCAAGGCCATCTTTGACCTAGGCGGTGGCCGGGGGTTCAATACTCCCGACTACCGAGATACGCTGCGGGCCTTGCATAATCGTCGTCGCCTCTGGGAATTATGTTCGAAGATCGTAGAGGAGTATCTGCCTCTCTCCCAACAGCGCAGCGCACAAAAGCCCGAGGCAAACTCCTCGCCCGAGGCCACGAGATCCAAGACGACCAGCTCAGTACCTAAGAGCACTCCCTCGGCAATAGACTTCTTCAGAAGGCCTATAAAAGGCAGCATACCTTGGCCCTGTGAGCCCAAAGAGCTGAGGAACAAGTCTTCTATAGAAGCTTCTTCAATGGAGACTCTGACTCTTGCCCCTCGTGATAGCGATCTGAACAATGCGGTCCGTTTCGGGGTGGACGCTAATATGCAACGTTTCGAGATTCACTTTGAAGAAAATGGACGAAAATGGAGTCATTGTATTGGTCCCCGCAGCACGGCCATGCAGTACCTCTACTTCGACAAGTCCTCTGAATCGTCTGACAGGATTATAAGTTGTTATGTGACCATGGAGCAAAACGTTCCTGTTGGCTTACGCTTTAATGGCCGATGTCAGACGATCACTGCTGGAAAGCCTGATGAAAATGAGACGGCGTATCCGCCTCAAACGAATGGGGGCGGCTGGATGACTGGCATATTCTGCCAATGGTCAGATCGCGATTCTCCAGACGCCAAGCTGGCCTCGTTCGGTGTGTACTTTGCGGATGACTAGTGTTTGATACAAGTGATTGAAAGGATGGAGGAGGAGTTTGCGACGGGTAAGCTAAATAAGTATCTTTGCGTTGTCATAACAATGCTTAGAAAAAGAAAAGCTAGGCATTTGTTATGATTGGATGCTGACGTTGGTTACTGTGATATAAAGTTCATTAAGCTAGGGATACCCAGGCGGGAACTCACTCATCCCTGTACCGGATATCACACCAATTTCTATTATCAATTTCTCTTCCTCTGTCGTATTTACAATGTTCTGACGTTCTGTCTGCCTGATTAAGAAGATTGGTGTTACTCGCAAGCCTCGGTTGCTCTATCTTATCCTCAGCGTCACATTGGATCTTGGCTGAAACACTTCAGTGCACGTTCACTCAGGCAGGGTTCAATTTGTGGATCTTATACCTAGAAACTATAGCTCAAAGAGGCATAGCGGCCCCCTGCCACTAGCCATGAACAGTCTCCCCGGCAATCTAACAGGCGTATTTGTTTACTTTGTCTGCTTTTCCCCTGAAAGACAGAACAATAATACTGACAATCACAACCTCACAACCTCGATCTTAGTGCATCACGTGCCATGAGCGGATACACTGTCCAATGCGCATTGTGCTGTGCACCCATACTTTACAAGTATCGGGAAAATCAATACCCCTTGCGTTATGTCGGCCATGGCAGAGACTCGGGACACGATATCGATCAAGCGTGGATGGGGGAATTTATGATCATTGCTCGAGACCCCGAAACACAAGAGTAAGAGTCAAAGTTATAATTTCCAATGATTTCTCTTGTTCTAACACTAGTAGGACTTTTGTAATTGAGAAAGCTCAACATCATCGAGACAACACCTTTGATGTGCATGATGATGATGAAGTTGCTAATCATGGCGAGGCATTCGATTCCCGACTCGTGACAGTGTAAGCATCTCAGCACTGACACCGGCGAACAACTGATTCTGATTCACACTTAGGTACGACTGCGAAGGACCTCAGGCATTTGCAGCGCCATTTCACGTCGATTGCTATAAGGTGCTAGCAGACGCTTATGAACCGCGAGAAGTCGATCTCTCAGCTCTTTATGACACCCTTGAAAGCCACTGCCCTCGAGATGACAGGGTCTATCGCATTAAACTGGAGTTCGACTATAACGGGCCAAGACACAATGTGAACGGTACTACCCATGATTTCTCGTTCGCATCACCAAACCGCGTTTCTGATGATACCATGTTTGTGGGGGGCGAGCTTATAAGAAACTCGCGAATATGTAGGAATCCAAACAACTCAAGTGCTCCGCACATCCTCAATGGTGAAAGGGTGTCTCCTTCAAGAATCTACGATGATATGCCATGGGCAAAGTACATTCTTCCGGTCCGCAAGTACAAGCAGAAAATTGATATGGCCATATACTACAAAAATCTCGACGCTCTCGGTAATGGCCGTCTAAAGGAGGGGGACTTCACACTTCCAGTCAGGATGCATCTTCAGAATCGGTGTCGACTCTGGGGCGTATGTACTCGACTTTTGGAGGAGTGCTCTACACGCGGCCACTCGGCGAACGAGACGAAGACGAAGACGAAGAAGGAGGGGCCTTTGATTAAATATACTAAGCAGACTGACAAGATTCTCGAGGGCGCGATCTCGAGTCCCATGCCACTGTTGACATTCCCAGGCTACTCCAGAACAATCTATGGCAGCCTCAGCCTCATCCAGGAGATGAAAGATCTCAAGAAAGCCGAGCCTGTGATTAGGGTCTATTGGGATTCCAGCAAGCAACTTGTTGGTATTGGAGTTTACGATCCCGACACAAACATGACCAAGACCTTAGGATCAAAGGGTTTATTTCACACGAGCCAAGATGCACAGATCCCCCCAGATGACTGGCTAGCAGGAATTTTCATCACGACGAAGGAAGTGCCTCAACGGATACCCAGGGTCTGGCGACGGGTGATTGTAGGGATTGTGTTTGTGTTCCTATACGATGACTTTATTCAGCTCGGTCAAGGTGTGGGAGACGTCCGAGTTCTCGTTCCCAAGCCGTGGCATACTGTGGTTGGCATTGGCGCTTCATGGACTCCAGGAAGAGGCGTGGAAAGCCTGGTTCTTCTGCAACGAGATCAAGAAAAGGTGCCCCAGTCTGCCTATTGTCGGGTCGGTATGGAATACCCTGATGATCTAGATGGACTCTCAGTGTCGAAGATGTTTCGACCCGATCCTAGAATTGCAAATTTTCTCTGGAGTGGCTGGATCCCCTGCCGGCCCGAAATCTGGCCTACTTATCCAGTGCGACTGGATCCCTTGATGCCAACGCCTGTAGAGACATTGATGCTCACCAGGCCGCACTTTGATAACTGGGACTACAAATTCATTCTTGGAGTGGATGCTCAGTTTCGCGGGTTTGAAGTGCTATTTCAATATAAGGACAAAACAGTTCGGCGATCTATAGGCGTTACCACTGCCATCCACTACTTCTTCATGGATAGCGATGAGCGCATCACGAAATGCTACATCACTGGCAAAGACAAGATTGAGGGCATACGCTTCGTAACGGATAAAACACAGCATTTCATTCTTGGTAGACCTGGACCAGAAGAGAAGGGCCTTGCCAAAGAAGGGTTAAATATGGAGTCTATCGAGGGTTTTCACTGCCGATGGTCTGACGACCGAAACAGCTCACTGACGTCCCTTGGCGTATTAACGCTCGAGTTTAGCTCTGTGAATTTAGGAGAGGAGCACGAGGATAAGGACGTTTGGGGGCACTACTGGGTCCCCGAACGTCCGCAGACAAGGTTCCCAATCGCTGGAGTTGGGAGAATCTTTGGCATGACAAAAATGATCGAAAGACTGCGCTACCCAGACGTTGGCGTGCCGGGTCCACAGGCAGTTGTGACGTGGCTCGACTGCTCAAAGCCACTCGAAACTATATTCATCACGATGTGTCATAGCACGACAACAGAGCTACTCATGATGGCGTCCATGACCTTCATCTACGCAGAGGGCCATGAACCAATGTCCTTCGGACCATTGCCCATAGACTCACCAGAGCACGAGAAAGATGTCAAGAAGCAAGACCGGTGCGCTTGTATACATGGAGGTTCTTTCGAACGAGAGATCGAAGACATACCTCACTTTGAACCCGATCAATGGCGCGTTTACGGCGGTTACTTAAAGACTCTTCGTATATGGGAAAACGACATGGGCGTCTTGACCGGTCTACAGTTCGTGGCTCAAGAATCCGAGAGTCAGAAGTGGGGGTTCTGTGATGGAGAGCATTACTGTGAGCTGGACCTCCAGAGCAAGGAGGAGAAAACGGCAGGGATCAAGTTCTACCTAGACTCAAATGGCAGAAATGATGTTAGCGAGGATACCGTCGTTGTGGCTGTTCAGCTGATCGAGGTACCAAAGAATGGGGATAAACAACAGAGGATCCGGTACAAGAAACCAAGGTATGTTATACTGCCTTCAAACAATGATGGTCTGGCCATCCGCTAACCTCAACCGGGTCTAGATATAGGTAGAACCATCGATTGTGAGTCTGACCTACGCGGGAGGTCTATTAGATTAAACCTAGCACGATATGTACGGGATACAACGGATTGAGCTGGAACTCGGGTATGTAAAAGACTTCATAAGTATAAGCCTCTCTTCGAGGGTTAAGGGCATTTGGAGTTGATAAGTATTGTGGAATAATCATGCTTGGCGAAGTAATCGGCCTGGGTTGTTCTTTGGGAGTGTATTCACTCAACCGAGCCAGATGCTTTGTTCTTCGGCAACATTTTTGGCGATTGATTTATGTGATGGGTTTGGTATGGCATTACAGTTATAATTAATTCTATATGTATAGGTCGTCGGAGACGAGTATGTTTGATCTATTATTCTCCCAGTCTTGTACAGCCGCTGAACTCAATAACCGTCGTAGACAACATCGAAGCTCCCTTCAGCAGCAGAGATCGTTAACCGAGAAGCGAAACGTGGGCTAAAAGGGCAGCCAAATTATGTTGATCGCACCCAGCGCTCAACAAGAGCCTGGATCTGATCACTGTTCTTCTCCATAAACATCATGTGTCCATTACCGTGGATGCCAACCTCACCAAGCTCAATGTGCTTGGTCTTGGAGCAACCAGCCTGCTTAAGGTAGCGAGCAATGCAGTAATCGTAGGGCATATGATAAGAAGCCTCAGAAGTGAGGAGGAGGATAGGCTTCGAGGCAAGGTTGACGAGGCGGCGAGGTGCAGGCTTCTTGGCTTGGAGGATACACTCGACGAAGTCCTCGCCACGGCTGGGCTGGACCTCTTGGACGAGATCGGTGGAGGGGTCTGTGACGGCAGGGCTGTAGACAAGGGGAATGTCAGTCAGACCGTAGGCGCGAGAGGCCTTGGTGCTGAAGACGGCGTCTCGGAAGGGAGGACCAGAAGGCTCAAGAAGGATCAAACCTTTGGTGAGCTTGGGGCGGGCATCAGCGACAAGAATGGGCATCATACCACCTTGGCTGTGACCAAGGAGAATGACGGGCTTGCCAATCTTGTCAAGAAGGGCAGCACCAGCAGCCTGGACGGTCGCCTGCTGGTAGGTGGCATTGTTGATGAACTGGACGTTGGAAGCATAGAAGGCGTCAAAGACAGGGTCTCCTCGCTTGCCGGTACCAGGCCACTGGGTGTGCTTCTCAGCCTGGGGCCAGAGATTGAAGTCCTGCACGGCAGTGAAGCGCTGCTCGATGATCTCTGCGGAGTATGTGGAGGGCTTGGTAGCACCGGCGAGGGGCGCCCATGCCG
Organism: Fusarium dlaminii; assembly: GCA_013186775.1. Lineage (NCBI taxonomy): Eukaryota > Fungi > Ascomycota > Sordariomycetes > Hypocreales > Nectriaceae > Fusarium > Fusarium dlaminii. The sequence goes on along the minus strand of JAAOAL010000088.1, from coordinate 194,466 downwards.
ATCGTCCTCGGAAGGTCTGATCGACGATATAAACTTCGTAGCCCTGGTTGATGAACTGGCTCGCCCAACCACGGCCTCCGTCAGGCTTATTTAGGAAGTTCTATGTCTGTGTGTTAGCCGAGGCTGTTTCGTCACATCGATCAATGGGGACTTACGGTTCCTGTTTGGGCCTGTCCGTGGATGAATACGAGAGGCGTAGACTTGTACGGCCCCTTGGTAGGGACCAGTCTCTCCACGTACATCTGATCACGGAAGATCTCTCCGCCTGCACCATCATCTGCATAACCTCCACCGACCATGAAGTACGTGCGAATAGCAGGAACTTCACCCTGGCTTCCATAGCTCGCAGCGAGACACTGGGTGAATGTCGCGGTAGCAGCGACTAGGAGGGAAGTGAAACGCATGGTGGGCAGATGAGATGAGAAAGATGGATGGATGGATGGGGAAGGAGATGCAGCGCGGGATGCAGGAAGTACAAAAAAGAAAAGAACGAAAAGAAACAGTCACAGATATACTGCATCATGCAGGGGGTTTTGCACTGCGGAATTGAGGTTGCTCAGTCAAGGCCTCCCGGCTAGTGAGCTACACTAGACAGGATCGTCATCCTCATTTTCCATTTCGGATATGACAGACTGAACTCTAGACTTTTAGGCCCCTGCTACGGCGCTGTAGCTAAGGTTGCAGCGCTCGTATCATCCGCATCCCGGGAACCAACCCGCGTGATATCCCTGCAACGAGAAAATGGCGCATGAGGGACAGAGTCCGACAAACGGCCCAATTGCCCGATTGACAGCATCAAGCGATATTCTTTCAAGGTTTCAGTTGACATCGTCTACAATGTTCATTAAATAAATTATTAACACTACCGCTTGCAATGTCATTCCGTAGCTAGTGCACACGAGTACGTTTAATTCTCCCCGTTGAAGGAAAACGGCCCGTTCTAGCGCTGGTACCCAAAATGAAAGAACAACCTGACATAACGCCACAAGAAACCAAGCTAGGCACTAAAACTGACAAGTCCAGAAGCATATCGTCAGTAAACTCAAACTCAGCCAGCACGCAAAAAACAAGCGTAATTATCGGGGAACGTTCCCGCTGGGATTCAAGTGGCGGAAAAGCTAAAAAAGAAGCAAAGCAGGTAACAGGAAGCGTTTCATCAAAGAACAAATTTACAGGAACAATAAAAAGATATGTGATCTGCGCCTATCCCCCGCTGCGAAAATCTCCCTTGTTTTTGTTTTTTTCCCCTTTTCCCCGCGTAACTCGACACGATGGAGGATCCTACGCTGTTTATTCACTGGTTCTTCAGCTGCTTGTCACTCCTGATTATGGGGGTGCGGCTGATATGGAGAAAAGTCGCCAAGCAGAAGTTTGTGCTCGGTGATTACCTCACAATGGGCGCCATACTGTGCTGTGCTGTGAGATTGGCGCTCATTCATGTCGTTCTTATTTGGGGAACGAATAACATTAAAGCGAGCCTTCGGGCGAAGATGGTTTTTACGGATGAGGTTATTTATCGACGAGAGATTGGGAGTAAATTCACCATTACGAATCGAGTCTTTTACAATTCATTGTTAGTCTTCCTTGTTAACTAACTCGAGGGGAGTCGTGCTGACGTTGTTTATTTAGCCTTTGGTTACAGAAGCTCGTGCTTCTTGATGTTTACCGACGATTACTGCTCAACTTGCGATATCAGAAGACGATCATGTATTCTTTTCTTGTTGTTTTCTTCGGTACTTACGTCGCTGTTCAAGTCACGACTTTCAGCGAGTGCGTGCCATTTCATTTATACTGGCAGGTCGTTCCGGATCCTGGAACCTGCTCCAAGGCCCAACTGCAACTCATTGTCCTTGGTGTCCTCAACATCGTCACCGACGTGATGCTTCTCGCCGTCCCGATTCCGTTATTCTTTTCGCTCAAGACGACTTGGAAGCGCAAACTCAAACTTTACGTACTTTTCACTCTCGGTATCTTCATCGTCGCTATCACCGTCATTCGATTGCCGATCAACGCCATGAACAAAGATAGCCAGGTCAATCGCACCACATGGGCTAGTACCGAACTTCTCACCGCGACAATCGTCGTAAACGCACCAACATTATATGGATTCTGGAATAAAAAGAGACAGGGCACTGGATATGTTTATTCTCATTCGCAATCCAACGGCACTGGGATGAGGAGTAGGAAGAACACGAGGGTAAATGAAACACTTGGAGATGATCCTACGACGGAAACATTCGCTCTCGGCACTGTCCGTCACAGTCGTCAGCCTTCTGAAGGTATTCTACGGACTCAAGAGATTACTGTCACGGAATACATCGACTCTCGGAAGAATTCTAAGGGCACGGGTTCACGGACGGACGAGACGGAGGTTGCGTCGAATTCAAGCCAACTGAGCATCCTACGGGACCAAAAATAGCCTATCTGTGTTGTAATAATATGTTCTATTACCTTCCTCCACAAAAATATATTCTCCGAGTGCTCTTGTGTGAAAGCCAAGCTCTGCCAACCGCGATCAATTGTGCGCATCCAATTTCCATTCGGAGCCCGTTGACCCGATCGAAGGATCACCCCCCAACTTCCAGCGACAGGGATCGACAAAGCCAAGAATAATTCACCTTCCAGAAAATGAACCTGATCAGCGCTCACCAAGGAACCGGTTCGCCTAAGGTTGCTTCGTCAGCGGAACCGTCGGAAAAGGTAGCGGAAATTTGAATGTACCATTTCCCCTGTGAAGTGCATCCATACGCCGGCTCCAATCCGACAATTCATCCCAATTCGATTCGCGAGGTTGCATTTTCCGTCTGCCCACTTCCCGCTCTCAATGTTACTGTGCTCGTGCGAGTGAGCCGAAAGCGGTCGTTAAAACACATGGTCTTTGCTTTGCTTTGCTTATTGATTGTTTATGTCCTGAACTCTAAATCGCACGAGCACTTCTTGCCGTTGGTAGATACCGAGTACCTGGATAGCAAGCAATCCTAGGCTTCTGTCGCCGGGAGGCACAGAACAGCGAGGCGAATCCAGAACTCCGGGTGTCAGGGATTTGTTATCAAGGATCAGTTAAGTAACATGCATGCAGGTCCGTGGCGGCCACCCAAATGCAGCTCGCTTCCCGTACCGTTCCCCTGGGATTACGTATTCCTGGTATCCGCCGAGCTCTTGTCACCCCTTTCCAATTCTTTGCAAACTCTACGGAGTTTTGAGTCCCTGCTGATAACACAGAGATTATGATGAAATCGTTCGATATTCTAAGCAATAACCTTACGCGTAGCCCTATACTCAATCAAGCAGAAGCGTTTTCAGCCCAACGCCGCCATGTGGACCTGGACTGCGGGGATTCGTACTTGGACCACTGACGGGTCTGACCCCTTTGCAATTTGGGTTTAACTCGCGTGTAGGGTTATTTCGCTGTTGCAGCCGGAGCGGATTCAGGTCCGCCAGCGGCCGAAGCTCGCCTAAGATGTTCTGGAATCAAAAAAGGCATCATCAGGGTGCCGAAATTCTTACATATCGCATTTTTATCTATTCTCAAATTTGAAGTTGGCGTGGGCTTTGATCTGTTCTTAGGGACTGCAATGCCAGTCCTCGGTGCCAATATGCTCCGATTTATGCCTGGGTATGCAATTCCTGAAGAGCCATAGTTTAGCGCAAACCGGAGACCAGATCTAGTCACCAAAATCGTTTAGGATTTATCTCGGCGACGGGAGAGTGACGCATGCCTGTAGACTCTATGTCGCCAAGTCGGTCCCGGCAAGGCCAGCGCGCGTAACTCGGCTACTGGGGCTACAGCCTTCGGGGACCTTGCCTCCTCGTCCGTCCGTACCGTAGACTTACCTGACGCCACGCCGTCGTTAGTGACTTCCGGCATAGATACGGACATACGTACACCTAGTCGATATCAACGGTCATATGCGGCACACTTCAAGGGCTTTGTGTTGTCGACAGGATGAAGGGGCTGCGGTGATTTCAGATAGGAGACAGCTTGACACTTCTTACCCTGCAGTATGGACTCATTGGACACATTGATAGCGAAATCATGGGAAGCAAATAAACCTTCAATCGCAGCCTTTAATCATAGATAGACCATCTAGCTGTATTTCAGCAAAAGGCAGACATGGAGTCCGGCTAGCTTGCTTTAGTTGCAGAACGACCCCCACGGCATTTGAATGATATGTTGGGGCAAAACTTGCAATATGGTTTCATGATATCAACATACCCGCTCCGACAACGCAGCATAATGTTTTTGAGTAAAGTGTACTCGAATGAACTTACAATGTAATCGCATTTTTCAGTGTGTTGGCTTGATATGTCTCGTTGAGACGCCATAAGCTTTCAGTATCAATCAATCCCCTTGGGCCGCTCTGCCTATACATACTGTCAGGTTACCCTGAAATAAGCTTAGGTCTAAGAGCTTGAACTATCGCCACTAGAAATGATTGCCGGAGTTGCTGGAACCAAGTGAACTGCTGGCGCTGCTCTTTTCCTCCTCCTCCTCTTTACCACCAACCAAACTGCTAGGACAGCTGAGGCTATACCTGCCACAGCCGCAGGTAGGCCGACACCAAGGCCTATCTTGTTCTCTGATGACATGCCACCAGACTTACCTCCAGAAGCCTCCGTGGGAATTGGTACCTCTTCAGTCGATGCACTAGTCGAGGTTGGTGCCGGCGCTGCTGATGAAGAAATTCTATCAGTTGAGATCGTGTCCGATGCTGTCAAGATGGGTCGATTAAAAATGATCACTTCTGAGCAGGCTGGACATCAGTGCACCAAACAAGTGAAGCAGAGGTCGTAGTATTTCTAGGTCTAGCAGTAATAGATCTCCGGCATCAGTACTAAACACCGTTAGTCGTGATATTGAAAGCGCGTTTTGCGTAGACTTTTTACCAACAACTTGTCCCAACGCTGAGGCTTTCTTCATTGAACTGGACTTCGCTAACCGCGGTATAGTCTAAACATACCGAGACGACGATGCATCGCTCACTCCAACAACAGCCAACAGCGGAATATAGACATGTGCCTTTCCCGGGACACATATACAAGATTTCTGATTATTTTATCAGAATAGTGTATCGATGGAAGGTGAAAGGAGTAGTTACCTGAGCTCGTGTCTATAAAACCGCAGGTATTAGACTGTTTACTTTGGTCAAAGACGGCCAAAGCCGCTGGCGATTTGATAGTCAAGAATGTCGAGTAAGTTATATCTGGTCTTATTTCTGTCATATCGATACGCTATCGTTGGCTCTGGATCGGGATAGGCAAAGTCAGCTGTTATAAGGGCAAGGCTGAAAATGCACTGCCTACAACTGTCTCACATCAATCCCCAGCCTGCTTTTCAGCTGCCCCAAACTAGTTAGTGAACACTCTAAAGCCACTAAACTTCTCCGGTCTCCGGGCTTTCTAAGTGGCAGGTTGTTTTTGTATTCGCTGTTGAGGCTTGCAGCTTTGGCATTACTGCGCAGTATTACGCCCACCTCTGAGCTTCATCTGAAGTCAATTGAAGAATACTACGGAGCATCGGATTCTCCTTGGATGGCTGGAGTGGTAGCATTCGGTGGCTTATTGAATATTCTGGCATCTATCAACAGCATCTATGTAGATGAACCATGCAGTTGACTGCCGCCTATAAGGTTATCAACAGCATCAGATCGCCGTTTCCTGATAATAGTCCTGACTCTGAATGCCGGGGTCTCACGATGCTTGGGAAATAAAGCTTCTATCGCTCGAGCTGAAGCCTCCCATCAATAGTCAGCGTTTCCGTTTAATGTTCGCAGCTCGAAGTTCAAACACCACGTAGTACTAAGTAGAAGAGTAGAACTGTCCACGTCAAGACTAGTCGTCTCTCTTCTCTAGTCACTCAATAGTTTTAGCATGATATAGATGGCCTTCATAGGTGATGCCAAATGTTCAATCGGGGTCGGTTAATACATTACCAAACATGGCAGCCTTCTTTGAGAAGCAGTTGTTGCTGGAATACCTGCTGTCTGTCACGAGAGGAATACTTACACAAAGATTTATTCCATCCATATCCCAGTCCGGGAACACAAGTCATTTTCAGGATCTTTACAGAATCCGGGGCTTGCAGATTACTTGCTTCATGCTACCGTGAGCCAACCGTAATAGACGCTCTTCACGTCGATCTCTCCATCATCGAAGTTCATACGAGACGGACCTAGATTGGAAGACCTCGGTTACTGAGGCCACGGCTTAGATCAATTCATTTCGAAATCGCACCTGACGAGCCCGAATGAATCGGAACAGAAAAAGAGTGATTGCTGACGATTTTCGGGCCGAGCATCGGGGTTGCTGGCAAGTGAAGCTAGCTAACTTGATATCTGCCGTACATTGCAGTTCGGCCCGAACATTGTATTATCGTCAACAGAAAGAAGATCTGCTGGACCAGACCGCGGGGTAAAACCTGGAGTGCTACTTAGAGTTTCACGGGGCCCCAGACTATAGTGAGATCCTTTTGCAAGTCGTCTATCAATTCTTTATGTTATATTGCGTTGTATCCTCCTATTGTCTTGCCGATTCTTCGTTTCAGTATCTCATAACGGGCATGATTCAACTTTTACCGATATTCTGTCTATCAGATCTCTATCAAATTTTACCCCTGCGTGTTAGTTTCTTCGTCGTGCATCATGGAAAAAGACGATAACCACGGCAAGGCCATGAATGTTGAGGATGCTGCCAGCAACAGCGACGGTGTCTTTTTATACGACAATGATGGAAATGTGCGAAACCTACCAGTTCCATCATCAGACCCAAACGATCCTCTGAACTTTGGGATTTGGCGACAGCGTCTGATCCTCTTGGCCGTCTGCACGTATGGCATCGCTGGTTTCGGTGTTATTCAGTCTACACCGCTCTTCTTTGGGAATCTCATTGCTGAATATATGAAGGAAACGCGAGGTGTAAGTCAAAATGCCACCATGCTTTAGTAGTTACTGACAAGTGCACTCTAGACATTCCATCCCGACCGTATTGCAGACCTTGCTAGCTATCCTTCTCTCTGCATGGGCTTGGGAAACTTCTTCGCTCCCTTGTCTATGGCACTCGGTCGCCGTTTCGCCTTCATTCTGAGCAATACCATCTTTGTGGCATCGATCATCTGGGCTGCCAAGTCGCAGTCTTTTTGAGTCACATCTTGGAGCACGTTGCTTGCAAGGTCTCACTGCAGGTATTTCTGACTGTCTGGTATGTCTTGCTTCTTCTGTTGACCCACGCAAAAACTCGATGCTAATAACGGGTAGCTACCAATTATCGTCCTCGGTATGTCATTCCTCTATGAGCGAAGCGCCAGACTCATCGCATACTGGGAATTGACCGCCATCGGATCGTCTATACTACTGATCCCAATCCCTTTCATCGTCGAAAACGCGGGCGGAAACTGGAGGCTCAACTATTGGTTCTGGTTAGCCTTTGCAGTATTTGCCATGATACTCATCATATTTTGTGCCCCCGAGACTCTTTTCAACCGTCGCGCTGCAGAGCTTAGTGGAAGAATTCACGCAACGGATGCCTACGGTACTCATCGAACTTTTGCTTCGCCGCAAGCTGCTCGCGACGCTGGCTTCGACATTGACGATACTCAGTCAGATACTCCCACAGAACTCTCGTACAAGCGTCAGTTTTACCGCGCAACCGTCACCTGTTACTCGATTCCTTGGGGCATACAAAGATATCTTCCTCTGCATTCTTGTCCCAGGAACGCTTTGGGTACTACTGTTCAACAGTATGGTGTTTGGAGGTCTCGTGGTGCTGACCCTGACTTATGCCCAGCGCCTTGAGATGCCGCCCTGGAATTTCCTCCCCAGAAACAGTCGGAACGGTCCAAATTGGAGCAGCTATCGGGGAACTCTTTGGTCTGGGATACGGAGAGTTAGCAGAGCCCGTCAGTCGCTACTTGACAAAGAGAAATGGTGGCGTTCGAGAGCCTGAGCATGTTCTTCCCAACTTCATTCTTCCAGCGATTTTCTGCTTTCTGGGCATGATCATCTACGGCGTTGTGGCTGCGGATCCCACGAAGTATAGCTGGGTAGGCATGCACGCTGCTTTTGCCCTGTTCTACTTTGGTTTCTGCGCTATCTCGGCTGTGACTGGAGTTTGGCTTGGAGAATTGCTGCCGCATATGTCGGGGCCTGCAATTGTGCTCACTTGTGGAGGAAGAAATGCCATTTCTTTTGGGTACAGTCATTCGTTCAATTCATGTCTCAGTGCGATGGGTATCAGAGATACCTATATCTTGTTCGGAGGCATCCTTTTTGCATTGAGTTCTGTCGCCGTTCCCTTGTACTTCTTTAACGGGCGGATTCGTCGGGCGATGTCAAAGGTGCAGTTTCTCGGCCCTTGAGGCTCTCCGAGGTTGACAAAGGTATTAGTAAGACATTATTAGCCATTTAGTGTCTTTGAGGTGCGATGGATCAATATTAGGTATGGATTGAGTGGATGAAATTGTCACAAGTTTGCATACCCTATATGCTTCTAGTCAAATTTAAATAATTTAATCGTGAAAGAAAAGAAACTGCGTCCATAGGCCTAGGTGTATTCAACATCAACGGCCCGGAGTAAGCTCTGTAACTGTACAAATACCGTTACTTCGGTGCCTGGATTGAGTTCTGCCCTGCATGATCTGATAAGCTCCAATCCAACCTCAGGCAGATTTGGGTGACATTGGCAAAATCTGACAGCGGACACAGCAGATCAAGAATAGTGCAACAATCCACAGTCTGATGACAACTGAGAATATTTGAGTTAGAGTCGTATGCAATATTAATATCCACATATTTTACAACCTTCCGTTGGCGATATACTCTTCCGATGATTCGAGGCCTCAGGCATCAAATTCGTGATAATGGCGTCAAGTCTCCACTTAGACCACGGTTAGATCCGCCGCTATTGGACATGAAATCTTATCAGATCCAATAGCTTTGTCATGCGTTGTCACAAGGTCAGGTCAAGTCACCCCCCATGCACTCGTAATCAAATCAGATGACTCTGCCCCTTGCTTTTGCTGCCTGAACCTGCAGCTTTTTGTTTCAACCTCATCAAAAATTCCTCTCTTCCCCCTCATCACCAACCCGAAAATGTCCTCAGAAACAGCGCCGCTTCTAGGCGCTCCAGAACCAAGCTCAAGTGACGTATCACAAAATGCCGCGAGGCCTGCTAACCCTAAGAGGCTTTCGGCGGGCGTGGCGCGCATGGCCGTTGTCTCGAAAAACCTCACCCGCGCACATCGGATTTGGCTCTTTACGGGTATTTTCCTCGTCGGGTATGCGTATGGGTTAGAGAGTCAGGTTCGTTTGGCGTATCAGTCTTATGCAACGTCGAGTTTTGATCTGCATTCGTATCTTTCGACCATTAATGTCTTGCGCAATGTTATCGCGGTGGCGGTTCAACCTACAGCGGCCAAGGTGGCGGATGTCTTTGGCAGGTTCGAGGTCATTGCCATTTCAACGGTACTATATACCATCGGCATCGCGATCGAGTCAACTGCGCCATCAGTCGAGGTTTTCTGCACTGGATCGGTCATTTACCAAACGGGATATACATGCATAGTCCTGCTTTTGGAAGTTCTCATCGCCGACTTTTCATCCATGCGCGCGCGCGTATTTTTCAGCTACCTCCCAGCGATACCATTCTTGATCAACACCTGGATCAGCGGGAACATCACTTCTGCAGTATTGAGCACGACGACTTGGAGATGGGGTCTTGGAATGTGGGCCATCATCTACCCAATTGCTTCGCTGCCTCTCCTATCCTGCCTTTACTTCCTTGAGAGGAAAACCTGGGAATCTGAGAGCGGAAAGGAGAGCGATGAGATTGTCTTGGTTTCACTCAAGACCAAGAAAGGCAGAGCAGATCTCTTTCACCAACTCGATGTCGTGGGCCTAGTCCTTCTTGTGCTCGCCTTCTCGCTCATTCTAGCCCCTTTGACCGTCGCTGGCGGTACCGCTAGCCACTGGCGCAGCTGGTACATCATCCTCCCTCTGGTCCTCGGCTTCTGTTTCATGATCGCTTTCATCATCTGGGAACAACGTGGTGCGCGTCATCCTCTCATCCCATTCCATCTGCTTCGTGATAGAGGTGTCTGGTCGGCCCTGGCAGTTCGAAGTCTTCTTAACCTAGCATGGTGCACGCAAGGAAACTACCTTTACACGATCCTCATTGTCGCCTTTGACTTTTCTATCGAGAATGCAACTCGCATCATTTCTTTCTTCTCGTTCTTCGGAGTCATCACTGGAGTTCTAGCTGGTCTAGTCATTTTTAAGATTCGCCGACTCAAGTTCATCATTGTTGGAGGCACACTGCTTTTCATGGTCGCATTTGGTGTTTTGATCTTATACCCTGGTGGTGCTTCGACATCGTCTCAAGATGGAATAATTGCCGCACAGATTCTCCTCGGAGTGGCGGGCGGGTTCTTCGCTTATCCGACTCAGGCATCTATCCAAGCCTCGGCGACTCGAGAGCACGTGGCCATTCTCACAGGTCTTTACCTCTCATTCTACAACGTCGGAAGTGCTCTTGGAACATGCCTCTCTGGTGCCATCTGGACGCAAACTCTTTACAAAGCTCTGAAGCATAACCTAGATTTCCAACCAGACGAAACCCTCGCCAAGAGAATTTACAACTCGCCGTTCGCCGTGATACCGGATTATCCAGTCGGAACGGCCATTCGAGAGGCGATTATCAACAGTTACAGTTCCGTACAGAGACTTCTCTGCATCGCCGGAATTTGCGTTTGCATACCCATGATCATATTCGCACTTGCCCTCAGGAACCCGAGGTTGTCGGAGCAGCAGGTCCAGACAGAGGATGAGGAAAATCACGAAGACTGAAGGGTCAAACTCTTGAAAGAATCAACGTTGATAGAGGAGGATGTATACACTTTTACAGCGACGGATCGAATCACTCGCGCACTTGCATTTTAGAACTTAGAAAGAGCACTTTTAGAAGCATGAACTTGCATAGTATTTAACGATCATGAACTTTAACGCTGAACTCAAATTTTCTCTGCCCAACGTGCCTGTAACCGTCCAAGCATCATCTTAACATAATCCACATTCGTGACATCTGGCACGTTTCTCAACGTCTCACTATCCTCCCTCGACTTATCCGTGAGGTAATCCAGAGGCCCCTTCTCCACCGACGAAGCAGTCTTGTTTCCGTACTTACCCTCGAACCAATCCAGTAGCTTGATAGGAGGGTTCTTGGCGGGATCACGCTCTGAGTTGCGAAGACGGTCCATCCATTGGTCTGTAGGGAGGGTCTCGAACTTGAAGCCGGCTTTTGTCATGGAGGGAAGCATGTCGTTCGCCCAGTGGAAGCGCACGGGGTTGAGGATGTGATAGACGAGTTCGGGGTCGGAAGAGCGGTCTGAGGGTGATAATGCGCCGAGGTTGGCGAGGTCGAGGATCGTTGAAGCGGCCAGATCAACGGGCAACCAGGTCATTTCCTATCAATGTCAGTAACTATACTTCAGCTCAGCATGTAATCAACATACCTCATTCAAAGCTGGCAGAGCACCAAGCGTAACAGCCGTCTGAATCATTAAAGGAATTCCCTCAGTCGTATTCCACTCCCCAACCTTAGTATCACCAACCAACTGTCCCAATCTCAAAACCCTCGCTACCGCACCAGCATTCTTACAAGCATTACCAGTAATATGCTCAGCAACATACTTCGACCTCGCATAGCCAGTATGCTGAGCATGTGCAGGCGAAGGAACCTGCGCTTCAAGAACCTTTCCAGGGCGCGGTGATCCTCCTGCTGATGAAACAGAGGAGCAGAAAAAGAATCTGGCGGGCCTTGGTGTTTGCACGGATAGGCTTAGCTGGATTAGATTGTGCACGGCTTTGATGTGTTGGTCTTCGAAGGATTGCACGGAGATGTTGAAGTTGACTGCCCATGCGCTGTGGATTATGGTTGTGAGTTTGGTGCGGAGCTCGGAGATGTGGGATTCGCTGAGGCCGAGGTCCGGACGGCTGAGATCGCAGGGGAGAGCGAGGACTTTACTGCGTTGCTCTTCGTTGAGGGATAGACCGCGGGCTTGGAGGGAGCTGTAGAGTCTTTTGGTGGCGGCGGTGTCACTGGTTGCTCGGACTAGAGCCCATACTGCTCCAACGTTGGGCCGAGCTGTGAGTTGGGCGAGGGCGTGGGCGCCAAGAGCACCGGTCACACCAGTGAGTAACTAAGCCATTAGTTTCAACCTCGCCAACTTCAAGTGTAGAACTTACCACGAGCTCCTTCTCAGGTTGAGGAGCAGATCCAGGTACATGACGTTCAAAGGTAGAGTACTTCTCGATCAGATCTTCCATGATCTTCAGCTGATCCTGCGTCTCATCGTCCGCACCACTTCTCAACCTCTCGAGTTGGCGGGCAAGTAACTTGACGTTACCGGTTTCGTAAAGAACGTTCTGACCCAGTTCAGACTGTCTACCACCCAGGTCGATCTCTCGCTTGATGAGACTCCACATCTGAATGCACTGAAGACTATCGACACCTGAGGCAAAGAAATCTGCTTCAGAAGATTCAAGATCCGCGCCGCACTTGCTCTTCAATTGTTGAAGAAGATATTCTTCTAGCTCTGAACCCTCGAGTGTGAGCGAGCCGGCTTCATCGCCTTGGCCTTCGTATTTGTTGTAAGCAGCCTCGATCTCCTTCTCGAACTGGCGATACGTAGGGACTCTGATGAAAGTACCCTTATCCGTTCGTGGGTAAGATGAATCAGCCGGTACAATTATGACAAGTTCTTTGGGAATTCGTGAGAATGACTCTGCCCTGGAGTTGGCGTCTTCAACGGACGGCCAAATAGCATCGAGGAACTCATCATCAGGCATGTCAGCCACCCGATCAGCCTTGACGATCAGAATACCAGGATATGTCCTCCCGTCGCCAAAGACGATCGCTTCCTTGACAATCTCTTCTTGCCGAATGCGACCCTCAATAGGAATGGGAAGGACCTTTTCACCGTTGATGAGAGTGAAGCGATCATCTAATCGGCAGGCGAATTTCCAGAGGTTAGGCCTTGTAGGATGTTGTGTGAAAAGATCTCGAGTGCGGAACGATCCAGGTGGGTTGTCTGAATTGGTAGTGCTCTTGGATGGGAGACCATCTAAAGCTACGCATTCAAAAAGACCAGGGGCAACCTCGTCGAAGATTGTGTAGGGTTCTGCTGGCGGGAGGACACGGATATAGTTCCACGCCTTGTCACCTTCAGGACGAGCAGAGGTAGCGAGTCTACCAGTTTCGGTGCTACGATATGTTAGCTTGTTCCCTTGCAGAAAGAAAAATACTCACGCTCCGTAGTTGCCGCAGAGATTAACGCCTCTCTCAACTAGCCGATCACCCAGATCATCAGGGCATCCACTTCCCGCATAAAGCACAAGCTTCATATCAGCTAGCATCTGAATACCCTCCTCACTCTCGGCAAGCAACTTGATAACGTAAGGAACGCAGTGGAAGATCTCAGGCTTTGTAGCCTTGAGCTGCGCCATGACTGTCTCCCTTGTCAAAGGCAATCCGTAGTTTGTGAAGTAGATTGGTTTGCCGGAGTAAATTGACCGGAATACCTCGTAGAAACCATGGCTGTGAAAGAATGGTGATGTGAGAAATGCACGCATGTTCATATGGACGGCAAAAGCGCCGATGCAGCTTGAGTTGGTGAGATAGATAGGCTTAGGCAGACCTGTTGAGCCGGAGGAGTGGATAATGACGGCGACTTTGCGAGATTCCGCCTCGGGGCTGTAATCTCTGACGAATCTTGGTGCATTGTGATGGAAGATGTCTGCACTCTGTAGGAGAGGAAGAATTTCGAGCTGTCGGTTTTGTTGAACTTCCTTGAGTACAGGGTGAAAGGGTGTTGTTGTTAGGATGACATTACAATCCGCTAGGGTGAGAAGCTGGGTAATAGCTGGGCTAGCAAGGCGTGTTGAGATCAGAAATGAAGAGTATCCTAATCGATTGAGGGCAATGATCTGAATCACGACATGAATGCCTGATTGACCCAGCATGCCAACAACTGGTGCTTTCTCAAGCGTTGAATCCTATTCATTTAGTTTCATCCTTATACCTTCATGAGCTGAACTTACTACAGGCTCAAGGCCTAAGCTTTGGAGTCTCGCAACAGCCGCATCAGCATATCTATCAATATCCACAGCACTATGCTCCTTGAAGTCATCAACACCAGTCTCCGGTGCACCCATCAAGATCGTATCTCCCAGCTCCACAGCGCGACGTTTGATCATCTCATCCAGAGTAAACAGCTTCGCCTGTGAGGGCTGCACAGCAGGCTTGTGAGCCTCAATGGCATTGGAGTCGTGTCTGATAGTCATGGTTTCGGCAATGTTTGCATACTCAAATGGTTCTGTCATCTTGGATTATCGAATAGAAGCTATATAATATAGAAGAGAAAACGGATATCCGAATCTCCACATTCGTCAATGGCATTGGGCCAAGAGACGGAAAAGCGAAATCCCCTCATTGACGGATAAATACCCCGCCAATTTGTCGCCCGGAAACGAGAACCGTCACTGCGGGGAGCTCTGCGACATCCAATGCCAAGATATCCGATTTGGCATTTTCCGTCAGATTCATCATGGTTTGAGGCTTCGGTAACGGCTGCGGCCACTTTCAACGCGATGCTGTACGACATACAATAAAGCAGTTCGAGATCGGCAAATGTCAAATAACCATGGTTCCGCTGTGGCCAGCCCAGTGAAATGAGGTGGGATGACGCTTATCCGAGTTATGTCTTAAAGGTTAGCTTTGAGTGTTCCTGATCAGTGGATTACAATTGTAGCAATACACATATAGGTATCCGTTCTTGTTCCTTGTCAGCCTAATCTTCAGAAACTCGGCATATTTCATTCTCGCGATGTCCATTTCTTTCGTGGTGTAGCTAAACCAGGCAAGGGAGTGGTGTATGATGAAGTAGACTGAGTTTGCGGAGTTGAAGTGATAACAATGTTACTGCAGCATAAGCTAAGTATATATGAAATAATTTGTTTAGATGGTTTATTTGAATTGGAAAAGCCTTTCCCTTTAGCCGGACTTTTTATTGTTCAAGGTTTAGAGGCTGTACATAGCTAGTCATTGGTTGTCTCCACTGAATGCTCACATGATGACATTTTCCCCTCAACATCGTCCTCACAATGAGTGACAAAGCCGACACGACTGGAAGCCAAAGTGAAACATTTGGCCCGATCCATATAGTCGAGCCAACCGAGTCACATACACATACAGCAATCCTCCTCCACGGCAGGGGAAGCAACGGTGAAGAGTTTGCCCAAGAGCTCTTCGAAGAGACTTTACTATCGGATCAATCTAGCCTCGCGCAGAAACTACCTAGTTGGCGATGGGTGTTTCCTTCTTCCCGTGAGCTATGGAGCACGGCTTTCCAAGAAGACATGCCTGCGTGGTTCGAGGCCCATTCTTTGATGGATATCACAGCGCGGCAAGACCTTCAGATTCCGGGCATCAAGCAGTCGGTCAGCTACATCAAGACGATTCTTGACCAGGAGACTGAAAGGCTTGGCGGAGATGCATCAAAGGTAGTCCTGGGTGGAATTAGCCAAGGTGCAGCAGTGGGAATGTGGACATTGCTTTGCCTAAACTCTATCGAGAGACCACTCGGCGCATTCTTCGCTACGAATACTTGGCTTCCCTTTGCTTCCAGCTTCGAGAAATATCTATCACATGAACCAACGTCACCTATAGATGCAGGAACTGAGTTTGTCTCTGGGATGTTGGCTCAGTCAAAGGTCTCACTTCCACAATCTCGAGAAAGGCTCCCATCAACGACTGTCTTTCTTGGTCACGGAACCGACGATGCGTATGTTGATGTCGAACTGGGAAGAAAAGCGCGAGATATCATTAATCAGGCTGGTTTTACGGTTGAGTGGAGAGAATATCAAGGAGCAGAGCTAGAGGGACATTGGCTCAAAGCACCAGAAGAAGTTGACGATCTGCTCAACTTTCTTCTGACGCACGTGGAAAGATCGCGAAAAACATGTTCAACTATTGAATCAAGATGAGAAACATTGCTATCATCTCCGTCACATGACATCATATGTCTTAGGTCTAGTATTTCCAAAAAATTTAATCACGTCTCTTAACTGGGGATAGGCGGCTGAGGTGCCTCGTCACGAGCACAAGCAAAGCAGCCCTGTTCATAGTACGCCAGCCCTCCAACCTGTCCCTCGTTGAAAGGAATATCCTTCTCATATCCCTTAAACATGAAGCAGACCGTTATAGTCGGCGCACCAGGAGCAACGGAGTTAAGCTATACATAGAAGGAAACACAGCTTGGGGTATCTGCACAATATTTGGCGCATCCGGTGAAACCAGTCGTTGACACTTGAGACGTGAGGTAGAGGGGCGAGAGTGTCAAAAAACCTCCTCCGCCGACTTCTTTTGCGCAGACTTTACCGCTGGGAGGCGGGATGACTTGGGTGTAGCTTGCGCATGAGGCGCTGGAAGTAGTGGCTGCGGCTTCAGAGGTTGTCTCGATGGTAGATGCTTCTGTTGTCGTCTCAATTGTCAAAGCGATCGCGGTTGTGAGATCAGTTGCGGTCGACTGCAAGGCTTCAGATGAAGACGCGGTCTGTAGAGTAGAGGAGGCGGCCGTCGTAGGATCAGTGGATTTGGGCTTGCATGCGCCAGCCGAGACAGCCACAGGGGCCAGGGCCAAGCATGACAATGTGAAAATTCGAAGCGGGATCATTCTGAGGCACAAAAAGAGTCACTGAGGATGAGAATGAAAGGAAAAGAGAGTGAAGTTTCCATTCGCGAATATCTCAGCAGATAAAAGGCCGGAAGGCGTAAGATGGGAAATTGCAATCTGCAGGTTGAAGCTGGACTTTACTAATTTTAGTGTAGCCAAGAGAAACTATCGGTTTTGCACACCAGAAATATTCAAGCGGTTGCGACTATCAGCTGATGAGTGACAGTTCTGTCAAGCCTCTCCAATCTGTCAAAAGAATTGGGGGGCATCCTAAAGCTTCAAGTGGTTAGAAAAGCGGTTGGTCTCTTGACAAACCTCTATAAATAAATTTTTATCAGGGGCAGTAAGAACAATTGACCACTGTATGTCGAAATTCGAGGAGCCGGAAAAAGTGGGATAGACAATGATAAAGTAAGATAGTTGTGATGGGAGGTATCGTGCGAATTACAGTCTTGGGCTACCCAAGTATTTAGGAAAGATCAGTGTGAGAGTTGTCAGTTGAGAATCTAGTATAGCTCCAACTTCCAATTCTATCCGTCAGCACGTTACCAACAGCGATCTGGAATGTTTCTCAAAGGCCAGTTAATCCCTATACCCTGGTTTGTGAGGCGAAAACTCCTCGCACGTCATCATTCCTCGTATTTGTAAACTCTCGCGATCTTTCGTCTCTGTCCACTCTGGCCCTCGCAAGCGCGTCTGTTGCTGATATTCTTCCTTCGGAATGTCTCCAACCGCCACCTTGGGCTTATCCCTAATCCACCGCTGCATCCAACATAACGGGTGGTCACCCATAAGGCACTCAGAGTCTTCAGTTGTCTCATGTACCCAAGCTCCAGGTACCTTTATCCGAGTATCTTCAAGTGCTGTCCAGAAGTCGCCAGACAGCTCTTCTACACAGGGATCCCAGGAGAAGGACCAATCGTCGGCACGTGGCCCAGCCGAAAGAATTACCAGTGAAGGCCCTGACTCCGGGAAACGTGCCCCTGGCCGAATCTTCATTTTCGTGTCCTTGCACACGGCATTCTTTTGGAAATCCCGGTTGTGTAGTAGTTCTAGACTCATATACTCTTCGAGGTTCATGCCAGCTGCTGCAAGATCTTCGAACCATAGAGTAACAGCGCTTTGTATCCACCTTGCGAAAGGGAGGAGTCGGAATTGCCGCTTCCATAGTGCTTCAACGATACTGGTGAGATTACAGAAGGCTCCATCATGGGGATGAACGATATCCAAGGGCGAAACTCCCAGCAGCGCCTTTCTCGCTAAGCACCTCCAGTCATGGAAGCTCTTGTCGTTGTTCAAGAGTGCATGGAAATACTGGAATATGAGACTCGAAACATAGCAGCCGCAAATACCACCCGGACGTGATGAGCAGACGTACGGAGGGAAGTCTGAAGTTCCAGCGCGGCCGCTTTTTAGCAACTCTAAAAGAACCGCTGGGTTGGCATCGCTCCAGGAAAATGAGGTTAACACTCGACGGACAGATCCTGTCTCCGATAAAAGAGTGTATACACTTGGAACTTGCCAGAAGGCAAGGATAAAGCGAATGTCTCCCACATACTCGCTTAATATATCTCCCATTTCTGTTGTCCATTGACGGGCAAGCTCTATTGGGCTCTCTGCTTGAGGATCCTTCCTGAACGACATGTATATACACATAAATAGATCCGATGATTCAATGTCAGATATCCTCATCCCCATGAGGATGAGAGCCTTGATGGATTCGATCTGTTGGTACAAAGTGGCAATCTAAAAAGTCAGGCTGCGTTTGATCAAAAGACGTGGCAACTCACGTCAAGCAATGAATGTCCATCGGGATCCACGTCATAGATTGATGCCTCTTTCTTCCTAAGAAGTTCGATAATATACTCAACATTCCCATTTACAACGGCGCCGAATATTTCGGTATTCCAAGGCCGAATGGTCCTAGGGTTCATTTGGAAAGTCCACCCGGTCGATGCCCGAAGTACTGCAAAGTCCCAGGATCTTTGTATGAGCCAAGGCATATGTACCCTTGCTTGGAAGACTAGATGCAATATTAGCCATTTTCGCAGCATTTGCGCGGGATAACAAAGATGAACTAACATCGTGCCTTGTCTGGCACGTAGTGATATGAAGAGCTTTCGACAACCTCATAAGACTGGAAAGCGAAACTCCCCAGTAGACCGGGCCGCTTTCGCGGCAATGGCTTTTTGGCAGACCAAAAATTGAAGTCGCGAGACACAGGAGACTCGAAGTAGTTTTGAGACTCCCCGGCCTGTGCCTCTTCAGGTTCTTCACTTTGTATAGACTGGTCGTTTTCTTCAGTGCCTCCTGAAAGTAGCTTCTGATACTCTGAGTCTCGCCAATTTCTTATCTCGGAAATGATGATTTCCGGTTGGGCGCGCGATAAAGCACTGTAAATGTCAACATGTTCTTACATCTAGCAACATGGCGAATGAGTCATGACTTACATCAAATAGGTTTGTTGGGAAAGAGACAGCAGTTGAAGGGCTGATGTGAGTCGATGCTGGTGATCTTCAATCACGTCTCTTTTGATCCTGACTTTGAGCTGGGCTACTAGTCTCCTACTGGTCTTTGCCGCGCTGATCTGTGTCTCCATGTCTCTTACCAAGGCGTTGAGAGTCTCTACCGCTTTCCGAGAATATTCCAGGCTTCGCTTGGAAGCAGAGTCGTTTTGTACCATATTCCGGGTCTTTTCAAACTCGTGGTCCATTTCTTCGATGGCGGGGGCCAAGATCTCCAATTGCTCGATGCATCTCTGAATGCTAGCGGGGACATCTTGGACTTCGTCCCATAATCGCTTGAGTCGGATGGTGTTGGTGCCGAGCTTTCCGGCCACCTCAACTATTGTGATGATACTGGAGGCCAGGCCGAGAATTTCTGCCATTTCGATGGGGATGAAGGCATGGAAAGCTGTGGAAATGGTGGGGGAAATTGCTGGGGTAAGTAGTAAAGCTGAGTCTGCCTCATCTGACAGGTGCTGCCGTGCTGAGCCTCCACGACTCCGCCTTATGCATGATGACACACGTGCTGGACTGTGACTGGCTCATGGGTTGAAAACAACTGCCATCATAAGCACCGGATTGCATCGAAGAATGAAGTTGTCGCTAAGGTAATTGAGAATACTGTCCTCACAATTCCCATTATAGTAGGCCCTTTACTAATGGTCTAGATAAGATAAAATATCACTGAGCATGTATCGCTAGTGTAGAAATTCTGCTCTTATGTAGTTGTGTCAAGGTTATGGTTCAGATTGCAGAAGATCCAACCTAAAGCCGTCAGTCTCTCGGTTGGAGTTTCGAAGCTTTTGGGTCTTTCCCAATAGGAGAATTGAGTAGAGCCGGGACCAACTTTAATGATCCTTTGTTTATGAACATGGGGGTACCAACACTGTGGAGAATGGCACCATCGTGAGAATGCTGTTGGTTGTCTCTTCAGCTTTTGCCTATTACTGTGGAGTAAACGGAATGATTGTGGAAATCCCGAAAGTATCACTCATGCCGAAGCTGGAGCTAAATTATCCTATAAAGCAATTTATCCCTTCAGCTGTCATTCTATCAACAACGATCACTTCAAAAGCGATGGCTGAACCAGAAACTCCTCTAACGCCTCCTGCATCAGATGACGGCTCCTATGAGGGCTCAGATGTCTCTGATGAACCGCAAGAGCCAAGATTGACACCAGATGAAATTTGGGGCTTTATTTATCGACTTTTACACGTTCCTCACAACTTTGCACTACGACAAATCACACCTCAAGATCCCTCCGCCAACAGGATGACCGGAACTCACACCTGAGCTTTGTGGATACTTCAAGTCTGGCCATGCCATTGAAGTCATCCGCCACCTTCCCTACTTCTATAGCACCTGTATCGAATACGTCTATTACAAGTCCAAGCTACTAGACCTCACAGCTTGTACCCAAAAGGATTTCGAAAAGCACAGGAACTAGCATCAAAACTGGGAGTTTTGGTCATCGGAGGGAGAGCTGATGGATCCCGGTGATGTTGTTTGTATCGCCGTGGGCCACGAGAGTTGCAGCCGCGAGCTATGGGTTAATGTGAGGGACTGCGAGATCTTTGAGGAATTCCATGGTGGAGATATGCTTGGTGCTGTTCTAGTTGAGGAATTCTTTGAAAACCTCAAGGAACAGTACGAGTCATTGCAGCTCATTCCCGGAAAACGCAGGATCACAATTGAGGCAGAAAAGATGCCTGAGTGGGATGGAAGAATCACGGAGGAAGAGGTCACTGGCCAAACAGAAGAATGGGGAACTGATCTGGATATACAGTATGCGAGGCAGATCTATAGTGACCATGGATGGCCTGGTTCATTCGGTCTGGAGACAGCATTTGAAGTCATTGACAAGTGGCTGGAACCCTTAGGAGCAGAGTCAAGGGGTCTCGCATGGCAGTGAAGTCCTTCCGACTGGGACAAAACTCGATGAATGTAGGTACCAGAAATGGGACGATGAAAGCAGTAATTACGCTGACAGCTTATATATGTATTAGGGGAGATCTGAAGTATGATCTACATGTTCTTATGATACCGTCTCTTTGTTTTCACCTTCATCGTACGCCTGATGAAACGTCGGGCCCGGGTAATGTTTCGAGGCTGACACCAACCACCAGACCGTAATCAAGAAACAGAGACCACACAGAATGACAGAGTTGTAATTCATAGTTGTTGCATCAAATGGGATACCCACGGCTAAGAAATTAGAAAACCTTCAGAGACAACATGGCTTTAGGAATACTTACGAAAGCAGAAGAAGACGTCGAAAACAATAATCAGTAGTATGGTAAGTCCGTTGATCCAGTATCCAAAGTTCTTCAGGTGGAAGGGTCCAGGCGTGAATCGTTTTCGGCCGCTCAGGACATTCGACACAACTGGGATAGCGTAAGACACAGTAGTGATGATGATGAATGAGCCAGTCAAGTTGCTGAAGCCAACCGAACTTCCCAACGGGATTGCACCGATACCCGAGGCAATGACTGCCACAAAGAGAGTTGACTCAACTGGCGTACCAAGCTTCGCACTCACTCTGCTGAAATAGTTTGAGAACGGCACAGCTTGGTCTCGAGCCAAGGTCCAGTATGTACGGCAGTTGGTCAACACTGTCCCGATGACACAGCAAAGAGATGAGATGAGAATGATGAAGAGAAGGGCAAAAGTAGCGGCGGCGCTTCCAGTGGCTTGATGGTAGATACCAGCCAGAGGGAAGGTGTTCGAGTTCCCTTGGAGAACTGAGAGATCGGAGATGGCATATCCCAAGACAATGGCAAAGGCCAATGCATAGACACCTCCGATGGATATGTAAAGAAAGATAGCTCGGGGGAGATCCTTCTTCGGGTTCTTGGTCTCTTCAGCCATATGAGTGATCGCATCGAGGGTTCCAATTGTGAAAGCTCCGTTGAGAATGCCAACCATGAACGCAACACCATCATTCCAACCAGTCAGGTTGTTCTCATGAAACGAGTTCCATACAAAGTCACTGGAAGCATGCTTTGACGGCATGACGGCGACAATAATGATAGTCACAAGACCTCCTGCAACAACAAGGAAAAGGCCAAGCTTCTGAGTGTAGGGAACAAGTCGATTGGAGAAAATGACGACAAAGGTACTGAGCCAGATGACGATCAGGTACGCGACATAAACATGCCATGCTGAGGGAGAGAAGCCGGGTGTGAGAGTGGCATAGCATTGAACACCTGCGTTGGCGGCAACTTGGACAAGAGATGCTAGCCCGAACATCCAGCCATAGAAGTTGATCCATCCCGTGTAGAAGCCAGTGACACGACCCCATTTGTGTCCGGCAGCTATGGTCGCCCAGTGGTAGACACCGCCAGAGCTGGGGCATGATGAAGCAAACTTTAAACATGTCAGATGGGCCAAGTTGGGTTTGGGTTAGATTGTGCTTACCTCTGATATACTCAACCCGATGAACGTGTAGTAGATCACGGCTACTATGAGACCATAGATGACACCTGAAATGCCACCGCTGAGGATGGAAACTGAGATTGAAGAACCAAGGACAACCCAGGCATTGTTGACTGTCACTGCAATGCCTGTGAGCCCAACGAGACCATACTGGCGAGTAAGCTGATCTGTATGGCCGGAGGCATTGATGACGGAGCCTTGTTCGGTTGTTTCTCCTTCAGTGATGTCTCCTTTCTCAAGGATACCGCCGTTGACTTTCTCAACCTCCATTGCTGACTTTCTGACCGATTTAGTACTATGATCAAAGATGGTACAAGAAGGTATGCTTAGACTCAATTTCACAGTCACATGCTATAATTCCCGCTGTAAAATACTACTTACAATTGAGATGCATGCACTTATATCTATATATGCATGGCCATATGAGGCAAAGATAAGTAACACGGAGATAGGCTTCAATAGCCTCTGTGCGTGTGCGACCCTATTCTGGCTAGCACCATGTTTATCATGCGGCAGACGGATGCCGATACCACGTTTTTCTTATCAGAGCAAAGAATTTTGCTAGAATGCGAGACTAATAATTACCCCAGCTTGCCTTATCAATTGGGGGTTCCAGATTTCCGTCTTATCTCGGCGCAGAACCGTTACATCGGTCCAGAATCTTACGACCTTGCTACGACATTATTCATGCAGAGACCTTACTTTCAAAGGACGGTATATGCCGCGCGCTGACATACCATGAAATCGGGAGTGAATGATGGAATTGATGGAACTTTGGGGGGTTAACGAGAGAATTTTTACGATTCTAAGGTGAGATCGACTAATCTAATATTTTCTATGTGGCAATCTATCTCAATGTACAATCTCCATACCTCCATTCTCAATTCTCTCTGCAGCCCTCTGAATCTCTTTTCGCCAGTCACACAAAGCAATTATAATCCACTCTAGAATACCAACCAAAAACAGTGCCACGCATTGTCCAACCCAAAGCCCAGAGAGACCCCAGCCGTGAAATGCAAGCCAAATGCCAGCTGGTAGAGCACCCCCATAGTAGCTGATACAATTGACAAGTGCCCCAACCCATTGTCGCCCCATACCTCGCAGTGCTCCTCCACAGCTCCCATTGAGACCATCTGCGATCTGGAAGAGTGCTACATAAGGCATGATGTGCGCGACAAGCGAAATGACGTCCTCATCATCATTGAACAAGCGGCCGATGACATTCTTTGTAGACATGAGGATCGCAAGGATGACGGTTCCGAAGAACACAGATAGTAGTGCTGCGGCGTGAGCACAGCGTCTTGCCTGCATAGGATCTCCCAAGCCCAAGAGGTTGCCCAGTCTAGAAGATGCAGCAACTCCAAGGCCAAACGGAATGGTGTTGATGATTTGATCCAAGGTCATGACAACGGACTGAGCAGCAAGAGGGATCGTTCCAAGACGACCAGCGGCGAGGGCGACAATCTCAAAAGCCCACCACTCTGTACCAACGTGAATTACACCAAGAAATGCAAGCTTTGCAAAGGGACCAAGATGTTGAAGAGCTCGACGTGGCTCAAATCCGCCCCAGCATTCGCCTCCCTTCACGAAGGTGGCATAGCCAACCAAGATGAAGAAGGAGAGCCAGTACGAGATACCAGTTGCGATGGGTGATCCGTAAAGACCGAAGCCAAGGGGGTAGATGAAGATGTAGTTGAGCAAAGCGTTGAGGGGAGAAGTGACGAGTAGTGCATAGGTACCAGGGCGATAAATCCCTTGAGCTTGAAGGTACTTCTTCATCGCCTCAAACCATACATATCCTAGGCCACCAGGGATCAACAACTGCAAGAACTTGGGTCCTTGGACACAGATAAAGTCTTCCTGACCAAGAGCCCGGAAGATGTATCCAGAGAAGCACCAGATAACAGCAACCACTGCATAGAAGCCAGTCAAGACAAACAAGCCCCTCTGCAGCAGTATTCCCAGGTCGTGTTTATTCTTTGAGCTTGTATAGGTACTCGAGCCGAGCGTATCAAGGGCAGTTGTGCCGCCGAGAGCAATGAGCCAGGCTGTTGCCATGGCGAACATGTAGGAAAACGCAGCGGTCGCAAGAGATTCGGGTGAAAGACGGCCGACCATGAGGATGGAAACTGTTTGAAGACTATTTTGGAGCATGTAGGCCAGTATGACTGGCACAGAGGCTTTGATGAGGATGACGGTTTCGGCGAGCCATGGTGAGTGGCTCTTGGATTCGATTGAAGGGTCTTGGGTGGGCTGGATGAGAGGAGTTTCTTCGTCTGGGAAGGACTCGAAGTGAGGGCGACGAGTTTGAGGTTGAGAAGCCATTTTGCTTGGTGTTTGTGTGGTTTCAGCGACGCTCTCAGAGAATAGTGTTGATGGAAGATGAGAGTTCAAAGACTCGTCAAGCGTCAGCCAAACTCGGGGCGATTCAACAGGACTTCTCAATCACTTCAATTCGACCATCACTCTTTACCTTTCAAAGCCGGCAAGAGGCACTGTTACAATTTGGTAAAACTTTTGCCAACGCAGAACTGCTGATAAGCATGCAGTCATAGTGGGATGTCGGCATATTCAGCTGCAACGCGCCATTTTCGCTAGTCCTGCGGGATTTGCAACCTCGCGATCATCAACTTCCGCCAACGTAACACAATATTGCCTCGAAAAGCATTAAGGAGAATTCATCGTCGCACAAGAAGCTTATCAGCACGTATCATAGGTTTACTCGATTCGGCAACTTAGCCACGATAAGAATGCGGAGGTTGCGGGGTGCCGATCTGATTCTAGCTGCATCGAGGAATTTACCCCAGACTAGCCTATTCTAGATACTTACGCGCTTCGAGGACGCCCGTTGATTTTTGAGGTTGTAAGTGACGATGGTTTCTGCAGGAGATGTTGGCGATGATATCACTTTGGAGGAAGAGGGGTTTGTTAGTCGATGGAATTACGTTGGTGAGCTATTGGACCAGTGGTTGGCATGAATGTAACTGTGATCCTGATTTGAGCGTCTCAGAAGCCGATATCATGTGGCATAAATACTCGCTATGACTCTACCATTTACCAGATAGAACATTCGTAACAGCGTTCCTCTAAGTTTCTCTCAGAATGTTGTACAAGTCCCTCCTCTCACTAAGCCTTGCCTCCGTGGCTCTCGCCCACGGTGACCATAGCCATGACCAAGAGCCCATGTCAGGTCCTCACCAAGGTCTCTGGTACAACACCCTTCCAGGCGATGGCGGCACTCAAGTAAGTATCCTAAATCCGATTGTGGCAAATCCGGCTGACCAGGTCTAGGCCGACTCCGTCTTCTCCGGCATCAGCACCTTCGGACGTCTGCCATACCAACCATGCTTGAAGGCAAACAGCATCAAGTATGACATTGCTTTCATCGGTGCTCCGTTTGATACAGGTACTTCTTACAGACCTGGTGCTCGCTTCGGACCTTCTGGTATCCGACAGGGCTCCCGAAGGCTCAACCTTTAGTAAGCTAGCCTTCGCATTGCCTTTCCGCCACTAAGACTAACTCATTCTGTAGTGGAGGTTACAATGTTCCTCTGGCTACCAACCCATTCAACAGTTGGGCCACAGTTCTCGACTGTGGTGATATCCCAGTCACCTCGTAAGTTTGGTCCATATGATTACACGCCATTTTCCTAACAGTTCAAGATACGATAACCAGTGGGCGCTTCGACAGATCGAGGAGGGTCACTACAGCATCCTCTCTCGCCCACCAGCCACAGACGCAGACAAGTCTGGTCCAGCCCTAAAGAGCCGAACTCTTCCTAGAGTCATCACCCTTGGCGGTGACCATACTATCACTCTACCACTCCTTCGATCCATCAACCGTGCCTACGGACCCGTGACAGTGATTCACTTCGATAGTCATCTCGACACCTGTATGTCTTAGCATGTCTACAGTCTCTATAGTCATTACTGACAGATGAACAGGGAAGCCCAAGGTCTTTGGTGGCTCCCCTTCAGAGGTCGCTGCCATCAACCACGGCACATACTTCTACCACGCCGCTATGGAAGGCCTGCTCCGCAATGATACCAACATCCATGCTGGTATTAGAACTACCCTGAGTGGCCCTAGTGACTACGATAACGATGGCTACTGTGGCTTCGAGATCGTGGAGGCTCGCGAGATTGACACCATTGGCACTGACGGTATCATCGAGAAGATTCTCAAGCGTGTCGGTACCGATCGCCCTGTTTACCTGTCTATCGACATCGACACTCTTGACCCAGCTTTCGCTCCTGCTACTGGTACTCCTGAGACTGGAGGTTGGTCTACCCGAGAGCTCCGAACCATTATTCGAGGATTGGAAAGCTTGAACCTCATTGCTGCAGACATTGTTGAGGTTGCCGTAAGTTCTACTCCAGGAGTCCAGATAAAGATGATCAAGACTGACGAAGAGATATAGCCTGCCTACGACACTAACGCCGAGCACACTACCATGGCGGCCGCTGATGTTCTCTACGAGGTCATGTCTATCATGGTCAAGAAGGGACCTCTCAGCCGAATGGTTGAGGGTAAGAAAGATGAGGAGCTGTAAAATGACGGCGGTTAAAGTCTCTTTTGGCAACATTGGACTAAATGTCTCGACTAAGACTTTAGATATAGTAAGGCATCCAAACTGGACACAGATAGGGTGCAATTAATGCTTTCGGTCTGATATTGTGATTTAAAGTTGGAGCTCCTCAAAACAGAACAATATTATATGCTAAATTTTCTATTTGTCACGATTTCGTCAGTCGCCGTGTTCTTAGTAGAAGGCATAAGTGATAACTCACCCAGTAAGTGACTGGCACATAGATTCCCCTCGAAATCGTTGCAATCCTCTCTGATTTTCCAAATGTCTTTGAGGGCCTGCTCAATCACCTTAACATGCAGCGAGCCAATACAAATCTCAAGTTTATGGATCTTGTCAAGAATGAAGGTCTTTTGCTCCTCTTTGTAGGCCTCGCAGCCTACTGTGAACAGGGGCATGGCCATTGCGACCCAAGTGTTACATGGCTCGCCTTGAGCCATGTTGCTGATCATCCCGCTCATGGTATAAACGGCATCTTGTATAGGTTGTGAAGATGAGGGCAAGCCGTATAACTGTCGATAGAGCTGAATCAAAGTCGCTTGCTGAAAAACTTTGTTACAGAGTGCAAAGTCGCGACCTGATTGTGACGAAAGCGAGGAGATTGAGACGCCGGGCGGTGATTTGACATCCCGCCTGATCATAGCGTTCAGCTTGCCGAGTAAGGTATCTGCATTAACCGAAGAGTCTTCTAACCCTGAACCTGGTGTATATGCATTGATTTGTTGTAATATGTCGAGCAGCTCTTCGCTATACCCCAGAAAGCCATCAATCTCATGATTGTATGCCGTATTCGCCGGAACAATCAAGTTGGCCTTCTCTGATGATATTTTGGGCACATGCGGTAGAGTCTCCAAACTACGATAGAGCATGAAGAGATGCTTCATCGCAGATCTCAAGGCAATGTCACCAGCCACGAACCTCTGATAATCATGACGGCCGTGAAGGAGAGCTTTTATACCCTGCAGGTGGATCGGCCACCTGAACATTCCCTGTTGACCCGAAAATACGTCCGCCAGGCACCAGATCAGACATGTTGCGATGAGAATCTCGCTCTGTTGCCCCTGTGCCAGTGCTGATCTCAGTAATGGCAAACCCGAAGACTGCAAGTGCTCCATGATTCGAGATGTGCTGGTCCCTTCGACTTCTGTCATACCTCTCGACTCAAAGCTTGCGGTTGATAGTGCCAGGCTAGCAGAGAGGAGATGAGGCGACTCAAGCATGGTGGGCATGAGACCACGGCGAAAGTCATCGTGAATGGTTGGGTGACTCGATAATGATGCCAGAACTCCTTCAGCAAAATGATGCAGCAGCTTCTTGTATCGTCTTGGGAGGGCCAAGCCATTTGGAAGGGACTCAGGTATCAACGATATGGTGTTTTCTTGTTCTGTACCGAGTTCCAGGTTGCTGCTGAAACTTATTGAACCACTTGGGCCTGCTCAATGGAATCAGTAAGTGATATTACTTTCATTTTTGGAGACTTGCATACCATTTCGTCTGTTATGGACCGCCTGACTCCAAACTAGCCTCAACTCATATTTGCAGGTCCGATGATTCGACACACATTGACCGCAGCTCGGCTTCACTTCGTCGCACTTACGCCTTCGCTTTCTACACTCACCGCAACCTTTTCGTGATCGTTTCCCTGTCATGTGCTTCTATAATCACATGAGTATTGATACCGGTCAATTGAAGCGGGCAATTGGTTTGGAAGCTGAAAGTCTGGGGTAACAGGGTATTAAATGGTTGAATGTTCGCGATAAGAAGAAGGCCGCTGATTGGATGATAAGATACATTGCGGGCTTATCTTGACTATCCCGATCACACCTTGAAAATGGCTGTTCTTGAGTATATTTACACAATATTGAATGACCTAATTGGAATTTTTACCTTAATTAGAGAATTTGTCTTTAATGACCTTCCTCCGTGATGGCTTGATAGTTATTGCTACTGAGAATTTGATATAACAGCTAAGGATAGGTGGAATTTGACTATTTGAGTATAACGCGGGTGTCGATTAGCTTAGGACGAGCAACCGAATTACTTCGAAGAAAATCTACTTCCTTCTCATGACATCTCAGCAACTGAAAGAAAATACGTGGAGAACTTCGGCAAGGGCCAGAGGTTTGAGGATACCGCATTTCATCCTGACTTCCATTTGAACTCCGTCGGTGATGGATACTCATATTCTTCACGAGATCGAGATACAGCTCCATGTCTTCGTCAGACGGAATATTACGGTCAACGATCTAATTCTAAAAGACCTGTGACCACTCTAGCCGATACATTTTTATGCATTTCGGATTGTCGAGCCGGAACAATCCCCAGCATCAGGTCGGAAGGTTACCCCATATCTCGATGGAAGGGATACTCCAGGCAACGTATGCGAACAGCCTTCTGGGGAGCCCGGGGAATAGTCAGTGGCAAAATCGGACACAACGTTGTATTCTTCACAAGTCTTCTACCGTCGGATTAGCGTGGGCTGGCGGCCGTCATTCAGACGACGGCGTCATTGCGAGGTTGAAACGATCTAAGACATGACTGATTTCGAATTTGAGCTATCAGCTCAGCCATTTGCAGGTTTTCATGATATCAGAGATATCCTATAGTGGTTTTTCAGCAATTCTGATATATTATCTAAGCTATAAGTAACATGTATTGATTACAGTTAAGACGGATGGTTGAGAGCTTATAGCCTCACACCAGCATATAGAACTTAGAGATACCAATTTGTTCGAAAGCGATATGAAGCCTACGCGCACTGAGGAGACACTGTCAATACTAGCTTATTGAACAGATTATTTACACAAGTGGGAGCTTACAAGAGAGGAAAGTGTATTAAATATTAGAATTACTGTGCGCTGTTGCCGAGCCAATATAGTGTAGCACAGAGGGTAGAGATTATCGATAGGATGCATAATGAGTCCCAGTGATTGTAGAATGGACTCTCCATCTGAATAGGACGACGAAGACTATTGATCTCTCTTCTGTGACATATCATAAGGTAGCAGAATCTGTGTGATCAATGGCGCCAAATATAGAACAGATGAAGACTCGACGTCTTAAACAAATGAAGCTATCGGTAGTACAGGTTTGTAATTTTCGGCCTTGTTCAGTTTGATGAATTCCCATCTGTCGGGAGGGAGCCAACATACCCGAAAGAGACTCAACTTGTCTCTATTCGGACGATTATCCGGCTTTGACCATCACTTCATTGCAATCTTGGCAGCGGCTTTTTCTGCTTGGCGTTGGATAAACCAATGAAAATCATCAAGTTCGAGCTTCTATTCTTGGAGATCATGGACCGCTTCATGCTTTTCTGTTTCTATAAAATTAAGAGGTTCAGCCGATCTACAGAGGACCCCAGCAAGATTTCTGCTTCACGACGAAAAGCCGCGACTGAAACCTTGCCAATAGTAACTGGGGGACTACCCTCTCTGTGGAGCGTCTTATGAGTAGTGGCATGCCTCAGACATGCACGCGCTTAGTTACAGAGATGCAAACCAGGACTTGGGACGATGGAGATATTTATGGAGGTCCAGTCACTGATACTGCGACAAATATGAATCCAGGTGCGACGTTGGCAACGCGATTTACGTACATGTCAATTGTTATCACTGCTGGCCAGGAACTACTTGGGGAAGCTACAGCAACTTCAACTGATACAGCGTCACCGAAGAAGACGAATGGGGTTAGATCAAGTACTACTTGTGTCATGGGTGTTATGGAAATAGCTGTGATTAATTCTCTTCTCGTAAACTAGTAAGAGACAATGGCTGAGAACTCACCACCATCTTGTGTCACTGGGTATGGCTGGTATCGGATGTCATAAGATGATTAGATTGAGAGTATGCACCCGAACGGAATCCCTCGTGATCGCGAGATATCACATTAGCCGGCTTTAACCACTCAAAATTACCAGCCAAGCTCAGCCCTAGCAGGCTCCTATTCTTCGTACCATGAATTGGCCAACCAGAATCATCAGTTGACTTTCCATTTTGAGAATTCGCCGAGATCCATGCGCCCCTTTGTTTCTCTTAAAGCCTGACCATCCCACTCAAGACTCTTCATCACCAACATCTCACCATCGTCATTCGTTATAACTAAAATGTCATCAGCACTCACCACACCAGTTTTCATACTCCCCTTGGCTCTCTACAAAGAACAAATGCCCTCAGCCGTAGTCATCGCCGCCAATCCAACAGCAACAACAATACAATTATACTGCCCCGACGAAGTCTCCGCAGCATGCGAATCATCTGGGTACAACAACTCCATTGTAATCGGACCATGGGCAAGTAAGACTGTCCCAGCTGGCGCGGCTTCAACGGGCGTCTTCCATTGGATGTTGGCTTTGAATGATCTGGGCGGTGCCAGTTCTGTTGAATGCCTTGTGAGCAGCGGCACGCCTCAGGTTTGTACGACCATGGCGCTGCCGAAGGAAACCGGGGAAGACGGAATTACCGACGTTGCGACTGGTTTCGGAAGTATCACGAAAGAGTTTGAGCTGATGTTTGGTACGCTGCCGATCGTCATCACGAAGGGTCAGGAGCTGCTTGAAACAGTATCTCAAGCCACGACCACGAAGGATTCTAAGGCTGCTCAAGCCACCGGAAGTGAAACCGAGGCCAGAAGTACCGAGGCTACAGCAACTGGCACTTCCACTGTTGCTGCGGCACCAAAGGAAACTAATGGGGCTGGATCAAGTGCTGTCCGAATGTTGGGTGCCTTATTTATGGCTGGACTAGCCTCGTTTATTGTGCAATTTTGAGGGTTCTTATGATTTCACGGCTTCTTTTTTAATAGATTTTCCTGGTTCCTATCTCGGATCCAGATCATCAAAGGACTCTAGAGCTCAATGTTGAGGGACATACATATTTGGCAAACGACATTACTACATAATAGTCCATATAATATACGATATACTATCGAAAGTTAAATAGAAGTAGGACATTTCCAAGATTTTTCGACCACCTGAGGAAACGACTTAAGAATCCTTCTCTTTCACTGGGTAAGGTAGGGATCGATGTTTCAAGTAGAAGCATTACGTCAGCTAAGGTCAGCACAAAACCAGCACATCCTCAGCCTTCCGCATAACCTAATGTTGAAACTGTCATCACTAAAGTTGGCTGACCAAGAATAAATCCGCCAAAACAATGTCGTCAATTGAAACTCAAGAATCCCTCGCATGGAGGGGGCGACAGGCGACGATGCGACAACAGCAGCAAAACATGGCGCCTGCAGTAGTACAAATTGTCCTCGCCCAGGCTAAACGTCAATTCGACGAGCTACAGCGAATGACACCAGAACAGCGACGCGCGGGCAATCGTATGGGTGCCTCCTACGATGATATTCCCATCAGTGAGCCCAGCGATCTCATGCTTTTCAACGGCTTTGCTTCCTCACAGCCCAATTTTGTCCAATTCGGCAGGGCCTGTCGAGAAGGTGATATATCTACTGTGGAGTCTATCGTTACCTCTCAATCTCGCACGCCAGCCTTCCTTCACGAAGGTCTTTTCAACGCCTTGGGTAGCGGCAAGGTTGATGTTGCGCGTTATCTACTCGATTCTGGAGCACCAATCACGAGAATAACTCCATCATGGGCTCTGGCCGCTCCACAGAGCCAGCAAAAGCCTTTATTTGAGATGCTTCTGCAGCACGGCTGGAGCGTGAACACACCTGGCTTCTACGGAGCTGTCCTACTACCATCCGTTATCCGCTCCGGCAACGATGATCTTATTGACTGGTTTCTTGAGAATGGTGCAGATCCGAATCTTGGCAAACAACAGGACAATCGCGACCGTTTTGGCGGTCCTGAAACGAATTCCTGCGAAGCACTTGAGATTGCAGCAGAGATAGGCACCGCCGAAATAGTGCAGAAGCTCCTCAACGCTGGTGCTAAAATTGACAACGGAGCACCATTGTATTATGCGGCAGGCGCTTGTCCGCCAGGATCAAATCCTCACACAGGACTTGTAACGCCAACCAAAGAATTTGATGAGGCGAGGATTCCTGTCATGGCATTGCTGGTGAGCAATGGTGCGCGGGTAAACGATAAGTTGATCTCGCGCCATGTGACAGCGGAGTATCCAATTGTCAATGCCGTCATGGCGGGCGCTATTGAAAGGGTGAAATGGCTGTTGAGTCAAGGCGCAGATCGAGATATGAAGGGACAGTTTGGCAGCGCTCGCGAGTATGCTAGAAAGCTTTCTAGTGATGAGATGAAGCGCGTGCTACAGGTGCTTTGAGGGACTGTTCTTTCATGGTGCAAGCCTGGCAGGGGGCGAGTTATATAGGAAAGGCGTAATAACCTTGCTGGCTGCGAAATGGTACCTGCATATTTATGTAAGAAGATCGTAAATACGATGTGTGAATGCGAAAACAGAGGAGTGTATATGTAGTTCTGATAAGAAGCTTAAATTCTAGCGACTGGCTACGGATTGTTCTTGACGATGGCGCTCTTATAAGGCTGGCAGTCAGAGAAGCTCTGACAACTTAGAGCGGATCCATTGAAACATTGAAAGAAATCAAAATTGTCTGTAATTCCCATAAATGACTTTCATTCTGCCTCGTAATGCTTCGTGCCGTGCGTGTCGCATGAGCTGAATGCAGGGTCTTTTCAGGCTGTGCTAGATCAGGCGCCTACAAGGTCCCGGCATTAGTGGCGGTGCAGTCCAAGCGCTCTAACGGCATGTCCCATTGGCCATAGTTGGCTCACACAGCCACTAGAGCCCGCTTTTTAACCCTGAACGTGTGTCAGAGACGAGAAACCTTAATTCTAAATATTCCTCGTTATCGTTTTAAAAGTCAATCTCTACCCCTAAAAACGCGTTTTCTTAACCTTCTTCCTAATCTCAAAATTTTCAACGACAAAAACCTAAAATCTCACAACTCAAACTCTATCCCTAAGCAGTTATCGGCTCAAATATATATACTGCAACCTATCAGTTCTACAAATGTGCTTATTCAATCTCTTCTCAAAAGACAAAGACGAAAAGGACGATCTACCGCCTCCACGGCCAACAAGTCTTGGGCGCAGAACACCAGAAGCTACATCAAGACTCCAAGGGAGCAAATTCGACGGCAGTCCAAGACCGTCTGGGGATAAAGACAAGTACGGCTACGGAGTTGGCTACAGCTCTGGCAATGGATCGTTAGGCGTCGGTGGACCGCATGGCGGCTTGTACGGTGGTGTCAATGGCGGTGTTTATTCTGGCGTTAGTGGAGGGCCAAATGGAGGCGTTAATGGGGGAGTTTATGGTGGTGTTTCAGGGACGACGCATGGTGGGGGGTTGGCGCCGGCTGGAGGGTATGGAAGTTCACCGGGAGGCGGGCATGGATACCTGTGATTGAAAGGAAGATGATTCGCGACTGATCATTATTGTATTCTTTATTTCTGGGCGCTGGAATTGGATGAAAGGCAATATCACAATAGCATCGTTTGCGCTTTGTCTCGAAAATACCGTCTGAGATAGATAGAATGTTGGGATAAAATAGTGCTGTTCACTAAAGCAGATCAAGCAATATTTTTGTTAGTATCAGCTGGTCTTCATTTCACTTCTATGCTTTAGTTTGATGTTAAATACAATACTTTAGCCTATGAATGCCTAAGCTCCAGATGAATTATATTCCAGCTCTTCCAGATCAACTCATGGCATGAACCATAGTTTTCTACAGACTTAAAAAATCCTTACTAAGTGGTACGTGACGAGATAGTCAGGACTCGATTTCCTCTTTTTCGCATTCTGAGTTTCACAAAGACTTCATTAAAATTGCGTACTCATTTACTAAATAATCATACGATTGTACTTCTTTTATAAAGGCCGTTCGAGGTAATACTCATACTATCCATTTCCGGGGAATGCTCTGGTCCACTGATTACTCAGGACGATCACGTGTGGATACTACCGGGGTCTAGATCAAAACAGCGAGCGACCACTTTACAAGACCCCGAACCTCCCGCATTTCACTCGTGGCGACTAACAATTCCCCTCCAGGTCCACCCCTAACGATACAGAGATAACCGAAATGGAGGTTCCAGCTGAAAAGGTGCAGCAGCATCAGGTTGCATGCTTTAGCTGCCGTGCATCGAGGCAGAAGTGCGATCGCCAGGATCCTTGGTAAGTCGGTCTAGCCTTGACCACATTCACGCGAGACTGACACGGCGGTATTAGTTCACGCTGCGCTTCTCATGATCGCATTTGTAAATATCCAGCTCGTTCTAACAGGGGTCGTAAGCATGGGAGTACAAAGTAAGATCCCAACTCGCTGTTGAAGCAATTCTAACCGCATAACAGCAAACCAGATAGTGTAGAGAAGCTCCTCGCTCGCATTGAAGAAAGCGGCGCTCGCGAGGAAGTCCTCACAGCTCTTCTAGGTCAAACTCTTCCCAGTCCAAATACAACAGTGTCTATAAGAGGAACCCCGCGGACACATGGACAGGATACTGGTTCAGCGCCTGAGTATGGCCACGCTACGAGTCAATCGTCGCGTTCTGTCACTCATCGACGCTCTGTCAGTTATGACGAGAGCGATGACGCTGATGGTTTGGTCTCACCTATAACTATAGTCACTGCTGCTATTTCGATGAGTTCCTCTGCGGCTTGTGACAGACTTAGGTCTCAGATGCCGATGCAGCCTGGTATGCGTGAAGCTATCATGGCGCCGATAAAAGAACGGCTCGCTTTGTATTTTGGTATGTGAAAGCAAATCTCTTCTTTTCTACCCTCTAACTCGTATCAGCTTCACATAGAGCACAGCAAAAAGACTGGGAGGTTCTCGCGACTCAAGCAGTTGACTCTCCATTCAAGTTGGAGAGAGACACTTGCGATCCTCTTGCTTCAAGATTGATCGATGATAACGACGCTTCACTATACTTCCAACTGTAAGTCGGCAGCCTATATGCGGTGTCGCTGTAATGCTGATGGATAGCAAAGATTCTTCCAGATTCGCCATCCTTTGATCGGCCTTCTAGACGCCACATTACATACTCGCGAATACGTCTATGGGTGCTCATTCACCTTATTTTCCGTGATCTGCGCTCTGGGGTGTGCTGTCTCGGCACGCCCTCGCGACCGAGCCATATATCCCGTTCTATCATCATTAGCCAGCGGTAATATCAGATGGTGTATCGCCGCATCGGTGAAATCCCTCTCAACTATCCAAGCCATTATAGCCTTCCAATACTGGGCCCCTCTCTCCGCAAGGCAAGCGGATGATCCATACTGGCTGACACTAAGTCATGTAAGTATTTCCATATTATTCCGTATTTTCAAGTGCGTGCTAACTTCCCTGCAGGCTGTTCAGTTAGCCAAAGAAATGGGAATTAACAGATCAGACGTTGTGAAAGAATATGTCAACGCAGAATTTCCGAATGCTTCGCCAGAGCTGTCCGATAGGTATACCAGAAACTATGAGAGAACGTGGCTATACACCTTTATCGTAGATAAAGGATTCGGGGCCCTCAATGGTCGTTTGCAGTGTATTAGCTGGAGGGCAGTGCCCCGTACTGCAGTAGATTGGTGGAAATCACCTATGGCAGAACCAACAGATCGTATCATCAGTGGAGTGATCGAGATTAGGGGGTTATTGGTAAGTACAATACTGTCGCGACCGATATCCATCTGACGATCCTTGTCACAGTTCCAAGCAATGGAGAAACGTAGGCATATAGTCTCGACCCCAGCTTCGATCCTAGAGTGGCACAAAGAAGCTTACGAGCGCCTAACCCGCGTCCGCAACGAACGCTGTCAATCCGATGACTCACCATCTTCAAAATATCTCCCTATCCTCGCTTTCTATATGGATCACAGTATTCTGGTCTTTCATGCTCAGGCTTTGCGAGACTTGACCGCCTCTGAGGATAGTGCGGCCGCATCTGCACTTTTGATCATTCAGAGAAAGAGCATTGAAGTTGCTGGTCGTATCTTTGACCATTTGGTAACAGACAAAACAATGAACGACGTTTCAGTTGGCTTTCAGAATAACCAGTTCATTATGATCTGCCACGCTATGACTGAGATACTTCGGGTAAGTCTCTTCCTTTCTCAGGTCTTCGAACATCACTAACCTGGTACCCAGGCTGTAAAGAAAGGTGGCATCACAGCAGAAGAAACTGCCGCCGCTGCAGAAAAGGTCATCAGCGTCATTCCGTTCTTTGACCGCGTGGTACAACACCTTCCAGCATCATCATCTGCACATCTTTACTTTGATCTTGCTCGTTTCTTTGCATGTCAGATTGACTCTTTGCTTGCGGCACCTGATCCACAAGCTTCGCGAGAAACGATTGATCAAGGAATGTTTACGGATGAGTGGTTCAAATCTGTTGATTCGGGCGTGCCAGATGTTGCGACGTATATAGACATGGGATATTTGGGGATGGATCAGTCAATGATGGATACAAATGGGTTCTTCGATTTTAATGGCTTCAATTGAATGGCATAGATGTTAATCGGCCAAAGGCTTGGGCTAAGTTAGGGTCAGGTTGTTAAGAGTCTCTCTATACTATACCCAATCTATACATCTTTCTTCAAGACACGCAAGTGTAATGTTCATGCAGAGACTGACCGACTCGAAGGCGCTAAGACATCCAGAGCCTCATTATCCTGCTGGTTGGCCAGACCTATGCTACCCCGCTCCGCCTTCAGTGGCTATGCTAATTACAATTCGATATTCCATTACATGGTGCCTGGGATTACCTTCTTATTGGACTTCATTATGCAAGTTGGCAGTGCCATCTACTGGTCTTGGAGCACCAAAGACGATGAGTTGGCAAATTGTGAACAGGGTTGCGGGGTTGAGTATTTAAAGCTCAATTTCATCAGACGTGACTGTTTCATCCCCCTCTCTTGCAACATTCCCGAACTCTCATATTCTGACTATTCTTTGAAAGAGCACTAGCAAACCATACATCTACTTGAGTGCTCTCATTGCTTCTTTCGTGTCCGATACCAATTATAGAAGGCCCCACAGCCGAGAGTACTCAGTGTATTTGGTTCATCTTAGAACCTCGGAGGATTGAAATAACGACCTCAAGTCTTTTACTGTGCTTATAACAGACAGAAAAGCGCCATGCGGAGGGCAACAAGAACACAAACACCCACACCCACACAAGACAAACCCTATCCTTGTGTAGTCGCACTCCGGTATCCAGAGTATTGTCAGAGGAGATTTAAGAACATTGAAAAGCTTAAGTGAGTTCTTGATTATAAATCTCCATGTGCTAACACATTAATAACCTTTACCAGTGAACATCTCATGCGATGTCACTCACCTCTTCTCTGGTGCTCAGACTGTTTGAAGAAATTCAATTCTGCCATGAGCCGCGAAGGTCTCGAGCAAGAAAAGCAATATCATGCAGCAGTTTGCCCCAAGACACCTTTCGAAAAAAACAGGGCTTTACGAGAAAGATTTTTCGTTTTGAGTCAAGAACAGTATGATGCCTTCAAACGTCAATCTCGGAAGTGGAATCTTGCTCTATATGAGTTAAATGACGTACGAAATGGAAGTGCTGGGCAGCGAATTTGGAGAGAAATCTACGCAACGATCTTTCCTTCGACCCCCTCGCCGCTCACACAAGAGCCTGACAAGGTGTCTGAATCCTCCCTGCACATAGACGTGTTGACCAGTCCTCATTATGATGCTGATTTACTTGACTCATCTTCTGGTTCGAAAGTCAGAAACTCAGTACCACCTTCTATTTCTTTACCTAGCGATTCAGGCTATGAATCTTTGAAGAGAGATGTTGATTTGCTACCCACTATGCCTAATATCTCAGAAGATTCGGAAGAAACGAATGGCCACCTACGAGACGATGCATCTGATAGTGTCTCAACTCTTTACAGCGATGGCCTGAGTCTTCCAGATGCTGACCAAGATAATTACAAATCAGAGTTTTGCGAGGTCATTTTCTACCAGATCAACGCCACCAATCAATCCTTTGAACCGTTGAAAGACTCTTTGCCTGACTTGCTACGATCATTCGCTCTCCGATTAGGGTCGCTCGGCTCACCCAAAGATACAGAAGTTATGTGGTTCATCCATAAGCACCGATAGTTTGTTCCCAATGCCCTTACCTTTTGTAACTATGCTGAAGAATCCGCAGCGATATCGCGCGACGCTTTTGTGAGGCAGCAGAAGACGAAGAAGACAGTGAAGCTTTACCAGAAAAAGAAAGCGAGCCCTTTGACAAACCTAACGTCGTCGACTGGCTCCGGGGCCTATCAATAGAAAAACACCCTGAAATTGATTCATTACATTCACCACTCGACGAAGAGCTTGGGGAAGAACTTGAGGAACAGCCATCGCTACTGGACCGGAGAGGATACCGCGAGACTGTCTTCAAGTCATTTGCTTTCAAGTGGCTAGTAGACGATCTTGTAAAGTCCATGACGTTGCAAACAACTGAAGAAGATGCAGGTGTCAGACTCCGAAGAGATATATCTCGGCACCTGGAAAACGACCAGTATATCAGCAAGAGAAAGGCATCGAAACGTTACACAGTAAGGTTTTCGGCAAACTGGAACCCAGATACATATCTCCGAGAGCAATTCGAAGAGCCCTACGATCTTGGACGTCTTTTAGGTGAAACTATCACTTTGACAGGGTCAATTACAGATGCGCAGGCACTCCCATGTGCTGAATATCTAAGACAGACATGGCCTAACAGTGGTTTGATTCTTCTTGATCTCCTCAGATTCTCGTTAGTCTCAGGCAAAACTGTTTCTGGTATGTGAAAGTGAAAGTGACTATCAGTGGGATATGTATTAACACGGTATAGGCCTACTAGAAGACAAGACACTTATTGAGTGCTGTTTCTATGACAGTTCCAAACTTGAAGTTAAAGTAGAAGGAATCCAAGATTCAATAGCCATGATCGGTGAGCAGATCGGCTGGCTTGGAGCTGCTCTACGCTCTTCTTGTTTGGAGACTGGTCTAGCAACTTGTTGTCCTCAATTCCACTCCTCATGGCCAGAGGTCGGCCCACTGCATTGCGCAATCGAATATCCTGTCACCCAAATTGATCCAGAGCCTCAAGGCCACAAGGAAGGAATATGCTGGCATGCAATGTTCCGTAACCCAGTTATAGTGACTGGGTACCCAATTCCAAAGAGAAAGAGGTACGGCTCAGGCCTCGAGGTCCCTTTGAATATGATGTCGGGCTTGGCTATCTCACCCCGAATCCACAAATACAAAGGTCGACATTTCTTCAAAGGCTTCTCAACTGCCTTGGTCCCCACTGACAAGATTGACGATATGGTGTTCTGGCATTTCTTCTACAATGCTGAAGGAAGCCATCTCCCTTATCCATATCTCGATGATGTCGAGTACCCAGATCTCGATCGCCAGGATCTGACAAGGGCACGCCATGTCGTTGGCTGGTGCTCACAATCCAAGGGTTATGCCGGTGAGTCTTCTCTCAGAATCTTTAGACTGTAGAATCGTGTTGCTGACGCGGGACGAGGTGCGCCGGGTATGAACTACGATATTGGGGTTACGCAGCTTAATCAACCCGGGCGGGAGTTTGCTCTCGAGAAAGTCTCTTTTTCGGTCGGTCAGCTTGTCACAGCAGGTTGTCAGTTTTCCATCGGGCGTAAAGACCGCCACGTAAACGCTACCCGCGGCACTTACAAAGACAAGCTGGAGTGGCTCGACTGGAACTATGTGACTCTATGGGATGTCGATGAAAAGCGAGGGTGGCTACTCAGTGGAGCTGCAGCACTCCTACACCTTCTGAGAGCGTCACTAGAGCACTGCCGAACCGACAAGTTCAGATCAGAATTTCTCTTTCGAGCAGATGAGTTCCAGGAATCTGCGGAGCCGCATTCTATGCAGTCTGTCATGGACGTTCTCTTGAGTCCAACAAACAGAAAGTTGAAGCTTTACGTCAAAGACGAATACTCATACGAAGAGAGAAAGCTGTTACCAGATGGCCAGATCCATGTCGAAACCAAGACCATCATCACGTACAAGACAATCAAGGATAGGGTCGAGGAACTGTACGAGACGTTGGAGAAACTGATTGATCATACCGTCAGCTCTTCATCGTCGTTCAAAGGTATCAACGCTAAAAGGAGGCCTCATGACCATCTTGAAGGTTGGGACTTCGCGGACATTGCGAAAGATCGAGATCCCTTCGTTCTGAAGAAGACAAACTTACCCCTGTCTTTGATGGGATGGGGAGACATGACGAGAGCTATTCCCTCCATCACGCTATTTGGGAAAGGTTTTGGTGATTTGATAGTGGCTGCGAGAACGGGGCCTGACAGTACTCTGACAAATTGTGGTGAGTGGGAGAAAGTGCCAAAGGGCAAGAATCTGTTATGTGTTCGCAATTGGGATCTCCGAGAGATCATAAGACGGATTGGAAATCAGACAACAACACCCATCACAGTAGTTCCTGGCCTTCTTTGGAAAAGCCCATCGCCAAATAGTCCTTTCAGGGGCTGTTGTTCTTGTGAGTCGGATGGAGCCAATGACAAGACGTCTTTACACCATGCCATTCAGCACCTAGTGCCCACGAAACATCTTGCCAACTCAGATTCGGTTGTGGACTTGGACAAACATATCGACGGTGCAGTCATTTTTGGCCCATGGAAGCAGTGGGAGAACCCCTGGAGATCGACTGACACTGGATCACCTGGTGGCGAGCCGGCTGAGAGTACTGTTTTAGGAAACAGTGATACTTCGTCGCAGCCCACCACAGGCAACTCTCGCTCCATTACCCCGTCTGTAACTGTCTCTAGTGGGATCGGGTCTCAGAGTTTCAACATACACGGCACTGGGGGAAGTGATCAGGCCGAAGACAGCCCGAGTCTCCCTTCTGATAGACAAGCGCAAATATCACACGGGCAAAATTCAGGAATTGGGCCACGGGCACCACTACCTGATCTCGCACACCTAAGTCTACCGGGCAGGCTGAAGAAGAAGGCAGATGAACTTTTGGAGACTTATGATGAACCAGGGATCTTTGGGGTTTCGGCACGTTTGTTCAAGAAGCCGAAGAAAGGTTGAGGAACTATGGTTGGATTGAGCGCTAGGTCATTAGTATTGTCAACACCGAATTAGCTCAATTGTTTCAGGTTATAGACTGTTCAAAAACAAGGTTCTTCTAGCTGTGAGATTATGAACATTACCCTGATAGTGCTGATAGATGCGCTCTTTGACTGCACCGCGAATATACTTACATGGACAGGACTTAAACACAGATATGGAGTCCTATATATCTTTTGTATCCAGTCAACATTCATATCACATCGAATCTCGGGAGCCTTATAGCCCAGCCTTCTCTTCCCAAATCCTTTCGCTCCTCTCTTAGTGTTGGGAAGCTTTGTTTCGCACCTCTCAAGCTATTGATCTTCCACCGTCTTATTCCAAGTACGCAAAAGGATGCAGCAATGTACATAAACCCAGTAAACAGCTGCGCACCCAAGTAACTCCCTGTTCCTGTATAGATCTCCAGTGCAATAGGAGCACTAAACGTCGATGGAGCAGCCATAGCGACCCAAAGACAACTCAACGCCGAGGCTAGGTTCTCAAGACCCATAACCTCGACAAGGACGGGTGATATGTTGACCCAAAAGACACCAGCTGACAAGCCTCCAACCAGTGCAAATGTCAGGAGCGCGCCAAATGACTTTGCATTGATCCATATCGCGAAAGTTAGGATTCCGGTGATGAATGACATGATGGTGAGATTGATTCTGCCAAACCGATCGCTTAGTCACCCTATGCAAGGACGACCGATGGCTTGTCCGAACATGAAGAATGCTGGAATCATTGATGCTTGTGATTATGATAGTCCAATAACATTTGCGTAGTTTGCGAGGGTGAAAATGAGCACGAAGTAACCGAGCATGCTGAAGGCGCCGTAGCTCAAGACAAGAAGATACTCCGGTCTGTACAGAAGAGTCGTGTCGAAAGCGAGTCTCATTGCTTGCGCGTTATATCGAGTTCTTATAAGAAGGGTGCTGGTGATGTTCGCCACAGCAGCCACGATTGCGAGAATCCGATAAGCCCATTCTAAGGCCATGTTGCGGATGATAGCTCCGGTAGCGAGCGAGTACGTCAAACCTCCAAGACCAGCCCCGGCAATGGCAATGCCATTAGCCAAGGCTCTTCGTCTCGTGAACCACTGCGATATGATTCCATAAGACGGTAAAAAAAAGTAATCCCATTCCAATTCCAAAGAGTGCTCCCTGAGAGAGAAATAATTGCCAGATTTCAGTTGACAAGCTTGCACAGACAAGGCTAACAGACTGTGCTATAGCCCCAATAAGTATGGTCGGTCTTGTACCAAGTTCTCTAGCCATGATAGTCGCGAATGGTGATATGAGCATCATGACACCTACGCTGAGCGATCCAGCAATGGCATATATCAATGGTGTTGTGCCAGGGAATGTATTCTCTTTGACGAATTGGGCGAGAAATACGGAATATGCTGCGTTTATACCCCATGAATGGCCGTTGACAATAGCCACTGAGGTTGTGACGATCCAACCGTACCCTCCATCTGGGGCTTTTTCGGAAGTCGGCGAAATCTCTTGCGTCTCCAAATCCGGCTGCCTTGGGGTGTCTTTGGCGTTCATGTTGAGAACTTAATAGGTTTGGACCGGAGCATGACTTATACTGGGCTTTGAGACTATATAGCTTCTCATAGACTGAAATATGTGACAGCCAAGTTTATGTTCATAGATATGGCCACAAAATCGGACCATCGGCAGACTTTGGGAGCAGGCCATTATAAGCTCATGTCTTTTCTTAGCGTTGCCAAGGCCGTAGTTTCGTCTCCGCCATAACTAACCGAAGACTCGAGACCTTGACATAAAAGGCCCGATATCAACTAGCATTTCCTCAGAGCGATGAATACTATGCAATGTCATCAAGGATTCTTCTTGCCCTCATCGGCTAATCGTCATCTATATGTCCTCCTTATCGATCAGATACCGGCATATCTGATCGATCAGCTCTTGATAGAAGTTCTATAAGCCGTGAATATTCGCGGATCGCGGCTCATGTAGCGCAACGCACAGCGGTACAATTCGCATAATACCAGCCCCAGCCTCGATGAGACGCTCAATTATCTCTTCGCTTTCGTCAAATCTGGTCCGTCTCTTGAGAGAGTTTGCCTCGGAGATCAACTGAGAATGGAGTGGGTATTGGAACGCTGAGTCCTGATAGGAACAGTCATGATAGCTTCATCGCGTGTAGCCAA
The DNA here is from genome assembly GCA_013186775.1 of Fusarium dlaminii. Classification (NCBI taxonomy): domain Eukaryota; kingdom Fungi; phylum Ascomycota; class Sordariomycetes; order Hypocreales; family Nectriaceae; genus Fusarium; species Fusarium dlaminii. The sequence goes on along the minus strand of JAAOAL010000088.1, from coordinate 150,006 downwards.
CCTTTCTGCGACCATCGGCTCTATCAGATCACCTATTGACGAAGTGATTAGTCCTAATGACATGTCAAGGTTGGTGTACAGAACGCTGACAAGGTTGCTGTCTAGAACCAGTGAGGTTCTCTTCAGAACCAAAGTAAAGATATCCTGTACCATCAGATTCAGTATCGAATTTGTTGAGTCACTAGATGAAAAGTCGGCCTCCGATCCATCTCTCAAACTAGCGGACTGGCTGTCTCCGATTCAATTGGCTGAAGTGACATGATAGTAGGTACTGATAGGTGACTTTGTTCATCCCGTTAACAGGGTCATAACCCATTTAATGGCGAGCTTTATGCCCCAGCGCTCACGAACAATTCTCCGGGCGTCGGTAAGCTTGTGGTGTGTTGCAAAGGGATTAATGCCTGATGGCAGCTTTCCTTTGTGTTGACGCGCCATTTCTGGAATGATTATGACTAGAGCCCCAAGATGACTTCTAGTCGATTCTCATCAATGTTCCAGGCATCTTCCACCCGGAGCATATTAGGGCAAATTGGCTGTTCTCCAGAAATGAATTCCATTCTGGAGTAAACCGGCAGCCTATTGACCGAACGATTGACTTATATGAGTCTCCGACGGGATCCAAGAGCTTACCCGACATGAGTGTTCTTCCAGACCGCTGTAAGGATGTTGTGAAGCCGGGCTGCTGATGATGGGTTCCTTTCGAGCTTCATTGCTTAGCCCCGAAAGACCCAGCACTGCCATTGAAGGTCTTGACCTCCAATGTTCAGAGCCAAGCTGGAGTGGAGCGAAATTTCTGTTTCTATCGACATGAAAGCCGTTTTGATCATTGCCTTATTTAATTCCTATGCGTACGTTCTTTGCTCTGCAAATCGGGCTTCGTGTCTGATATGTAAGTAATTCGTTGTCTCTGGTCGAGTTCGTCATCTTATCAGCATTGTCCACAGTAATGCCACCTTCAATGTCGACTTTCGAAGCCTCTGATCTAAGTCCGTTTTCGCGACACTTTATATAATTCCGATAAAATGTTCGAAAATGGAAGATGAAGAAATTCGGAAGAAGAGACGCTCCTCCATGATCCGTCTCGTTTCTAGTCTTGATCTACTGGAGTAGATAGCACACCCGACGAGAGTGGTCCAACTTGACTCTTTGACTCAACATGGTCGAAGATGCCTTCATTTGACCAAAGCTTACATACGTAGCCGCTTGTAGAGGAGCAAAGTTCAACATCGGGCATGCATAAGGCTCGCGTGCTCATCAAATGACGGGTTTGAGGAATGTGCTGTTCACTACCCGAATGCAAGATGCGACGGCTGTGATTATTTCAAGGGAACCAAATGCTAAAATAATAACATCAATGATTGTAGTGACTCGCTGAGAAATGGCTTCGTAACTTGTTCGCCAAAGAGGGCAATTACGGGTTCAACATTCGTTACGAAATTGTTGGCGAATCGTCCCAAAAGTCAGTCTCGTTATTGGCACCATGCATTGTCCAGTGACGCTCGGAGGCTGAAATCGTGTGAATGGCCACGGACTTGGGACTTTGTCACTATTTTCAGCGCTGAGGTGCGCCATGAACGGGCGTTAGCTCCAATGGATTGGCTGTGCAATACACCATCGTCTGCCAACATGATGCAGGCTGACCGTAAGGCTCTCTGAGCTGACAGCAGCTGAAACCCGTACCAGCTTCTAGGTTGGGCACCTAAGGTATGCGCTTCAATCAATCGAGGGCAAGTTCAGATCTTGTTCTTTCTCTTGTTCTTGCTTTTCTTTCTTCATTCTTGCCGTTTTTATCTCAATGGCGGACCCTCTTTCCATCTCAGCGAGCATCGCTGGGTTAGTTGCTCTTGCCGATCTCGTCTTTCGATCAGGCACCAAGTACGTCAAGAGCTACAGAGGTGCACCAACAGAGGTTGGAAACCTCATCCGCGAAGTCAGAAGTCTCTCTGTTATCTTGCACAACCTTTCCCTTGTCGCTTTTGACCTAGAAGAGATTGAACCACCTGAAACAACTGCTGCTGTTCAGGAGCCGCTACCTGTTCTTCAACCGCATTATCTTCACGATTGCCACCAACTTCTGAGGCGCCTGGAGACAGGTCTTTCGCGTACAGAGGCTTCCTTAGATTCGGGTTCTGGGCGCCAAAGTCTGCGAGCTCGACTGAAATGGCCTTTCACTTCAACCGAGTCCAGGGAAAAATCCAGGATATACAGCGCTACAACCAGATCATCCACACAGCTCTTGCCGCCGACTCTCTGGCCAAGCTCAAACATTGCTTATCCCGACAAGTCGAAATGAAGGATGGCCTTGAAAAGATCAGTCGCACCGCGGAAAAGATCTTGGATATACAAGTCAAGATTGCCCTCGATGCCAAAAGGAATCAAGTTATTAAAGATTTTGACCAAGTTAATCCTCGGGGCGAATACGAGACGAACAATAGACTACGACATGGCCTCACCGGCCTTTGGCTCACGCAAGGTCCAGATTTTGACTACTGGTACTCAACTCCAGCTTCAAGGCTCTGGTGCAGTGGTATACCTGGTGCTGGGAAGTCTGTCCTTTCTGCAGCCGTGATTAAGGAGTGTTTGCATAGAAACGCCGATGATGCAAGTAAAGCAATAGCATACTTCTTCTGCACCTATAGACAGAAGCGCTCCCAGCATCTGGCCCTCATTCTTTCTTCTCTCTGCATCCAACTCGCACTGCAGAGCGAAAACGCTTTCCAAATCTTACAGGAATATCACGACCAACTGTTCTCCAGTCATCAGCTCTCTACAAAGCCCACCGCCGAAATGCTCACACAGATACTACATCACATCTGTGCTTGCTTTACCCGCGTCTACATTATCGTCGATGGTATCGACGAGTGTGACAGTCGAGTCGAGGCAAATGTAAAGTGCTTGACCGAGCTTGCGCTGTCACAAGGGGACGATGTTATCAACATGGCATTGTTTAGCCGGGACGAGAGCATTATACGTACATGTCTGGAAAAGGACTTTTCCCATGTCGAAATTGAGGCTCATACTGAGGACCTGCAACTCTATGTCGCCTCGGAACTTAGCGAAAGGATCGCTTCAAAACGGCTGAGGCTTCGTGACCAAACTCTGAAAGACCTCATTATGACAAGACTGGTCGGGGAAGCCAAAGGAATGTAAGTCACACTTGCTCCAATAACACTCGCTTCTAAGTAAAGGGTCTCTAGGTTTCGCTGGGTAGCCTGCCAAATGGACTACATGTGTGAACTCCCAACAGACAGAGCTCGACGTGAGGCCTTGAGCAAGCTTCCCCCTTCGCTCTATGCAACTTATGATCGGATCTTACTAAGAATTGATGGTTGCAACGATGCGGTAAAACGACTAGTCAAGGGAGCGCTATTAATGCTCGCGACGTCTTTCTCCTCCCTCTGCTTTGAAGAAATCTGCGAGGCCATTTCCCTGGAAGACGGTGCAACAACTCTCGAAGATGATGGGATTATAGAGGAAGAGGAATTGCTGCGATGGTGCAGTAGCCTTGTTCGAGTCAACAAATCCGGTTCCTCCGCCGATGGCAAGAGAATTCAGTTTGCACACTTCACAGTCCAAGAATATCTTCAGTCCTTGAAGACTCGCAATTCGGATCATCAATACCCACAGCTTAGAGACTACGCTGTTACGCGCGTAGATGGTATAAACTTCTTTTCTTTCCTCTGTTTACGCTTCCTCACCATGGAGGACATGGAGCGATTTCCGCCGACCCCTGACATAACACGTAGTATCGGAGACATGCTTGCTCAACGCAGACGCAGAACCTTTTACTGCAAATCAGTACTGACTTGGACGCCATATACAACACCACTGTCAAAGATGGGAGATGGGACACATAGGCTCCTGTGGAAGCTCTTCCAACCATCCAAAACGCCCTCCTTCTGTCTTTGGGCAATTGACTTTATATTCAGTCATCATCCCTCGTCTTCAAACGCCTCTTCTGAGTCAAGAAGAATTCTATCGCAAGTTATTACTGCAGTTCTCAGACCCGAATTCACCCCTCTTCATATGGCAGCTGCATTCAGTATGCACAACATATGTCAAGAGTTGCTGGAAATTGGCTCTGATGTGCTGGCATGCAGCAGATTCGGTACTCCATTACACTGTGCCCTTGGTGGCCGAGGTTTCTTTTATAGTTTTCTGGACTTAAGAAGCATCGATATCATATCCGGTGGTCCCATTACTGATAGAATAGTTTTCCATAGGGAGCACCTGGCTCGGCTACAAACAGTCCAGTTGTTGCTGAACGTTTCAGTCTCACCCCTGACATCCCCATTACCATCCGAAACTATCATATCCCTCACTTTATCATGCCCTGGCCTATTCACCAATAACGTTCAAGTTATTATCGAGCTTCTTAGGGCTGGCGTGTCAATCGCGGCTCAAGATGTGCAACTCTTCAGGATTCTTTATGGTCGGTGCCTGCAGATGCCTGCTATCACATCCGAGACCTCTCGGATGTGGTCTCTCTTTCCACAATTACTCAAGGTCCTTGGCGAAAACAATACGCCAGGCTGTCCTAGATTTGTTCTTCACCAGGAAACCACAGACTTTATCTTAAGAGCAAGCGAAATAAGGCGACCCCAGTCCCCAGATAGGCAATCCCTTGATGGCGCCAGTAATGAAGAGGTCCTCAAATACTTCCACTCACTGATCAGGTTGAACGATGGAGCTGGGATGAGCGCTTTCCTTGCCACTCCGAGAGCTGAATTGGCAAAGTCGACAGACATTGATCCTGAGCATCCTGGATGGAATGCTCTTCATCTTGCATTACTTGAGAGATCTTATCGAGTTTTGGATCCATTGTTAGCCTTCGGCCTAGATCCGTGTGCTGAAAGTCCAGAAGGTTCCAAGCCAGTTCATATGTGCTGTCAGGATAACACCTGTGAGGCGCTTCAAATCTTACTGCGCTTTGGTGGATCAATTCTTGACACCGACAACTTGGGCAGGACCGTGTGGCATTTAGCCGCAGAGATGAACTCCGTGATGGTTCTGGAGGAATTACTTAACTTGGGCGACGTTGATGTTGCGCTAAAAGTCACATCTAAGCACCATGAGACCCCTATTTGTGCGGCAGCGACTCGATTTCACCTCGAGACTGTTTCTCTTCTCCTGCCTTTTTGCAAAACGGAAGAACACTGGACAAGCAGTAAAGCACTGTCCGTCATTTTATATGATCCCAGATTCTTCGGAGTCATTCAATCCCTACATGGATTCGGCATCTTGTCAAAAACACCATGTGGTATGCATGCTCTGGCATGTGCATTCTATCGGGCTATTCTTCTTGATGACGTACAGACTTGTGAGAAGCTTTATGGTCTCGGCTGTCCTTTGGAGTGTGAGCTGCCCTTTTCTGTACTTATGACGCCATTGGCTCTTGCCATATTCCGAGATTCCTACAAGGTGATGTTGTGGCTATTTAGGAAGAGCGCGCCTGTTTCAACCATCATGGCCCATCCTACTAAGGATACCTATTGCGCAGTTCTCGATCTTGTCTTAGAGCGACCCAATCTTAACAGCCTTCTTTCGACATTATTGGATGTATAACTTGCAGAGAAGGGATCCTTTGCACATGAACAACGCAGTATTCTTAATATACCTCTGATTTCAGGTAACACAGATGGACTCCTAATAATGTTGAACAAACTCCAGGGCAAGGCCTTGGGCCGCGGTGAAGTCACGTAAGCAACTCGTACCATTCACCGAAGCAGCAAGCGGTTAATTGATATACAGAAGATTCTTCCTGGATATTTCAGGTGACTTCATCTTCAAAAGCACCACAAGACTTGAGTCGCTCAGTGCCATTATTAACCAGAAGGATATCCGTCATCAGAACCGGACTCCTCTTTTTGTGGCAGCCGCGCAGAACAATGTGAAAGCGGTAAATGCTCTACTTATTCATGGAGCCGATATCAATACAACTGACGACAGGAATTGTACGCCTCTATTTGTTGCAGTTGAGCAAGGTGCGATAGAAGTTGTAGAGCTGCTCATCGGTCGCGGTGCCCATGTCGACGTGATGAGTACCTCATCGTACGGACTCCTTGATGTGGCTTTCGTACAGAAATCGTGGAGAATGGTCGACATTCTTCTCAAGGCCGGCCTATCGAGCAGACGAATAAACGTGAACGGAAGAAATCTCCTCGGCCTCATGACTTTATGGACTTGCCAGCCAGGCACCAAACCCAATATTGGGCTCTTCAAGCGGCTCCTAGATTATGGCGTCGATCTGTACGTATGCGATAAGTTTGGCGCTTCGGCTTCCCATTATCTTTTTACAAGACCTTGCCGGGGTTACTTGTTGTGCATGTTGGACATGAGACTCGATCTACAGGTGGCAAAGCTCAGCAACTGGCCTGACCATTTCTTCTCCAACGGAGTAGATATCTTGGTTTCGATAACCTACAGCCTTCGGTATGCCAAATCTTTAATCAAGATTGAGGGTGTCCGCCAGCTATGTGGCCTGGGAACCCCGGGTACTCATAGTTTGTTATGTCGAGCAGCCGGTCACAGCGATTCAGAACCTTATCAAGCTCGGTATCAGTGATCTCGAACACCATTGTCGTGAACACGGTTCGCCCCTAAATGCTGCCATTCACAACCACAGATGGGAGGCAGTCAAGTTTCTTATGCTTCATGGCGCTAAGGTGCCTGAAGATCTTTGGAAACCCAAGAATTCTACCCTCAGTACTGCAGACCCAGATTTTGTTATTCGAGAATGGCTATTTGTTGGCAGGCACGCGGAGCGAAAGCGAATTTCCCTTGACCTGCTGAACGATGAGCCGGAGATCAAGAGCTGGTCTGGAGTATGGGTTGTTCGGGTTCCATTGCAATGGCGGGATAGGAAGTGTTCTGTGGAGAGCATCTTGGAATACGCCAAACGAAGACATTGGCTTGAAATTGAGTACAAGTCAAGCGTTATTCGAGATACTCAACTGGTGCGACCAAAAGAACGATGTGGCAGCATGTCGAGTGTTGAACGGCAGGGCTATTGCTGACAATGTGACGGTCGCTCAGCGCGGCAAGAGTGATAGCCAACAGCATCCGGCCACGCACACCCGGACAGCGGATCATCTATAGCTTCGACCGACCTTGCAAAAAGGCCGATGAGGTTCAATAAATTATAACGCTGCGATCAGCCGATCATTTTCTTCCTCCCGGAGAATCCACTCCGCCGGCACCGGTCCGAAGTACGGAGCTGGCCTTTCGGGCCGTTAGACTCCACCTACTTCCGGTGTGTCGTGTGCCTGCTCTAAGGGAGAGAAAGCTTAGGACCAGGACTGAGCGACAAGAAGAATAGGTACATTGGCCTGAACTTAAGGGACAGAGTTTCGCTTCTCAGTAATTCGCGACACTGGATGGCCATGTCGATGGGAGGCGCAAATAGATCAATCGTCACAGGATATGTTCATTCATATATTCATATATACACTCTATTTCATACAAGCTATCGTCACTCGACCCATTGGGGAATGACGTTTGGGTATCTTTTATGCTGCCTGTAACTTCAGGCGACGCGGCAGGGCTCTACTCACAACCTCATCGAAGCGATAATGATGATCAGCAGAGCTGAACCTCTTCTCAGTCGCGACGATTGTCGAACTGACTCGCTGCTTCTGCGCATCATGGATGTCGCAGCGTCATTCTTCACTCGCGTTCACCATTTCCAGTTGCACGCTCAGACATGGACTTCGGCAGCGTTCTTCTTCTTGTTCTTCTTGATACCAACAAGGCCAATGATCTCCTCCCAGAAGCCAGTAGGAGGGTCAACGATCATGGCGCGTTCCTCGTAAGCATCAATGACAGGTCGCTCCCAGACAAGATCGCACTCCTTGGCACTGACGACCTTGGTGCGCTTGATGAGCTTCCAGCCGAGGTACATGAAAGGGGCGATGATTTGCATGGTATAGTTGGAGAAGAAGTTCTTCGCATCGAAGGGAGCCAAGGATGTGTATCCATAGGTGTAGCAAACGACTGTGTGAAGGATAAGAGCGATCCATGCACAGTAAGGCTGGAAGTAGCCAAAGTAGGGCATCTTCTTGCGATCAATGCCCTGGGCCTTGCAAGCACGGTAGTAGAAGAGGAATGTGATGTTCATGGTGATATAATCCACGATACCTCCTCCAGTAATGAGGGCGAGAAGGATGGTCAAGGCCTCGGCGGATGAGCTGTCGAGCTGAAGGAAGGCCAACAGAGGGAAGACCATGGTGACGGCGAAACAGTAGATAGGAATACCGTTCTTGGTGGTCTTACGGAGGAAGGCAGGTGCACGACCGTCAAGGGCGAGACTGTACAGCGAACGAGTCGCGCAGTATGTATACGTGTTACCGGCAGAGAAGATAGTCGTGAAAAGGAGAGCGTTGACGAGATGGGGCAGTCCCTCGATTCCAAGGTTAGACATGGCGATGACCCACGGCGAGGCAGCAGCTGTGCCGTGGCCGGATCCGGTGCCGAGATGGACCTCAACAAGAGTCTCATCAGTGTGGCTAAGAACGATGCCACAAGTCAAAGCAGCGCCGATGAAGAAGAGGCCGAAACGGAAGTAGACAGTCTTGAAGGCAGTCTTGACATATCGGCTGGGGTGCTTAGATTCAGCGGCGACCATGGAGATATAGTCAGGACCGACGACAAAGAAGGCAGCAGAGGCCAGGGCGCCCATGAAGCCTTCGAGACGTCCAAGATCACCTTCAGTACGGAAAGTAGCAAATGCGTCGTGGACATTTGACCAGTAGCGAAAACCATATGCGTCACCCTGAGGGTTACCCCCGACCATTGTCACAAATGTAAACATGAAGAGGATAAAGATCAGAAGGACCTTGCCGAGGGCCAGCCAGAACTCAGCTTCACCGAAAACACCAACAGCAAGAAGATTGAGCACACTAGAAGAGGAGATGAATGTTTAGCATGCATACACACATAGACAGGGAGAGGAAGGGAAGCAGAATTGATGAAAGAGACCATGGAGCGCATCCGTGACGATGTCCATCAGGATGCACTCGGGGTTCAAGCCTTACCCATATGCTATGATGACTGCAATGATGAATCCGGCAGTTGGACCAGCGTCAGTAACAGTGTCACTCCAGAATGAGACAACAAGGTTCAGAGCAACGATTTCGAAGGGGATCAGGAGAGCCTCATAGAAGAAGAAGTTCCAGCCGACCATGAAGCCAAGGGCGTCATCAACCCAATGACCAGCAAGACGGATGAATCCGCCAGAGACAGGCATATAAGTGTTCATCTCAGCGATAGAGTTGTTGGTGAGACCAAGGACCATGGCGTAGAGAGCTGTGCAGACGAGGAGACTACCGGGGCCACCCTTGGCCAGACCGGCACCGATACCGATGAACAGACCAGTACCAACAGTGCCTCCAATGGAGAGAAGTTGGACCTGACGGTTGTTGAGACGGCGATGAAGACCATCAGCGTTACCACCATCAGATTCGGCGATGGGGCTGGGGCTCTCGGCCCTCTTGGAGGCCTTTTCCGAGTCGGAGGACATGTTGGAGATGTTTCGGCCGAGTTGCTGTTAGTCGATAGGACAGCTCAAAACCACGTTGTCAACCTCAGAAGATTTCTGGGGTTGAGAACATGTGGAGAAGGGAAATGGGGATAGAGAGAAAGAGAGGAAGAAGAAGTCAAAAGAGAGAGCGAGAGCAAAGGGATTTATGAGAATGGAACTCATAGAGACGATCCCAGAAGAACACAGCAAGGCCAAAACCCACAAAGTCGAGACTCAGACATGGTGGTGGTGGAGAGCTCAGTGGGTCGTTGGTGGTTGCAATGATCAATCCTATGATGTTTGATGAACCCTTGTTGAGGAGAGAGAGCGAGAATTGCAGACATCGCGTCATTATGGAGTCTCGTTAAGTAACTGGAGAAGCGAGAGGACGAGTCCGAGTGAAGATGGTGGATATCGTCGATATTAGAGGAGGCGGAGGCAACTGTTTTGTTCTCCACTGAACCTCTCTCATCAGGAAGAGCGTCGTCTCAGTACCCATCAAACAACCTCATGAAGCTCAAGGATGAGAAGAGACCGTTCAGCGCGTCTTGCAAATTAAGCTTCTCCTTCTCCATGATGTTCATTTCGCAAGTCACCGAGATCGTCGCATCGCTTCAGATACGTACCGCTCTCGTTGTTGTTGTTGTACTGTAACATGACTTATATGAATGGCGATCCGAAGGAAGTTTACAAGATGAAATGCCAAGACCAGCGCATGACGTCACGGTCTCAAACTCTTCAGCTCAGCTCACTAAGAGATCACGTGCATTGTCTTCTCACGTGACGTACTTCATGATTCTTTTGCGGCAAAGGCGCAAGAAAGCAGAGAACCAGTGGATCCTCGGCTGAGAAACTCTGCAGAGTTTTCTCGATACCCTGTAGAAACAAGCAAAGAGAAGTGGTACATGATTCGTGAAAGAGTCTGACAGTGGATGATGTGGATACAGGAAGAAATATGGTGCGGTTTACACGGACATTCCGCTGTCAAAGACCAGAATCGGTAGCTGGACCCGGCCACCTCGCTATAGGGATGGCCCCCGATCGTGTGTGAAGAGAATCCAATGGACAATCAGAGGGAACCCGGTTTAAGGGCCACATTTACATAATAGATTGCAACGTTGGAGGCTGAGCGGGAAGGGAGAAGTGATATGACGAACGTTGTTGATGGAAGCAAGTTTGCACGTTTCAGATCCTCGAGGAACAAGAAAGTTTACATCCCAATACGCCGACATCACAAATTCAGGGTCGTTTGATATAAACAATCCCTTGTTGCATTCATCCGCCACGACATGAAGTCCAAAGCTCCCCAGCATCCCAAGCTTGCGGCTCAACGGCAGAGCGACCGCCAAGTTTCTCGTCATTCTTTGCCTCATTCTCACTCGGAGAAAAAAAAAAGAACCGCCACCGCCGAATCATCGCTTGCTCGAGACCCAGAATAGGCAATGCGTCTAGGATGCGCTTATTGGCGGCCAACGCTGTAAGCGCCAAGCAAAATTGTAAATGAAACTGAGTTTTGCGTTATTTACAATACGTACGACATCGTATTGAGCGTTGAACGTTGCTCCACTGATGGATGTTGGGATCCAGGGATGATGCAAGGGACAGGACACGGCGGCTGGGCTAACGCTTTTTTCAGGGTATGACAGCATTGCGATATTCCCCGAGACTGAGGGTGTTTGGCTTGACAATATGCTTATTTGTTTTAGAGGAACATATCGTAGATAAGGTATTTTCGGTTTGAGATGGGATCTAGATCATCAGATTGCCAAAATGAAACGTGAAACCGCTTGGATCTCTCGTTCGCGTATCTCAGCCCATTCGGAAAGAAAAAGTCAGGGTTCTATCGTATCGGCTTCAACTAGGCCCTGACTTACCCAAGAAGGATAGCTTCATACGACCAATCTCGATAACTCGACTTTTCGTTCCAATAACACTTGGTATAGAGTAATGTCTATTGACACGATGCATCATTGCGCTCAACACAAGCATCAAAGATCGCTATGCAGGAAGCGTTTCCTTCTAACCTTTGAGATTAACAGATCATTTCCATAGGAATGGATATCGCTCCTTATTAATTGTAAGGGTCTCATGCAATGTAAGCTCAAGTTTGACCTCTCTTGTTGGAAACATAAAACATGCCAACGGTTTTTATTCTCTGCTTGATATTTCGTTATTATTTCGCTGACCTGCTACGTCTGACAAACATGATGACTGCTCTGAAGCGTGTTAGTGGCAGCAACAACGAACGACAATCCTCACTCGAGAAACCATATACAAAGTAACAGAAAATAAGTATCGATACTAGTTTGACTAGAATTACCGCCAAGTTTACACTGCGTTGGCTTCTCCATCTGCTCTAATTGACGTCCTCACATGAAAGGAGTTTGCTTACCCTGGAGCGCGCGCATGGCCCGTGCATTAGCCTTGCAGCACCTTGATTCCATTCCAGGAACATTCAGGCAACCTTCTTTCAACATCACCACCCAAAATGTCAGAATACTGGAAATCCACGCCCAAATACTGGTGCAAGCACTGCGAGATCTATGTTCGCGACACAAAACTTGAGCGCCAAAACCATGAATCTACCGCCAAACATCAAGGCGCACTGAAGCGCTTCCTCCGCGATCTGCACCGTAACCACGAGCGAGAAGAACGCGAAAAAGATCGCGCCAAGCGGGAAGTTGAACGTCTCAATGGAGTTGTCGGAGGCTCATCTACGGCCGCCGGGCCATCGTCGAGACCAGCGCCGCGCACGCAACAGAGCGCACCGACGGAGGCTTCATTAAAGAAACAAAGGGAACAGCTCGCTGCGATGGGCGTCGCGATGCCGAGTGACTTCCGGCCTGAGATGGCTATGCCTGGCGAGTGGACGGTCACGAATACGAGAATTATCGAGGCGAAGACAGAAGAAGACGAAGAAGCAAAGGTAGAAGCCAGAGCCAACGGTGTACGGAAGCGAGAAGCGACCGAGGATGAGAAGGAAGAGGAGAACGCCGTGCGCGGGCTGTTCAAGAAGCCTAGACGATGGGGACGAGACTCAAAAGCTATGCCACAACAAGAAGATCAGGAACTCGATGCGCTACTTAGCGGATCGACGTTTACACCTAGGGTTGTGAAGGAGGAAACAGAGGATACAACGAATGTTAAGAAGGAGGAGGATGCGACACCGGATACAGTTGTGAAGACGGAAGATGCGACAGAAGCCAAGACGGAGGATAACACAGACGTTAAGACAGAGGCACCTGCTGAACCTCTGATAAAGCCAGAGCCAGAGGAGGCTGAGTCGGGAGTACAGACTGTGGTGTTCAAAAAGAGAAAGCCCAAGGGCATTCGACAAAAGTGACGAGATTGTCCCTGTGTACTATACAACTACTTACATTGCTGGAGCATATAATGATACCATCCACACGAATAATGAATGACATTCTCACCGCATCCCACCTCTACCGACTTTCTCAAAAGCCAAAACGATATGCCGTGGGATAGTTTCGTAATTCGGCATTTGGCCCAATGTCCATATCCGTATATCCCGTCGGAGTTAAAAGTCTAAGAGCGAAAAATGAAGCCCAATGGGGATAGCTTCAAAACCACCGACAAGAAGACTCCTCTCGCAGACCCAGATATCCCACCTTTTACCAATTAGCACAGTGAGGTTGCTTAGAAAGCACATCGGAATTGTTCACAGAACGGCCATTGTTTGTGGGGTAACATCGGCATCTCGGCCTCGATTAATTGCGTCACTCGGGTCCGCTTCAAAGAGGATATAAACTCGGCCAAGCAACCTCCGAGAAATTCCCCCTCCATTCTACAATTCTGCAGAGAAATAGACGATCACTATCACAATGGCTTCTAACCAACCTGCCAAGTGCTGCACTGAGGGCGTTCGCCATGAGTAAGTCTACCCCGAAAATGGTATTCGCGCAATTTTATATCTAATGCTTTACAGAGGCGAGCCCACCGGCAAGATGATCAAGCTCGATAGCGGTCTCGACGCCTACATCGCGACAGCTCCGGCGGATAAGGCGCACAAGGGAACCGGAATTGTCTACATTGCCGATATCTACGGAATCTGGACCAATAGCAAGTTGATGGCTGATCAATTCGCCGCCAACGGGTACACAACCATCATTCCCGACATTTTCAACGGCGATGTTATGCCTCTGCCTATGCCCGAGGGTCTAAATATCATGAACTGGATCACAAAGGGTGCTAATGGCGATAACCCTCATACCCCCGCTCAGATCGATCCTATTATCGCCGAGTCTATCAAGACGCTCAAGGAGCAGGGTGCTACCAAGATTGGAGCTGTCGGATACTGCTTCGGCGCCAAGGTATGTCTTTTAACCTCAGCCAACAAGCACATCGCTGACAGTCTCAGTACGTTATTCGCAACTACAAGGCGGGCATCGACGTCGGTTACGTCGCTCACCCCTCGTTCGTCGAGGAAGAAGAGCTCAAGGCCATCAGCGGTCCCCTCTCCATTGCCGCTGCTCAGACCGACCACATCTTCCCCACCGAAAAGCGTCACCAATCGGAAGAGATTCTGTTTGGGACTGGCCAGCCTTTCCAGATCAACCTGTTCTCTCACGTCGAGCATGGATTTGCTGTGCGCGCTGATCTGAGTGACAAGAGGAAGAAGTTTGCCAAAGAGCAGGCTTTCTTCCAGGCCGTGCAGTGGTTTGATGAGTACCTTCTTTAGAGCTAGGTAGATGAGTTAATGATATCCATATAAAGATACTAATAGAGGTTCAAGAATGTAAATGGTGGATGACCTGCCTAGTGAAACCTTGTCTTGAACTGAAGCGAAACCTCATGACGGCGGAGGATCTAGAACCTGCACACTCTTAACAAGAGGGGGTCCTGAGTATTACATAAAAATCTAGACACATCTCGAGGCATGGAGTTTTTAGCAACATCAGTCCTACAGTTACTATTTGTTATACCCGTCTTGGCTTTCACCAAGTCAGATTCGCGATGCTCTTCCCGCCACGGTATCCAGATCCACGGATCCATTCTCATCTCAAGCCACTGACACAACCCCTGCATAAACCCCCACTGCCCCAAAGTTTCAGTGCCTTCAGAGCACGCTCTCCCGCTCAGGGGAACCTTCGGTGCCGACTCCACTGTGGCGCACCCACTGTCAAGTGAATGGAACCGGTTCACTCCAGTTCAGCTGCGTCTTGTCTGGTGATTCAATGCTGACAATCCATTTCCCACTGCAACGTCTCTTCTTTCACCACACGCGACAACCTCCAACTGGCTGACCTTCGTTACGGAAACCCCATAACTCGAGAGGGAAAAACATGCTTCGAGAGCCCCAGCCTTGGTGATGGCCGCCTCCGTCGATTCCATCAATTCTCATCACCTCCCACCGCTTCTATCTCCGTCCTCGACTCCTCCACCATCATGCGCCGACACAACAAACGACAAACTCCCCACGATTCCCTCCGACGAAGACCACTCTTCTGAAGAAGGCTCCCACAGAAGTAGCAGTGTGCGTCGCGTCGAGTCCAACTCTTCTATTTCCGAACCAGCGATCGAGGATGACGAGGATCAAGAACAAGAGCCCGCGGAGGAGAGTCTAGACAAAGAGAAGGACCAGGATGACAGTACCGCTGTACCCTCTGGAAGGGCCAGTCGCAGCAGTACGATAAGCAATACCACGAACCCTAACGTTCGACGTCTCTCCGCGACTGAGATGCAGCGCCTCACAAACTCTCCTGAGTCGTTACCTGTGGCCCCCGCGCCAGAACGGAGGTCAATTGACCAAGAATCTGCATCACATCTTCTTGATCAGCGCGAGGCTACACGACAGCTTACGATGCGCCTCGATGATGCGACTCCCCCGGCGCAACAAAATGGTGTCGCTGTAGAAGCTCGACCTCCCTTGGCTTCTGCTCTGCGGACTGCGAGAGATATTCAGATGGATATTCACCGACGCCCATCACCTGGAGCGAGAACTCTATCTACGCCCCCCACGAGCCGTGTCTTGGCTGGTGATTCGAGTGGGACATCTTCGCCGAGACGATACTCTTCTTTCAACTCAGCTGGACGACCTACGTCTCTACATCTCAACCTCGATGGTGCAGGCGGAACATCTCCTGTGCTCAGTGCCCGGTCAACACCTGCGACAGCCATACCTCTCCAAACAGACTCAGCCGGCCTTCGACCACCGTCACCGATTCCACCGATCATTCCTCTTCCGCCTATGTCGTTACCTACACATCTACAGCTCGAACTGGCAGCTCAAAGACCTAGTCCGTTGTACATCCACCAGTCCCACGCTTACGATATTCCCTACGAATCCAATGCCGTCAAATTCGAGCGTCTCAAGAATGTTATCCTCTTACCGCCCCATCTCGAAATGACGCTCAACTTTGGGGCTCTAGCATGTCTCGATGCTTGGCTTTGGAACTTCACTATTCTTCCCATGCGCTTCACCCAGGCTGTCAGCATGCTAGTTCGTTGGTGGGGCTATGTCATCCTCAAAGAAGTCCGATGGCTACTCGGCTTCGTGTGGTATGGTCTTGGACGGCTTTGGCGACGAGGTAGGACCTCGCGAGCCGATGAGACCTCTGATGAAGGAAGATCACGCAGTGAAAGTCGTCCTCGAGGTCGTTCGGACGGCGAAAACGTGAGTCATGATTTCAAGGCAAACGGAAATGGAAACGGACACTTCAAGCCTCTACAGTCTCGATCTCAACCTAAATCTGGAGCATTTCGTCATAGGAGGACGAAATCCATGCCTTCAAATCTCTCGGCCTTTCACAAAGCTGATCTTCTCCAAGGCGCTGTCATAATATGCAGTTCCATGGCTCTGATGACTCTCGACGCAAGCCGTATGTACCATTTCATCCGAGCTCAATCCGCCATCAAACTCTACGTCATATACAACATTCTTGAAGTCGGCGATCGTCTTCTTTCAGCTCTGGGACAGGATATTCTGGAGTGCCTCTTCAGCACGGAAACGCTCTCACGTAATGCGTCTGGTCGTTCCAAAGTCCTTCTCCCGCTGGGCATGTTTATGCTTGCTCTTGCATACTGCTGTCTTCACTCGATTGCACTGTACTATCAGGTCATCACCCTCAATGTCGCCGTCAATTCTTACTCCAACGCCCTTTTGACTCTTCTTCTCTCGAACCAGTTCGTTGAGATCAAGTCAACCGTCTTCAAGCGCTTCGAGAAAGACAATCTCTTCCAGCTCACCTGCGCTGACATTGTCGAGCGTTTCCAGCTCTGGATCATGCTCTTCATCATCGGGATGCGTAACGTCGTCGAAGTTGGCGGTCTCAGTGTTCCGGGTGCCGGCTCAGAGTCATACGATGAGACATCTGTACCTCATCATAGCCCCTCTATCCTACCACACAGCTTTACTGTACTACCCTCGTGGCTCATGTCAGGCGAAGTTCTGTCCCCTTTCTTCATTGTCATTGGTAGTGAGATGCTTGTCGATACCATTAAACACGCCTATGTGACGAAGTTTAACAACATCAAACCAGCTTTCTACAGCCGTATTCTTGATATCCTGTGTAAAGATTACTACACCAACGTAAGTCAGCCTCATCGCTCATCGTGTCACAACTAACGCCCCCAGGCTTTCATGACTCCCTCTCTGACCAAGCGTCTTGGTCTCGCTGTCATACCCCTATCTTGTCTCTTTATTCGCGCCTCTGTCCAGACCTACCACATGCTTCTATCGACCCATCTCCCTATGCCTATGCCTATGCCCATCCCCCAATCAACGCAAACATCTCTCTCCGAAGAATCAGCCACACCCTCATCCCCCGCTATGATAGCTGCTCTCAACCGCTTCGACTCTCTTATCCGTGACTCCCTCGGCCGCGCAACATACGGCTATCCATACGGCTCACCCCTCAACTCTCGGCCCTGGTACTCCTGGACATCCGACGACTTCATCGCCGCCATTACCATGGTCGTCGTTTTCTTCATCGCCTTCCTCGTCCTGCTCATTCTCAAACTCCTTCTAGGCATGATTCTGCTGAAATACTCCCGTAACAGATACGCAAAGATGAAACGTGCAGAACACCAGGGCCGTGCTCCTGAATCTTTTGATACACCTGGTGGACGAAGAGTCGGTGGTTTTGGTCAGGTTGAGGTTGGAGAGGAGAGACAGAGATGGATTCATGCTGATAGGAACGAGGGACTGAAAGGTGGTAAAGGACCGGGTAAGAGGGTAGAGAAGACGGAGAAGAAGAAGGATGATTTTGAGAAGGTGATGAGGTATGAGATGGTTGCCAAAAGGATTTGGTGATTGCATTATTCTGTAGCATTTTACGGCGTTTACTTTCGAATTCCATGATCAAGTTTGAAGACAACAATTCTGTTAGCATCCTATCAAGACAAACACATGTGCACCTGCAAAACAGTATGAAGGAAACAAATGTCCATATGGAAAGGTATCTTTCTAATCCTAGGTATCAAAAGTCCTCTATCCTCGAAGCCATTAAAGCTTCATCGTGAAATCCCAGCGCTTGCCATCCCTAATTTTCCTTTTCCCATCCCATTCCATGCCTTTATATACCCATGCAGCTCCTTTGCATGGTGCTACTACGTTATACTCTATCAGCGCATCGTAGTCTAGTGCGTGCTTTTTCTTCATCAAATCATATCGCAGTTCGTCACTTTTATGTAATCCACCAAACCGAAAATTCGTCAAGTCGTGATGTGTCCGTTTACTGAATACCAGCAAGCTTGAGCAGGCCGGGGTTGTTGGCCAGGAGGTCAGGCTTAGCCTTGTACAGGTTCTGGACGGTGTGCTGGAGAATCTGCCGAGTCTCAGACTCAAGCTGCTCCTCAGGAGGGCTGAGGACCTTCTCGAACACGTTGATAAGCTGGGGGGTAAGCTGCTCAACAGTTGGGTTGGACTGCTGGTAGAGCTTGAAGATGTTGTCGTAGATAGGAGCATTCTCCTCGTAGTCCTCCTGGAGGGGAAGGACATTGACAACGGCGGGAAGAGCCTGAGCAACGAATTCGTTGTTGGGGTTCTTGGTCATCATACGAGAAACTGCACCGGCAACATTGTCGGTCATGCGCATCTCATTGACAGTCAGGAGAGGCTCGAGCTTCTCCCAAAGAAGAGGGTACATGGGGAAAGTCTTGCCGGTGTCGGCAGAGTTGAGGACAACGAGACCAATGGCGTAAGCAGCGTTGGACTTGGCCAGAGGGTCAGGGTCTGTGAGGCGGCGGACAAGAGCTTGGCCAAGAGACTCAGTGAAGGGAGTGATGGCCTCGCCAGTGTACTTGGTAATCTCAGCGATGGTGCCAACAGCAGTGGATCGGTGAAGGTCCTCGCTGGAGCTGGCAAGTCGGAGAATAGGCTTCTCGAAGATCTTCCAGAGCTCACCGAAGTTGTTGCCGAGAGCAGCAGCAAGGCCGACAACGACGTCAAGAGCAGTGTCGATGACGAGCCAGTCGTACTCGGAAGAACCGGCATCAACCTCTTGCTCCTCCTCCTCGTCACCAAGATCTTGCTGGCAAGGGTGAGATCGGGTAATGATAAGACCAACGACCGACACCATCTCCTGGAGGAGACCATCCTTGGAAGCAAGAAGAGCAGGACCGCAAGCCTTGAGGGTGGCAGCGACGTTGCGGTTGATGTCGGTAACGACAGAACTATTTGACTGTTAGTAATGATTCAAGACCAGAATGCAAGAAACAAGAAGCAACAATGCCATGAATCAGAAGTAGATTAGACGTTTTCTCAGCAACCGCATTTTGCGTCTGAGTGAGCTGGGTATAACGCAAGGTATTCATCATATTGGCAGAAACAGAAAAAGCAATGGGATAAACTAACCGTTCGCTGTCGTCAGACCAGATGGTCATAGTGGCCTTCTCAAGAGCCTGGCCCATGTTGATGAGCGAAGTAGGGGGAGTATGCTTAGGGGGAAGACCAGCCTCCCACTTGACACCGGCACCCTCCTCCCAGACCTGGAAGACACGGGCGTAGGTGCGCCAGAGGGTGGAGATGGCGGTCTTTCGGCATCCCTCGTATGTGTGCTCGGTAAAAGGAGAAACCTTCTCGATGGTCTGCTCGACGTATGTCTCGAGGTTGGAGCTGTTGCAAGAGTTGGAGATGACATCACCAAGGACGTCAAGAGCAATCTCCTGCTCAAGAGCGACAGCAGTCACAGCACCGAGATCTTCGAGGTCCTCGATATCATCCCAGTCCTCGTCGCCGCCAGTGGCGATGGTGATATCGTCCTGAGTCTCGGGAGCCTTGACCTTGACACGCTTGCCACCAACGACGATGGCACCGTCACCAAGCTGGCTAGCGTCAACACCGGGAAGCTCGATCTCCTCCTCCTCGAGCTCGAGAGAAGAGAAAAGACCCTTGAAGACACCGGGAAGGAAGTGGTCGAACTGCTCGTGGTAGACCTTGGACAAGTTGGACCACAGGATGAAACTGGTCTCCTTGAGGCGGGGGTTGTCAAGGCCGAGAGCCTCCTCGCTAGCGGACATGAGGTCCATAACATAGGGCTGGAAAGACTCAGAGCCGACGGCCATGGCGATGCGGCCCAAGCTGTCGCAGGTGGAGCTTCGGAGGTCAAGAGACTCCTCACCCTCCTTGATAGAGACGAACTTGCCAAGAGAAGACATAACATCCTTGAAGTAAGGCTCGAAGCCCTTCTCCATGGAAGAAGCGATGGCACCAATAGCAGAAGCAGCAGCAGCCTTGACGCCAAAGTCCTCGTGGTCGAGGAGACGGACCATGGGACCAATCAGATTGGGACCATATTGGGCCATGATCTTGGTGTCAATGCCGTCACCGAAGGTATCGAGGGCACCGCAAGCGCAGCGGATGATGCTGACGTTCTTCTTGTCGGAGACGCCCTGAGAGGCAGCCTCGAGGTTCTTGAGGACGGACGCAATGATCTGCTCGTGGTGAGAAGACATCTCGTCGGCCATCTCCTCAGCGAGGTGAATCAGACCAACAAGAGAGGCATGTCGGACCTGAGTCTCAGAGTCCTCGAGAAGAGAGATGATGGTGGGGAGAAGAGGCTGGAGTTGAGTAGAGATGAAGTCGGGAGCACCCTCAGCAGCGTTACCGAGAGCGAGCATAGCCGCCATACGGAACTTAGGATCGTTGTTGGTAGCGAAGTGGGGGAATTGCTCGAGGAGAGGAACAATAGCCTGTCGGGGAGGGAGCTCGTTGGACAAGGTGTCGATGAGGCTGATGGCGGTACGGGCAGGAGAAATGTCCTCCTCGTCGTCATCGGCGTCGAGCTCGGTAACAATGTGCATGGCCTTGACCATGAGCTCAGCGGCCATGTCCTTCATGCCCTGAATCTTCATGCGTCGGTAGCGGACACACTGGATGAGGAAAGCAAGAGCCTGAGATCGGGCGTCCTCCTCCGCGTTGACGTTGCCACCAAGCTCAATCATGAAGGTAAGGAGGTCACGGAGGTGAAGGGCAAGGAGGGAAGAGTCGTAAGCAATGAAAGAGTGGAAGACCTCGAAAACGATCTTGTAGCTCTCCTCATCCTCAGCCTCTACGGTAGCCTTGAGAATGTTGACCAGGCTAGGAACAAAGTTCTGTATGGCCTTGAGAGACTCGGGGTCCTCCTCAGGCTCGACGATCATGAGGATAGCACCAATAGCACGGACGATGTTGATGCGGACCTCCTTGCTCTGGGGGTCCTCAATGCGGGCCTGGAAGAGCTTGAGAAGCTCATGTGTGTGGTCGGCGAAGTGGGTAGGGTCCTCCTCGAGGATAGCGTAGAGGAGGAATGAACCAACCTCACGGGCAACAACATTATCGTTGTTGGTGAGAGGAAGGAGGTGCTTGAGGAACTCCTCACCCTCACCGTTCTCCATATCAGCGCTGACAATGCCGGCGATAAGACGGGCGAGGGAGTGGCGGACACCAGCGGAGGACTCCTTGAGGACTCCCTCAAGAAGGTGGTTTCGGGCGAGCTGTCGCTGGTCCTGGGCGGTCTTCTCCCAGAACTTGGGGATCAGACGAAGAGCCTGGACCGAGGCGAGCTGTCGAACACCGGCGTCTCCATGTGTGAGGGAGATCTCGACGAGGGCGAGCAGCGACTCGGGTTGTGTGTAGAAGTTCTTCTGGAGCTCGGCGGTAACGGCCTTGACCTGCTCTGTGTTGGCTGGAGAGAAAATGTTAGTTTCGATGCTTTTGTGGCGAGGCAACAAGTAGCAGCAAGGGAAAGCAGAGCTTGCCAGCTGTTTATCGTTGACGTAAATGATTGAACTTACGGACTTGGCTCCCTTCAAGGAGCTGAGCAAGCTTCCCCTTATCCATGATGATTTCTTTGTCGAAGCTTGAACGACAGAGAAAAAGAAGAGAAAGAGAAAGGAAGGGAAAAAAGAAAGAACCCGAAGGTTTATAGTAGTGAAGAGAAGGAAAGAAAAAGGTCGCGAGAGACCCGCGCCGAAAATTTTAAATTATTTGGGGTCCCCTCGAGTCGAGTCGAAATTAGCATGGAAGAGAAAAAAAATTCCCAGGCCCCGCTCTTGCAGGTGCACGCGCTGGTTGGCAGCGGTGGTCCTAGCCCAGCGCAGGCAAGCCCAGGGTCTGGTGTTGCCCCTCGTTTCTTCCACTTTTAGCGCGGGGCTTTTTGTGGTGATGATTTCCCTGACGGGTTAAGAAGACGCCGAATGAAGTTGTATGTAGTTAATGCTTGATCTTGACCGCCTTTGGTGGGTGGGAGTGATGTGTTGTTGTCTTTTGTTTCGTCGGCTGTGTCTAGACTCATCTCTGGTGGGATGGCATGGCTATTGTTGAAGCCTGATTACTCCAGGCATCGCTGAAGATGTCGGATAAATGCAACCTTGACAGTCAAGACAAGCCCTCGAGTTTGCTGGCACCGGCCGAGATGCTGCACTAGCTCAGGTGCATGGCAGCCACGAACCATGGCCAATAGTTGTTGGCTGATAGGCCCATGATGACGTTGGTTGGCTGCTTGACACGCGTTATGCTAATTGATACGCTCCCAGAAGTCTGGGTTTTGGATGCTTATCACCAAGCGATCAGATACAGCTTCATCCAAGAATTGGTTGACGGTCTGTCAGGCATGAAATATTACTGCCATAACGCTGCTATGAACTGCCACCAAGCAATGTCCAGTACGCGTCAAAGATGCAACTGCACCACTAACCCAGACTATGGTCTGTACGTCACCAACTCTGTTCAGACAGCTTCGTAGCTGATAGTTCACTCCAACTCAACTGGATGCAGCTCAACTGTTAGACAAGTCGCATCATTTGCCGTACCTGACGGCTACAACAGTTACCCAGTGAGGCTTTGTACTCCCGTCCACAACGCATGGTACGACGCGTTTAATCAACACTCTTCTTGCCAGGCACACAAATGCGATCATTAATCCTGAGAGCCTCACAATTGAGGTCTGGATTCTTGTTCTTCAAGTCATCAACGCTCACTCCATTCTTGTTCGCAATCTCCCAGCATGTATCGCCCTTGTGAATCGCATACGCCACTGTGCCCTCTGGACAGTCCGCGATGGGAATACGCTCGTCTGACGAAGAACCCTTGTACCCGAGGAACCAGAAGAGCAGGACGAGCGATAGGATGACGAGCATGAGAAAGTTGAGAAAAGGCTTCATCTCGGTGAACCACGACATCTTGGGGCGTTCCTGCTGGCTTGTCATGAGGAAGGTCTCGGTCTCTTGACCTTCAGGACGAGCTTCGCCGACCTTTGTGAGTTGTCCGTACATATTGCCTGGCGCGCTCTCCCAGTAGCTGCCGTCGGCGTCGCGGAACGTGTAGACCTGGGTGTCAGCATCGTAGCCTACTCTCTGCATGCCCTCAGGGAGACGCTCCTCGTCGGTGTCGTAGCGAGAGAATCGAGACATTGTGATTGATGATTATTGACTGGGATGTTTCTTTGATGTGATTGATGAGTAGAAGAAGAGGGAGAAAGATGGAAGAGCTCAGGCTGCCTCCTTTGAAACATGGATATCACGTTCCCTCGCTTGTTCAGGGGACCGCGTCATGCCTTAGGTAAGCATCTTACAGGCAAGCTTCCTGAAAGCCACCATCACCCAAGTTGCCGAAAGCGGAAAATAGACAACAGGCTACATGAATTGCGAGTAGTATTACCGGAATTAATTAAATATGCTTATCTGATACAGAAATTCTAGCAGATTTGAGTAGATTCTGAAGTATAAATGGTTATCAGATAACTCCTTCTAGAATTTAACGGTTAAAGAAGCCCACCTAAATGTTCATCACAAGACCACCATAGAAATGAAGATTTACGGAAACGTGTAATATTGTAGCCGACTATCTATTTTCTTATAAATCTAATTTTACGCCGGGGCAGGTTTCGCAAGTCCGCAAAACGTCCATCAACAAATATGTATCATGTCGACTTGGAGCCACCCTACAGCTTCTCCTTTCGTCCCCAGTTCCTCTCCCCATCCAATATCAGCGCAACATGATTACTCAACGCCACGACATCATCATCTCTATCAAAGACAATCACTTCAGCATCATACCTCCCATTCTTGATATCCTTTGCACTGATCCGTATCCTCAACCACTCCTCGCCCTCCTTTGGCAGCGCTTTCTTGACATCTAAACTCATCGAAACCGTCGGCATCCAAAAGATCTTGTCAAATGCAAACCTATCTTCAGGAACCGGCGCATCCAAGTCAGTTGGCCGATAGCCCTCGATTATGAGTGCGGGCGCAACGTCGGCGATGTAGCCGAGTGCCCATGTCGTCCAGCGTTCGTTGTTGGACATACGGAGCCAGAGATCCCATGTTGCCGGTGTTTGCTTGTGCTTGGGGGAGTAGAACTCGACGTGCTGCATCATGGGTACTACATCCATTACAACCATGTGTAAACGCTCCCAGTTGGGGTCTTCATCTGTGGCCAGCTTGGTCAAGTCGACCGAAGGAGGCGGCGCAGAGAGTTCAAAGCCAGTTGGCAGACTAAGGCCTTGTTCACCATTGAGTAAAGTATTCGTGACATATGCGGCGACCTTCTTTTTAGACTTGTAAGATATCCAAGGGCTCTCGGACAAGAGACCTTCTTGGTAGAGTGTGATATGGAGGATGGACAATGCCCTACCTCTTCGAACCTCCTCTACTACAAGTACAGCTGGACCGATATGTGTGGCACTGAGGAAATGCCAATGAGCAGCGAATGGATCAGGTTGCTCGTAGGGTGCAAGATAGATACTCGCTGCGCGCAAGAACATAGCGGAGATATACCCTCCATGAGGGACTGTCACGGTTAGCAATGAAGTGAGCTATTGGACACGCTTACCAGTTCCGACAGTAAATGCTTGATCGAGGCTGGCTGTGAATATAGTCGTGTCTTGTTTCGTGACTCGTGAGTTCACTTCTAGGGACGGATAGTCTGACATTTTGTTCTTAATAATTTGTCGCTTTGCAATGCACCGTGGTTGATGGAGGGTTTTTGTTCATGTTCTGAGCCTTGATATGCGCATATGAGCTGATGATGTATTGGCGAAAGGGGCACTGTAAGCAACCAATTATTGGTTCATGCTAGTCCTCGCAAATCTGTTTCAGGCAGCTGCTTCAGTCGCATGGATGGTTAACATAAGCCGCCCTTCGGGACAATTTATACTGTCTAGGGGAGGGAAGAAAACTCAGGATATTGATCCTTAATGATAAAAAGATTTAGGTAACTTGAGATAAGTTTAGGATATCTTTTGCTGAGTTTATTTTAATACTAGAGTTTATACACCGTATCAATCGGGAGGCATATCTACTAAGGCACGGGACTGTGACAAAAAACGCACTGGGGATTCCTCTCACTGGACCATTTGTTGGCACAGTCGGTGCACACCTCAGCAACGCAACTTGAATCTGTGCACACGGATTCTAGAATCGAATTTTCCTCAAAACAATATCCGCAGTATTTGGTTTCTTGCGGTGAGATGATGTTCCCTCGGTTGAGTTCCACCTGCATTTGAAAGAGCTTGCGGTCTTCATCTCTGAGAATGCTCTGAAGCGAACGCCTTTTTTCTAAAACCCGGTCCGCTTCGAGTAAGAGAGATAAACACTCAAATCTCCAAGTTTCTGGATTCCCAGTCGCCCAGTTGTCCCGAACTTTCACGAGCTGACGGACAGCTACATCCAGCAATGGGACTATCCCCAGGCTTATGGTGTATGCAGCAAGGAGAGACGCTGGCCGGTCTTCAAGTTTGGTACCAGGAATGACAGCATTGAGCAAGTAATTCTAGAACTTGCGCCCGTACTCATGGTACATTAGTGCAAGAGGGATTCGAGGAGCTAGGCAAGGCCAACAGTGTATCATATTGGCAGGCATATCCTTCTGCTCCTCGACATAATGCATCCGGGTTAGAATATATCCTAAAGGTCTCAGAGTATCCTTGTCACACGAATCACAGATGCTGAGTAGCTGTGTACGAGTAAGGCCTCCATCGCCCTGATATGGTTGTGAATCGATCGTGTATGGATCTACACATACAAGTGGGAATTGGAGATGTGCAGGAAGAGCTGAGATCTCCTCGTTGATCTCATGGAAGAAGGTATACGACTCCTCCAACCAAGTCTGTGTTTGCCTCTTGTCTCCGGCATCGGAAATTTGATTGACCTGAGCTCTGAACTTTTCCAAGAGGGTTCTCTTTATGTTGTTACCAGTTCGGTCCCTACAGACAGCGAGCCAAAGTTGCCTGAATAGGGGATGGATAGCGATGACCGATACATTGGTCCTGATAATTCGATCAAGATGTTTTGCGATGACGTTTTTGTAGTATTCGCTGCCATTAATGTAGTTCCTGGCCAAGTTTCTGCTTGTGAATTTGCTAAGTGGCTGGTCATTGTTGCTGACACCGCCATATGGGACACGGAGGTAGCTGCGTGGCCCAGTAAGAGTATCGAATTTCTCGAGGTTTCCACAGTCTGGGCCGCAGAACATCTCCATATTGGCTTCGGAAACTATATAGAACTGGGTTGGCACATGTTTGTAGGTTATTCTGAAGGACTGTGGTATGTCGATATTTCCATCAGCCCGCATCCAAATGAGGAGCAGGCCTATAGTGAGTCGAGAGATGACTCTATCGCTGTATGTCGTATGATAGAGATCGCCCCCTGTCGCGGCGGATAGATAGAGATATGGGCTCCAATCACTGATGTTCTCACTGATGTCGTCACTGAGGTTGTCAGCGGATCCAAGGCCGAAAGAAAGTACCACAGCTCTCTTGACAACCGAAGCAACGCCCGCGAGAACATTGGCACCATTAATCCAATTCCTGAAAAGGGGGCCTGTTTCACCATACCCACCGGCGAGTGACATCTGCTCCGAGTTGTAATGATGCCCACCGATATGCTCGAACATGGGAGGAGCATGGTTATAAAGAAGGATGATAGTACCGTTCATTCTCATCTCCTGACACGCCTTGGCAAGGGCCGTTTTTGAAGCACAATTTGAGTTGTACTGAGAGTCATCAGGCATCTCTAAATCTTGAACGAATTTGAGTATGTCGTCTGTACTCGGAGGGCTGGGGTCACAAGAAGGATAGCACCATCCTGACCACTCTATCACTTTCTCAGCAGTATAAGCATAATTGCGATAGGCTAGGACTCCAATGCGCTCAAAGTAGTCAGCGAGAGCCACAAAGTTGATGATATCGGGAATGGCCTGTTTCAACGCCGCGACACCCACAGTCCCACCTGTTACGGCGTCGAAAACAATCATCAGATCGTGGATTTGAGGTGGATCGCTCATGATGACAGTTATTGATGGAAATAATGTGAGTGATTATTGTAAAATGCCTGCAGAAGCTGTGCGATATTGCTTATGACTTGGGATAG
Source organism: Fusarium dlaminii (assembly GCA_013186775.1). NCBI lineage: Eukaryota > Fungi > Ascomycota > Sordariomycetes > Hypocreales > Nectriaceae > Fusarium > Fusarium dlaminii. The sequence goes on along the minus strand of JAAOAL010000088.1, from coordinate 122,681 downwards.
CTCAAGATGGTGGGTGATGTGTTGTTGTGACAGTTGATCATGAGCTGTTGCGTTGCGTACCTTATGGAAGAAGACGGGAGGCACCACCATTGCTTTGGGGGGCAGTCAGTCCTGATAGAACCACCTCTTTCCCGGGAAATACGCCTGCAAGCCCAGATATTAGGTATGTCCCTACCTTATGGATCGAAACAGCTTTGGATGTGTTGCAAAGGCATAAAGCTGGCACGGAAGGCGGTCGGTTGGTTCTTAATGGAAGGAGACATTACGATAGACCCAGGTAAGTTAAGTCAGAGTGCTATGATACAGGGCTCTGTTTGCATTGTTCTCTCTACCTTATATTAGAGCATGGGATCATAGTGCGATAATTCTTATACCATCTATTGTGAAAGGCATGACATCCAGTGTGTATCCAGAATGCGCTAAACCTCATCATACGACTTAACGTGAATATGTTACTGACATTGCAACGGCCAACCATTCCGAGCTGCAGCCAGCATGTTTAATCAATTCCGATAATACTACTAGCAACTCATATAGCCTGTTATCTATTTTCCGCTTCCGACCACTTGGGTGATGGTGGGCTTTTTTGACCGTCAAATTCTGGAGGGAGTTATCTAATAACCGTTTATACTTCAAAATCTACTCAAATCCGCTAGAATCAGCACCGCTGCACCAGATAAGTATGGCACCAAGATTACTTGTTAGCTCTATGATCAAACGGTCATCATCAAGCGTTCAACTTTTCCCATTGTCATCCAACAATCCAGCCGATTGAGGCTGAGATGTTGATGCGAGCCGGGACGGGAATAACGTTAGCGCCCGCTCCCCGCAATCAACCAACCATTCAGGGCGAAACCCGCTAAAGTTTAAGGCTATCAGCCGCAACGTCATGACGGGCCGCAACCTAACTCAATCTGAGACTCATGACCTGGCGAGGTAAAATTCCAGTCAAGCTTCCCTTCTCAAGGTTTCACCTTAGAACACAAGAAATATGCATAAATTTGTGGAGATATTCCATGTTAAACCCGCTACCGAAACCCTTTTCTTCAAGATTACTTGACCTCCTGAGTTGAGGCCTGCAACGACCCTCGATGCGGCCACAGCCCCCAAGCGTTTCCACTGCATCCACTCAATAAGCACTTGACCCAATTGAACCCTGGACTCTACAGCCCTGGGTGCCATCCCCTGTCCTTGTTAAGAAAGATGCGCGACTGCGAAGTTCAAACCAGGCTCTGCGCCTGTGGGTTTGTCCAGTCTGTTCTCCTTTCAACACTTCTTCTGCTTTTTTCCACTTTGTAACGATGACGACGCCTTGAACGACTAAATACGCCGGAATTGGTTTACGGCTGTGCGAGACGATTGCTTCATGTCGCTTTGACCTCTATCAAACTCAGCCTCCGAGCCCGTGACGAGCAGGGACAGTGTGCCCATAATTGATTGCTGGACTGTCCGGCACTCAACGACTCCGACTAGCCGTTCTCCTACGTGGTACCAATCATCCTCAACCGAGACGAACGAACCGGCCGAGAGAATATCGCAACCTCAACGCCATGGCTGAAGCGGATCCCGAAGTCGTGGTGGCCATCGTGGCTCTCCTCGTGTCTTTGGTTGCTCTGGCAGCTACCTTCATGCAGGTCATGCAACAATACTACGCCTCTGCCGCAGGATACGCTCAATGCAATGAGAAAGTCATGGGAAAATGGGCACTCACAAAAACTCGTCGCTTCTCTTGGGACGAGCTCCGTTTCGAGGTCGAGTTTGAGGCCCCAGTGATTTTCGTCTCGCCCCCAGACAACCAACATGGCCCAATTCGCGGAGCACAGATATACTTTCTAGACGGAAGTCCTGAGAGTCTCGAAAATACGTGGTCTGAGCTGGACATCAATCCCAGAGAGGAATATGCCAACAAGACGAAACGAGAGCGTATCCATACTGCTGATAACGAGCGAGCTTCATGGACATTGCTTCTCAGCGCCGTACAGCGTATGGAGCACGAGTCGGAGAAGTGGCAGAAGAGCCAATATGAGGGCATGCATAGACAAGTTGGGCCTCCCAATGCGCAGTCACAGAATCACGATCTTCCTACCAACCCTCCCAGTCTATACAATGCACATACTATGACAGTTGCTCTTCAACGGAAACGTAAGAGCTGGGATACAATGCCTGCGACTGTTCTACGCCCCTACGCGACGACCACGATGTGCCATCTTATCGAGATGTTGGCGGCTCTGGGAATTTACTGGAAAGAGTTCGATCGCAAGCGTGAACGTTACCGTGCTGAAGGCAATGGTTTTATGGTTATTGGAGAAAAGGTCACTGATCTCGGATTGATGTTCACGTTCAGTATTTATGGGAGGAGTCGCTTTGAAGCAAATCGAGTGATTCCCGTTGACCAGGTCAAGGAGCTTTGTTTTGGCTATGTGTCGACTATTTACAGTGTGCTTCTGGATCAGCGGCGACTTCGATTTCCTGAAGATGATCCAGAGAACTTGGCTTTCCTTCAACTCGCAACTCGCGAGGAGATTTCTCAGACCCTGATTCGAATTGGATGTAACAACAATGCTGTCCGTGCTTTCCAAGATGCTGGCAAGCATACATCACATTTGTTTCCTGGTAGGTTTCTTAGCCTTAATGGAAACACATATACTAATGGGTTTAGTTTCTTTCGAAATCCTCGGTATGCTGAGTCGTACTTTTCACATCAAGAACAGCATGTTCACCCATATTCCCAACCCAACATCAGATCGTTGGGATAAGCAGTCGGTGTCATTAGTCAAAGTGATGGAAGCCTATGAGGACCTGGTTCCAACTTCACTGCCCGGAGCCCGTCGAAACCCTGTCATAATCGAGAAGATTAAGAAGCACGTCGACCAAATTCTAGCCTTCAACAAGGACGAAAGCGTAACCGAGAAGATGTGTACCCTCAAGGCACTCCACGAGGCCATCGACGATTGCGATCAGATCTTGACAGCTAAGGAACCCAGCGGCACTGTTACCCCTTTTGCAGAGCAGTTGGGCATCAAGGTCCATGAGTCCGAGGCACAGAAGAAACGACGAGAAATGGTCCAAGATGTTTTGCGATCGCACATCCAAGAAGTTCTTCGTCTACTGAATGACGGGGAAGACCGTTCATCCGATACGCAATCTCTGCACGCGGAATGGAGTCCAGCTACACCACACACACGACAGGATGGACAGCCCAGAGTTGCGCCCATTGGATTCGAGGACATGCACGAAGCCAGTCCTGATGAGCGGCAGCACAAGTTTTTGGAAGTTTACTTTCACGTTATTCGTGAGAAGGTTATCCCTCGTGCTACCCGTTCAACAGACCGCAGAACGAGCCTTGTTGGAGCTCCAGCAGGGTATGGTTTCCGTCGCGCAGGCACAGGTCGTACCCAAGCATCCAGCATGCGTGGCATTGAACGAGCGTCCTCGCCGCCTCCCCCCATGCCAGCCCCTCGTTTGCAAACCAGCGTGGAGAACATTCCTCTTGGCCCCATGGCCAACGGCCGTCCCTCCATGTCTAGCAGACCTGGCAGTGCTGTGAGTGAAGCGTATTCGTTAGCAAGCGAGCAACCCAGACCCAGACTAGAGGCTGCTTTGTATGAACAGGAGGTCTCGCATGATGATGTTTGGTGTACGCTGATTTTTCGCATGATATGCTGGTTAATGTTACACGACTTTAACAAGTTGGATGTGCAGCTGAGTAAAAGTGAGCTATTGGGAAGTCGTATGCCAGTTTACATATCATGATATGTTGGACGGTGTATCATGCGACGATATTGGGAATACCACAAAAAGCGAATGTCAGCGATATTTGGTTAGCACATCAGTTTACAATGGATCACAATACACTCATCACGGAGCGAATGACCCCTGAGTCAACTAAAACCTCACCGTCTGTTTCAATACATGCTCCAACATTCCTCAACCGCATCATGATGACCCAGCTCTAGAATCGGCGAAACGCCCAACAATGCCCCGATCGGACCACCCCCGCATCCAGTGTCGGTCCCGTCCGCCGGTACAGGAAATCCGGATAAGCCGAGGGGATGTCTTGATTGGCAGGCTGACTAAGTCGGAATCGGAGAGCACGTGAGGTTGGATCGGAGGTGAGATTTTTACAGTAAGCCGTGTGGCGAGGACTCGGCGGTGAAAGTGGATAAGGATTGGATGGCCGGGAATGGAGTCGGCGAATGGTGGATTATGATTTATCATGGAGACAGAGTTAGGAGAAGGTTTGTTGCGAATAGATTCAAGAAGGGATGGGATATAAACAAGGGGCGTCAGGTAATAAGTCACAGTACCTCAGTCAGCTGAAAAATATGATCGAGTATCCAGAGTAGAGAAAAGGAGTTGCTGCTACTGCGCATTATCTCCTATTTTATTGGACTGCTCCCTTGGATCCATCTTGATCCCATTCGGGGTATCCCTTGACGGAGATAAGCATAACAATAGAAGCTGGAGTAGAACCCAATACAAGCCCAATTCATTGTTTCGTGTAATCGATCTATTTCCCATAGACGCCTCAATGTTCCAGTCCCATTGTCAAACCCTCCGGGTTCCAACACAGACGTGGAGATATCACGTGAGGTTGCAACAGGCAACCTGGGCTGAATACCATCACGGGCCTTGATTTCCAGCACGGAGGATTCAGTGGGAACTTGCTAGTCTAGAACTCGATTTGGACCGTGGGAATCCTGTTGCGAATCGACCAAGGCGTCAAATTAAGTTTCAGGGCTGACTAACTCTCGAAACCTGTCCTGGGTCGGTCTCCGTTGTCTTGAATTCATTCCAGCATCCGTCGCGTCGCCGGAGCCGTGGTTCGGCCGTAACCGTACTTGTCGTAGAGCCAAGTTCGTTCCGTTGTTTGACCAAGGCAACGCACGCTTCGAATAGCGTCTCGCTAGACCGGGTATGTTAGGTTAGGCATGGGCGATGGATGCACAATCACCAACAGACGGTCCTTTCCTAATCCCCTACCTATTTCGAACTCCGTCTGCTGCTGTGATGAGGTTGCAACGACGTGCATAAAAGTACCCTTTCTCACGATCACCTCCAAAGTCGTGTTGGACTCGTGCGGAGAGGTACTTTAACTCGTCCAGTGTCATGTTCCCCTTCCCCAAGGACGACCACTTTTTCATCCAATCACGGCCGCGGTGACACTGGCTAGACCCTGTCCAAGTCTTAGGAAAGCACGCAGGGCCAACCAGTCTACAGCTACGCTATTCCCCAATGGGCCTAGCCGTGAAAATGGAGAGTCCTTGGCCCGAGAACCAGAGACCAACAACTCCTCCGTCACATCAGCCTGCACCACATCTTCTCTCTCACCAAAGCCTCGTCAGCAAAACGAAGCCCTTCCCCCCAAGACTGAAAAGGGCTAGAGACACAGAATTATACGGGCGACGGTTTCTTTTTTGTTTCCTTTTGCCCCTTGTTACTTCGTGTCTCGTTTTTCTTCTTAATTATACTCGTTTTCTCTTCACCCTCCTCGCCACACTCCCTTGTACACTCCCCTTGCCTCCCCAGCCTCAAGTGCACGCGTGCTCGCTCAGTCAGATAGCCTTACGACCCTTCGTTCCGCCGCCCTGGCTTCCGCGTCTCCATCACCTTCGATCTCCTGTGTTTCGACCGTGTTGTCCCCTTTCCGGTCTCGGGCCTGAGGTTAGCCTCATATCGAAAGCCCTTCGCGTCCGTTGTCGATATCCGTCCTCCTTGTCGACATATCTCAATAACGACCATATTGTCGCAGAAGTTGCCGGCACCACCAGTCTTCCCATTCGATCGAGGCCAGAGCGTTTGATGCCAGTGGAGTAAAAGCTCGAAAACACCGAACCCTAGAAATCTGGCCGTTAGACAACCTTAAGTTCCGCTTAAGCATCTGCATGTTCGGCACAACCACACTTTCTCTTCTGTCGCGTTTCTTGTTCCCCGCGCAGCTTAGCTGTTCCAACAGCACGTCTCTGATACTACGACCCTTGGAGCTCCGCAACCAGTCTTGATACTGATCCCATCAAGACTGCTAAATCGGAACTCGTCCTTAGCCTTGTGCATTTGACGGATGAACACAAACACACACAAACACCGACCGCATCATGACACCATCCCCCGCAACTAGCCAGGCTCTTGAGCCTCGGCACCCCAAACCTTCCCAAACAGTATCCGTCAACATCTCCGAGGGGACCCAGAACCGCTCCCGCCGCTTCCAGCTCGAGGTGAGCGAGTGTGTCGAGACTAAGACTGTTACGACCACTACTCGTCTCACGCGAAAGTTCCCTCAGGTCTTCGTTCGTGACCCTGTACCTCTGGAGAACCTAGACACAAAAGAGTATCCTCTTGCTATGAAGCCTACCCCCCCAGAACTGATCAGGTTCTCGTATAACATGCCGGGTGCTATTGAGACTGACGATGAAGTTGAAGATGAACCCATAGATCACCAGGTTAGTTTCCCTACTTGCTGTCTGCAACTACTATGAAGAACAGACCATGCTGACATATACACAGTTATCCTGCAATTCTCGGTCTACCCCCAATCAGCTCAAATCTGAGTCCCCTCAAGAATCCAACCTCGTCCGGATACCCAAGCATCGATCACAATCTCCTTCAGAAGGATATCCTCGCCGTTCCCGCGCTTCTAGAGCTACCACTATAGATTCCCCCGAATCTTCAGCACCCACTTCAAACCCTCGACGACCTGGTCGCTCCATTCCCCTAAACGCCGTATCGGATAAACTTCGTCGCTCCATTGCCCATAATTCGAATCGACAAGGAGAGAGGTCATCCAGACCTTCTGGGGGCTTCCTTGCTACTCCCGATACTTCAGAAGTCGTTGGTGCGGCTGAGAGATCAGCTCGCCGACGCTCGTCACACCATGAACGAAATCAATCACCCGAAGCATCTTCCTCGGCTGTCAGCCCTCAATACGAAGCCACCAGCCCTGTAGAGAGTGATTCACATACTGTCTTTAGCAGCAATGTCGCTACTCCACCAATTACTGATGCTGACGCAGAACCGTTCGCTGATGCTGATGGATCTTTACAACAACCTATCCGTCCCTTTAATCCCCGTCCCAGTATCGATGTCGTTGCCGCCCAAGATGCTAGTCTTCCTAGTCCCAGACTGTCGCCTACCTTGGCAGCCGCTCAGCTACATACTGCCGATGACGAGGATGAGACACAGCCTAGCTTCCAGACCTCGAACACTGATGCCTCAAGATGGCTTGATGAATCACAACCAATGGAAGATGATTCCTTGACTGCTCTCGTTCGTACTGGCCATTCCCAGGACGATTACGCCCTTGCTCGCACTGATGGTGCCCCTCAAGGTGTTGATTCACTACAAGTCGTCGACACACAGACACTCCTCGAGGCATTCGACTCCATGAAAACCGAAATGAAGACATTCATGATGTACCAGTTCCTTCGCCGGTGTCCTCGTCCTACCCTCCGCGTTGTGGCCAACGCTGTGAACCCAGCACTCAAATGTGATTTCCTACGACAGTTACCCCTGGAACTTGGATATTCTGTTTTGTCTCATCTCGATCACCGAGATCTTTGTCGAGCTGCGCAAGTCTCAAAGCACTGGCGAAATATTGTTGATCGTAATGAAACAGGGTGGAAGGAACTCTTTGACCGAGATGGCTACACCCTCCCACCTGGGGAACTTCAGAAGGCCATTATTCAAGGTTGGGGCTGGCAAGATCCTGTTGGCGCAAGTGGATACGAAAAGGATTTGAGCATGCGAACCCGGTTGACTTCAACTGAGCACGAGCTTACCCGGACTCTTCGACAAGAGACAGCCTCCAAGTCTCGGGCTTCCAAGCGCAAGCGAGCGATCAACACTTATTCGGCCGAGCGATCTAAGCGACGTGCCAGTGCACAAGAAGCCGTGGCTCGTGAAGAGAACAAGTCGCAGCCCGAGGCCCGTCAACACAAGTCGGAAGGACCACTGTCTGCTGCAAATGCTGCCGCAACAGCTGTCCCTGATCCCCAGCTTGGACTGCCTAGTCTTCGCGAGCTTCATCTATACAAGTCGCTTTACCGCCGTCATCACATGATCCGTAAGAGTTGGACCAGCGGCGAGGTCAAGCCTGGCCACGTCGCGTTTGCAGCTCATCCTCGTCACGTTATTACGTGTCTCCAGTTTGACGAAGACAAGATCATTACAGGTAGCGACGATACGCTCATCCACATCTACGATACCAAGACGGGCAAGCTCCGCAAGAAGCTTGAAGGTCATGAAGGTGGTGTCTGGGCACTACAGTATGAAGGCAACATGCTGGTGTCTGGCTCTACTGACAGATCTGTTCGCGTCTGGGATATCGAACGTGGCCTTTGCCAGCAGGTATTCTACGGACACACTAGTACTGTTCGTTGCCTGCAAATCCTGATGCCCACCGAGACAGGGAGAGACTCCAGTGGACAGGCCATCATGCAGCCCGAGAAGCCTCTCATCATCACCGGCTCCAGGGACAGCCAGCTCAGGGTCTGGCGACTTCCTGAGGTTGGGTCCCGCCGATATATCCAGACTGGCCCCCCAGCTCATGAATCCGACTGCCCTTACTTCATTCGAGTGTTGGCCGGACACACGCATTCTGTTCGCGCCATTTCCGCTCATGGTGACACACTCGTCAGTGGATCTTATGATAGCACTGTCCGGGTTTGGCGTATCAGCACCGGTGAGGCTCTCCATGTGCTCCATGGTCACTCTCAAAAGGTTTACTCTGTCGTCCTCGACCATGAACGCAATCGTTGTATCTCGGGCTCGATGGATTCGCTGGTCAAGATCTGGGATCTTGCAACTGGCGCATGTCTGTACACTCTGGAGGGACATAGTTTGCTCGTCGGTTTGTTAGACCTTCGCGATGAGCGACTGGTGTCGGCGGCGGCCGACTCGACTCTTCGTATCTGGGATCCAGAAAATGGCAAATGCCGCAATACTCTCATGGCGCATACTGGGGCTATTACCTGTTTCCAGCACGATGGCCGGAAAGTTATTAGCGGCAGTGAGAAGACGGTCAAGATGTGGGATGTCCGAACTGGCGAATGCGTTCAAGACTTGTTGAGCGATCTCAGTGGTGTTTGGCAAGTCAAATTTGACGAACGACGATGCGTGGCTGCTGTCCAGCGCGACTCACTCACCTACGTCGAGGTGTGTTATAGCGCAGATAACTTGAGAGTAACAAGTACTAACATGATGCAGATTCTTGACTTTGGAGCTGTCCGAGATGGCAAGCCACCAGAGGAACTTGGCAAGCGTATCCTTCTCAACGAACCCGAGGTTCGAGCAATGATTGAGGAAGAAGCTTAATACATCACATTACGGATGAATGGATGATGGACTACGCATATAGGCAATATGTTTTTTATTCGCAACGGGTTGTTCTACAGATGGGCAACCAACAACGGCGTTGAGGTATCGTACATTTACGCATAAACAACACACATAGTTACGAAGTACCAGCATGAACCGGGCGGGCGGGCGTTTGTTGCTATTGGGATGGATGCATGCATATACCTATTGTTTTTTATTCAGAAAGTTTGATACATGTCATGGAGGCTCAGGACAGGCAGAGGTTCAACCTTTTGTCTTGCGATGAGCTGAAAGATATATGAACAAAAGCCATGCTTAGGGGGTCAGCATGCGATTATAGGAGTTAATGAATTTGGTACACTTTATCAAATCTCAGTCTGTGATGTTTGTGAACGTTGGCTCGCAGATTCCGTGGTGCGGTCGTGTTCCGCTGATGGTGATACAGGCCCCTGACCATTTGAAGTCGAGGAATGAAGATCGAAGGATTTCTGGGTCGAGTGGTGGAGATGGACTAATCGTAAGCGTACACGGACAATTACACATTTAACGATTTTAACATGAAGAGCCGATGAGTATAAAAAATCTGCTGTTATGGCTGTTGCTGATTTGGCAATAATTGGCTAAACCGTTTCATGAAGCTTGGAAATAAGCTTGTTCGTTGGTAACTTTTAAGGCCCAGTCCCGATCCCGATGATACCGAGCTGAAAGCAAGGGTCCAGTCCAGGCTGACTTGCTTATGATCCTTGTTTGTGGGTTACAATAAAAAGCGCGCATCTGATATGATCAGGTCTGGTTGGAGACAATGCTCCGCGAAGTAAGGAGCCTGGGAGCCTAGGGAGGCATCATAATGAACGAAAAGGTCCAAAATACCGAATCCAAGGCCTACTAAATCTATACTAAGTTATACTAAGTTTACCTTAGTCTTTTGTCACGTAGGATAAAGGTCCTAAGTTTTCTTCCCTTCCCTTGGAAGCTCAGGGGAGGCATCATATTGCCTCATCTGGTCAGATCAGCGCAGGGCGTGATCGGGTTTTATTGTAACCCATCTACATCTGACGTGGGGAGGGTATTTAGGCAGTCAGGGCCCCTCATTCCTCGGGCATTGTGTTACTCAAGGTCAAAGAAGTGACACAATGGCTTGGTTAAAGGACTTTGTTGGTAAAGTGGGAGAGGAGTATAAGAAACAGGTTCAGTTACAGCAGCAACAGCAAAGGCAGAGGGAGCCGGCGTATTATGGCCAAGGAACGAATCAAGGATACCAGTACGGCGAATATCAGAGGGGTTCGCCTTCGGGATGGCAACAGCAGTATCAGACTGGGCAGCCTCAGTATCAACAACCTCAGGCTCAGTTTCAGCCTCAATCACCTCTATATGGACAACCTCAAACACCACAGTACCAACCTCAGCAGCAACAATATCCCCCTCCACCGTCACCATACCGTCCGCCGAGCGCTCAACCCTCTCAGACATCTTCACAGCCTCACATCACGCCGCCTGCAACACAACCAGCTCCGCAAACTTATCCTCAGAGTCCTATCCCCCTCAAGCACATACCCAACAGCTCGAAACACAATGGCGCGAAGCAGAGCGTCTCGCAGCGCACTACAAAGCAGAGTATGAAGCTCAAATGAAGAAGGCCACGGATGATCTCGCCAACATGAGAATTGAGCAAGAGAAGCAGGCCCAAGAGCTAGAGAAGTTGAGAGCTGAGGAGGCGAGGAACTATCAACTTGCGGAGGAGGAGCTGGTAAGAGAACAGCAGAGATTGTATGATGAGATACAGAAACAGAGGCAACATGTGGAAAGACCACCTTTGCCGCCAAGGATTAATACGGACGTGGAGGATGCTGCACCGCCTTTACCGAGGAGGCCTGTTTCTACAGCTGGGAGTGTCAGTCCTGCACAAAGACCGGTATCGTATGCAGCTCCGCCGGCTAAGAACTCATACTTTTCGCCGCAGGGTCAGACACAGGTACCTTCTAGTCCATCGCAAGGCTATATACCACCTCCTCCACCCGGACCTCCTCCTGCTCAGGCTACGACCCCAACCCAACCACAGTCTGGTGAGAATGTGTCGCCTGCTGTCGTGTCTCCTGGGCAGGCTTCGCAGCAGACACCATACTATCCTCCACCACCGCCTAGCCCTCAAACACAACTTTCTCCTAGAGTTCAGGAGCAGGCAAGTCAACGGAGTTCGTATCACGCACCAGCTCCAGCAAGTCCTCAACCGCAACAAGCAAGCACTCCATCTTATCCACCACCTTCACCTGTTCAAAGTCCAACTCAACAACAACCTATCGCTCAACCCAGACCTGGCTCTGCGCCAAAACCTCCTCGCGTCAGAACCCCTGAGCCAGCACAGGTGCATGCCTGCGGTGTAAAAGCAGGTCTCGAATGCTCGGGCTCACTAACATCCTTCCCCCAACACTGGTTCTATCACGCTGCTGTGCCAGAGTTCGTCATTTGTGCTCGCTGCTATGTAGATCTTATCTATGACACCAAATTTAGGGACTCATTCCGAAAGGTCTTCTACGACGATGGGCATAAGCGCAGATGTCGATTCAACACCAGGCGGATCAAAGATACATTACTCCCCGAAGCCGTTGAGTCTGGTAGTCTTGATAAGCTTGTCGAGTTTATGAGGAGGAGAATTGGTATCAAAGACTGCAGAGAACAAAACATCACAGAGGGAGAGTCGTGGTACAAAGCAGCTGATATTCCAAACGGGACAATCTGTGAAGCTTGCTTTGAGGACGGTCTCATAACTTCGTCGTTTGCCAAGTATTATCAGCTCTTGCCTAACGAAGGAGGTGCTTATTGCGATCTAAGCGTATGGTTCCTCAAACGCAAGTTCATGGACTATGCGAAAGAGAACAAATGGGCCCAATTCTGTCAAGAGTTCAACCAGCGCGCACAAATACCGGAATGTCCCAAGATCGACACCATCAACGCCAATGAGCGTGCATGGTACAAGCCTAAAAATGGACCGAGGGACCTACAAGCTTGTGTAGCGTGTTATCACGACTACTTCTATGCTTCTCAAGATCAGGATAAATGGCAGCAGGTTACTGGAGGAAACTTCCAGACCAGGTGTATTCTTGGGCAGTTGAACCATATCATTCCAATGCATCAGGCACTGGATGATGAGGATAGAAGTCTCTTTTGGAATGCAGCATGGGAAATGGACAAGTATCCTGTTTGCAACAGGGATGGAACGAAGGGAAGTTCGTGGTACACGCCGATCAACGATCCTCCCGGTTGGGGAATATGCGCAGCGTGTTATGAAGGCATCATCAAACCCATTGGAGGGACACGGTGGTTCATAAAAGACAACACCACCAAGCCAGACGAATTGTATCTCTGCGGTTTCAGCTTGGGTCATCCACGAGCAGTTCAGGCTCTCGAAGCATATGTCAGCGCACGAAATTGGGGAGACAGTAAGTTGTTTCTTGACTGGACTGCGCAATGGGGCCATGTTCAACAATGTCCAGGGAAGAACTTTAGCAAGAATAAACGATGGTGGGGATGGGGAGTCTTGGCTATCTGCGAAAATTGCTATGCTTCCTTTGCAAAGGGCACAGCACTCGAGCATCGCTTTGCACTCACGGGCGTGAGAGAACCAGAAAAAGAGCGTATGTGCGATATCTACTCGCCACGCATGAGAGGTCTTTACACCGAGGCCTGTAGAACCGGAGATCTAGAAGATATCTTGGCTGTTGCAGAGCAGAGACATGTTGTCTATACGCAGACAATCATGCAATGTGAACAGATCCTCAACCAGCAAAAGATAGCGGCCATGCAGGCGCAGATGTTGGGCACACAGGGTACGTTTTATAAGAGCATGGGATGGGCTCAAGATGCTACTATGGGACATAGCTATACTGTTGGAAACTCGTATGCCGGGTATGGCCATGCAAATGAATGGGTTATGCAGGGGTATTCGTACGATAGACAGTCAAGAGAGGCTGCGGCGGAGGTCATGAGCGGAGGGCCTCTTATGAGGATACAGATGCTTGAGGCGAGATGGAGGGAGGTTGAGTAAAGCATACACATGACAATGCTCTCAATGAATCATGACTTCAATAGTAAACTTACACAAATATCAAGGTCAAATTCTGGTCCATAACTTTTCTGCGTAGCGTACATGTATCCAACTTACATCCCATTTTAAACGCCTAGAATACCAATTCCCAAACATCCAAAGTCGAAGTTCCCATCTTCAACCCCATCCACGACGCCGCCTTTCCAAGAATCAAGTATTTTCCATCCCAACTAAACGACGCCGCCGTGACAAACCCGCTCTGAAACTTAATCGTATACAGCACTCTCCCCGAGTACATATCACTTACATCGACACCGTCATCTGTTCTACAGCACAAGAAGCGACAGTCCGCCGACACAGCGATGGGCCAGCCCTCGCGTGTTCTTCGCCCGCTGAGGTTGTACGACTCGAGGGCTGCGGTGCCGTGATTCCAGTGGAACACCGTGTCGCCCCATAACGAAACGATGACTTCTCCATCGGGCGACGTCCCGAGGAATACGGGCTTCTTCCAGGTATCGGTCTCGAGCTTGGCGATCGATGCGCGGGTTTCCACATTCGTTATGCGAATCGTGCCGTCGCGAGATTGTGTGATGAGGAGCTTGCTGTCTGGTGTGAAAACCGCGTGTGTAACCTCATCCATATGACATGGAATCACAACGCTCGCCTTGTTGACATTCGCACTGCAGTCCATGAGCCCAACCCGACCTCTTGTGCTTCCCACCGCAAGCCAATTCCCGTCCTGCGAGAACGCAAGTGGCTTTCCACCAGGCCATTTACAAACCGCGATTTTCCGTCCATTGATGTAGTCGCCAAGGTAAACAACCGGTTTCTTGAAGTTGATGCCATCGTGGCTCGCCGCATTGAGACCCTTGCCGTCCTCCTCGCTAAGGTATGCCCACTGACGACCATTGCGCGAGAAGATCATGTTGACGCCGTGCTGGTTCTGCAAGCAGGAAACTTGATTGGCGCGTGTGTCGTAGAAGCGCGTGGGAGACTCGAGGGTTGAGATTGCGATTGTGGGGGCGTTATGGCGAGACACATACGCGGTTTCGACGACTTCATGGTTGGAGAGTTCTTTCTTGGCGAGGTGGCGGAGTGAGATGCGGAGGGGCGTTGTAGAGGTTATACCGATGGCGTTGTAATCCGGAATGGGCGGCTCATTCGTCTCTGAGTGGGGAGACGACGCAATTGTTCTGAAAGGTTAATATAATGAGAAATCTTTGTGAGAGGGGACGTACTCTGGATGGGCGATGCTGCTGTTGCTGTGGTCTCGACTCTCCGCGTCATCAATTGGTGGTGGAGCAGCAGATGAGCTTTCTGAGATGAAGTCTTGAGTAGCCTCGATGAATTCTGTGATGATGGATCGTTGGCTCTCAACGCGAGGGTCTTCGCTGTCTGATTCTTGGAGGAATCGTGAGCGGAGAGTTGATGCCTCTTGAAGAATCTGAGAGCTGCTATAACCGGGAAGTTCTCTCTCACCATCATGGGGCTGAGAATTGATGGCTCTATGAGAATGTTAGTGAAGATCATATAAAATGGAATGAGGTCAACTTGCAGTAACACACAGTCAAGTCCTAGACTCATCGCACTTCTCAAACCCTCAAGCAACTTTGCAAACGGCGACAACCTCTCGGCAGTATGTTCCAACCACGAGGGTGTCCTCTCATCTGCCGTCCTTCCCGTATCCAACGCGTCATCCGCCTCCTCCAACAACTCCCCAGCCTCACTAACAACCCCCTTGATCGCCTCATCCAACCTTGCCGGCAGCGGCGCGCTTCCGGACTCCAGGGCCTTGGCGTTGTGATGCAGCAGCCTCGCTACCATCTGCAGCTCCGCGAGCTCCCGGGACAAGCTAGCCAGGTCCAGCCTCGCCTGCGGATAATACGTGACGAAGTTGCGCAGACCGTCTACGACGTGTGTCGTGGAGGTCTGCAGCGCGGCGCAGAGGGAGGATATTGAGGACATGGTTTTTACGGATACTGGTGTGATTGATGATGTGAGGTTGCGTTACGAATGCCGACGCCGACGGTGCGGGATAATTTGGTGGAGACACTACGGAGATCCGGAATTGACGCGGGGAATTGAATTGTTACTTGCTTTTTTTAATGGTTGATGATTAAGATATTAAATGTCATATCTATTGTTGATATGGAGGAATTGAATCGAATTGGGGGCTTTAGAGACTGGATTGAGATGACATGATTGTCCGTGATCTGGGCTAAGAAAGATCCGGGGCTCGATTAGTTCGATGGGGTGATTGAGTCGATGAGGCAGGGATTGCGCAACTTTAACGGTATCAAGTTATAAGGGGGTATACACTCTCTGCTGTGTTGAACGTTAAACGCAGCATCTCCAGCTGTTGCAAGTAACCCTCTGAGAACTGTAACCTTTACACTCAAATCCTCATGACTCGGTTCATATCGGAACTCTCTTCATGACCATTTGAGTGTTACCTATGTATTTTGCCGAGACAAGCTCAAGTTGCGGGGTGAAATCTTGGGGACCCCGACAATCGGACCAGAGCCTGACGTACGTTGACTTGACTGACAGCTCAAGAAACATTAAAACAAAGCCACCACAAACAGGATGAGCTATTGAAATAAGACAGAGTCGTAATGAACCACGACACGAGACATCAAGTGGAGAAAAGGTCAGCAATTAAGTACAACCAACATATCCCGTCTTGAGGCCTTCAACGCAGTTTTTCCTGTTTATTTCACTCAGGACAGGTCTAGGGTGAGCCAAGCCCGCCGATCAGTCCCATACAGCCATTCCATTCGGAGGAGCAGGATCTGCCACGGGAGGGCTAGGCTAATGATTGCTTTTCCTTTTTCTCCGTAGGGGACTAGCCTGGGGAGACTGCCACATGGCATCGTCTGCTTCAATCCGAGCACTGTCTGTCTGTTCTTGGGTTGGTTTGTTGTTATCAACCCATGTGTTTCTTTGGGCAGAGACGAGGTATTATTTTTTAAGAAATTGTGGCAGTGAGTGATTATTCGAAGCTGAGTATGATGGATGAGACTTTGCTTTGCCACAGGCTTATGTGGCCTTGACAAAAAAAGATATCTGATGATAGTCAGTACTCATCTGTAAGCATCTGACTTACGAGTCGAGACCGTCCGCCGTGGGGGAAGTGTGACAAGGCCAGCTGAAAGACAAGAGAAAGAGGAGAAGAGACTAACATCAGCCACAGAAGTCGTTGGCCAAGTGTGGCTCAGCCATTGATTGGGCTTGACCTCAACTTTCAGATTCATGCCATGCTCTCTTTCATCCCCGTGACCAACACAAAGAGGGAACATCCTGGCAGGCCGGCAGCACAAGATCGACAGCCCCTTCACATCTCGTCTCGTACGGAAGCGCATCCCCGCATTGCCGGACCAGCCATCTTCTTTTCTTCCTTCTCCCAGGTTCTCCTGCTTCTAGTTCCTCCCTAATTGTCGGTATCGAGAGACTCGATACCACCTACGTAGGCGGGCACGCCCTGTCAGTATTTGATAGGGTGCCAGACAAACCACATGTGTGATGCGAATTGGCGCGCGCTGAAGCCTTAGCGGGCCTCGAGAGAGGAACGGGAAAAAACAGGGATGTGCCCTGTTGGGATGCTATGCACAGGCGCCTGACGAAGGAGGTGGGCTCTTGGGACCAATCGGCAGAGACTCCAGGTGATGGAGGTGAGACGATATGGGCGTCAACTTGCGAGAGAAACTGGATGGGGACTGTGATTTCGGTATCGTGTTGGAGATTCAGGTCTGAGTCTACATACGGATATAGTACAGTGAGTGGCATGATATGTACCGAGGAAGAGACTCTGGAAAGATAGATACAACGTTCGTCATACCGTAGTGTTCAAAGTGATTGAGTCAAATATCTTGATCACATCTTCCAAATCTCCATCTGCAATGCGATGCGGGATCCAACTGTAACACGACCTCATCATCGTGCAGCTTGTCACACTCTGGGCCTATTCGCTTACAGCTACTGTGCCTGAGAATCACTATCAGCCAGTCGCTCTCGATAGTGTAGTCCAGTTCAGTTAACCCGTCATTTAACAGCCCAATCCATCCATCCATCCCTTCTAATCCATGCCATGGTCTCTCTGCCGCCCTGGGACAAACTCAAACCGATGTACCTATCCTGTTGATGTGAATGCACCTTCTGCATGTCCATCTGCCCACGGGGATTTATTTGATTTGATACATACGTCCATTCCAACCAATTCCGTATAACCACTTATCAACCCCTTTTTTCCCATCCTCTTCCTTTTTTTTTTCTCTTTATCCTCTCTACCTTACTCTTGTCCTACTCTTCAATTCTGGGATTACCCTGCCCTCTACTCCCGGTTTTTCCTCACCGACAAATCCACCGCCTCCAACAAGCTTAGCTTTTCCACTTTCACCTATTTCCCCCTCCAGCTCTAGCTGCCTCCCAGACAAGACCCTTTTTTTTCTCGTCCATTTCCATCAAGTGGACCGAACTCTGTCTTCCCCGGCGCCACCGCCTAGAAGACTAACTTACGTGCTCCGGTCTCCTGAGCCACAGCGAGCTAGTCCCCTGCAATTGAACCCCCGGAGGCCGCTGTACCGCAACGCTCTGGGCTACCTCTTTCAGTGGTTATACCGGTACAAAGCAAGGAACCTGACCGACCTCATATTTTCTCTCGGATTACCCATTTCTCATCTCTGTGTCTCCCCCGCCCACTTTTTTGATCTCTCAATCTCACCCCCACTGCGGATCAACCTCAGCTCATCCATTCCCACCGCGGGACCGGGAAAGCGTGAATCATTTATTCCATCGCGCTCCCTATTTTCTTGTAAAGGGGATCCTAGTCCTTGATCGGATCGTATCCTTCAAGAACGGGCTGGGCGTTGTGTTCGTGCTTGCCCTTGTTCTTGTATCTACCTTACCTACCTCGTCAACTTCGTTGCGGTCTGAGTCTGAGTCTGTCGCATTGGCAAGCATCAGCTCCTTATATTGTCCTGTCCTGTCTGTCTGTCTCATCACGAACCAGAGATAGACATTCCGACAGACAAATAGAGAGAGCTGGCCTCTTCCCTTCGACATATATCCCGCGCATCTACAGCTCTTGCTCTCACCTCGTCGCACCTTTGCGACTTAGAGCAGGACTACGAAACCTACACCGCTGCCCAACATGGCGCTGGAACAGACAATCACCATTGTTAACAACTCCGGCAAGATTATCAAGACCGTTCGTCGTCCCTTTGCGCTTGCGCTGCCCAACTTTGGCTAACAATTCACAGGGCAAGCAGCTCTTTTCCATCTTCAAGGAGGCTCAGGGCAACTACAAAGACAAGAAGGCCGAGATCAAAGCCCAGCAGGGTGTGCAGCGCTCTCAATCCTTCGACGTCAATGCTCAGCCTCAAGCCTTTCCTGTAGAACATTTTCACATCGACGATGACCGCTCCCGATATTATCCTCCTCGCGCAGGTGACCAGCGCAGCGAAGCTGGCTCACAACGCAGTCGCCGATCGCGAAGCGTCCACTCGCGACACCCCCGAGAGGACTTTGCCAGTCGCCGTGCGCTGACTCTTGACAACCTCGAGAGACACACCGAGATTTCCGCCACAGCTCCCAGCAAAGCTCCCACCCGAACTGTATACAAGGAGATCCCCATGGAGCTTGCCATGCCTCAGCGCAGCATGGCACCCTCTGCCTACGGCGCTGGCCCTATGGTGCCCCGAAACCGATCGACCGGAGAACTAGTGCAGATGAGGCCGCGCAAGGAAATCGACATGGACCTCGCCTATGGAAGCGTCCCCCCCGATCTGAAGGACCGCACCGATCTGGACCCGCAGTACTACGATGAGAAGCAGGCCATGGGTCTTGTTCACCGCGTCGAGGGTCTCCTAACGGAAGCCAAATGTATCCACCATTCGGCTACAACGACAATGGCCGAGCTCCAGAAGAACCCAGACCACGCGGCGGCCGTTGCGCTCTCGCTTGCTGAGTTGTCAAAGATGGTCAAGAAGACATCGCCCGCTTTTCTGGGTCTTCTCAAGAGTGGATCGCCAGCTGTCTTTTCTCTCTTATCGTCCCCGCAATTCTTGATTGGCACGAGTATCGCTGCTGGTGTCACTGTTATCTGCTTCGGAGGATGGAAGATCTTCCAGAGAATGAAGGAGGAGAAGGCGGCGCGGGAGGCCTTGGCGTATGAGGGTGTGCCTATGGATCGTCCTGCACCTCTGCGAACCCAGAGCGAGTACGGTGTCGAGTATGGCCCAGGTGTCGATGAAGCCCTCATCCTTGATGACGACTTGAGTTCAATTGAGACCTGGAGACGAGGCATTGTGCCATATGGAGAGGACGAGACTGAAGTCGACATGGAGCTTATCACACCCTTGGCCGACAGGGAGACAAGAAGTCGATATGGAGGAGATGATTTCGACACCAAGTCCCGCCGAAGCACAAGAACAAGTAAAACACACGAGAGTTCACGAAGTCACAAGACTCACCGAACAGACGACAGCCGCCGTAGCCATCGCAGCCACAGGAGTCGTCGCGATGATGACGACAGGAGTACACGACGTGAGGATTACGCAGAGAGCATCGCCGACAGTGAGCGCAGCCATCGCTCATCAAGGAGTAAGCGTTCCGAGAGGACCGAGACGAGGTCAATCGACAGCCGAAGCAGCAGCCGACGAGACGACGAATCACAAGTCACTGTACGACCCAAGGTCAACCGCAACAACAGCAACATGCTCAAGGCCCTCTTCAAGAACAAGGAGAAGAAGGAGCGCTCACTCGTCATGGCATAACGATCTCGCGGGATTTAATACCATCTCATATTACACACTTTTATCTCATTTTCTTTTTGCATATTACCATGGCGCATTTTAAAGACCGGTGGATGCCAACATCTACGGTAGACGAGACAAAGATTTACATTACATTTACGGATATTTTTTCTCCTTCAAGTACAGGTCATGGATGGGCGAAGAAGAATGCCCTTCCCACCAGCGATTTATTCCCTTTCGTTTTTTTGTTATTTCGTTTCCTTTTATGAATACTATGAAAGATGCTCTTGCACACGCTTGAGTGGAGGTGGAAATTATTGCACGACGCACGGAAGACAGATGACGGAGCTGTTTGCATTGGGTTGGGATTTTGGGAAGAGTTGTTTGTACTTAGGTAGCCCTGAGGGGCATTGTATACCAATACATGAGAAGTTTATGCTTCTTATTTGGATTGTTAAATTGTGTGCCCTTTCCCAAAGATTGTGACGTTTGTCGTGACATTTTGATGATATCAGGTTTGGTGGGGGTTTGTAAGCGAGATGTGAAGTGTCACCATGCAGATTGACGACGGATGCGTTGGCCTCGCTAACATGCTTGCATTGCGTGACTGTTGCTTCGTCGTAATTGGTGTAGGGATTGCACGTGGCTGCTTGCTTTTTTCTTTTGTGATATTCACTATGGTTTGGTCTAATTATCTTGACTACAGTGGTGTTGAGCAAAGATGGCCGCTTGCCTCGATGTATGTCGATTGCTTTCCAAAAACCACAGAACCTTCACAGCCGAAAGCAAGTTTGGACCAAACTAGCTTGCCTAAAGTAATTGGTGTTTTAGTACGAACGAGGATTGCTACGAAGTGTTTTTATGTTTGTCATGCGGCTGCTTGTGGATGCAGTGTTGCCTCAACAGTAATGCAGCTTGTTCATGCTTGCAAATCAATTGACCTGAAGCACCGCCTGATAAGAAACATGCTTGAGAAAACATGTAGATTCGATAGTACAGCAGACAACTGATGTCTTACTGGTGAAGTTTGCGACGATGGTATTGGAGTTGTCGCTGTCTCTGTCTTTGCTTCGTCCAAGGTGGGCCAAACGAGACATTTACTCAACGATTGTCAGCTTGCCTATCATTTTATTTGCGCAAAATGGTATATTCATTGATACAAGTGCCTTGGAAGTGACGCGTTGCTAGAAAACTGTAATATTGTGAGTAGAGTGGATGAGTTTGCATGTGTCCCGGTATAAGTATAAATACCCCTTTCTTCCCTGGAACCTTTTCTTCTTTCATCACTTAACAACAACTTTATTATGTATAATGAATCATCATATAGTTGATGAGGCAACTTGAAACCGACATACAGATCCCGCATCAGTATCTCTTGGGAATCTCTCAGGCAGACCATACCGGTTTCTCAAGTCCGTAATCATCACAAGCAAGATCTATCTCTGTGATGGCGGCATATTTGGCACAAGAGATGACAGGGTCTCGCGGATCTGAGAGCCCGACGAAGAAGACGAGCATGCCTCGGGCTATATATAAATGACCTTTTGCAAAAAGGTGTAGCTTCGGTATCAGTACGTTGTCCCATCCCTTGCCTTCATGAGTACCTATACTAACATTGGAGCCTTAGTCAAGGGGTTGCCGAACGGAGCATAGACATCGACAACGGGAGACTGGAGTGCTAACCATGCAATATGGTTAGAAGCTTCCTTCGAAACTCAAGCAGTATATATACAATCCAGCGCATACCCGGTCACCAATACATGGCCACAGAAAAGGCCTTTCGAGAGGTGGTCCTCGACCTTAAGGACATCTCTCAACTGCGAAATGACGCGGAGAATGACCCAAGCATTCTCCTCCGTCCGGAGATGGATGTGCTGGGTTAGGCACCCGGCGTCATGTCCCGGACCGTCGGGGACCACAAAGTTCACGCTGACGTCTTACCTCTTCACTCGTTCCGCTATCCAGCAAGTTTGAAAAGATGCTCAATGCCATTCGCAATCATGCCATCGATACCAAAGATGGTATTGAGTACCAGATAAGCGACCAGGGCGATGATGACCAATCATTGGGAGAAAGAAACGCATCAAGCCCTCCAACAGATGCCAAACCCCAGACTGACAGAAAGATCAAAAAGCTGGGGAGCCAATGCCACTTCATCCTTCGGTCACTCACCACACTGACCCAGTTTCAAAGCACTACTCAATGATTTACATCTTGAGGATACAGGAGACGGTGAAGAATTCGAGGAGGGCCAGACGAGACTTCCTCCTCAGTAACGCGGGTAGACGGCCGGGGCAAAGATGGGATATGCTACTTCAGGCCATGACAAGGGGCTTTCCCAGATGAGCGCCAAAGAGTTGCCATGTTGTTCTCGGAGAGATTCGTCGTCCAAAGAAAGGAAAGGCCACAGTCTCCGTGAACATTGTCATCGTTGAGGACCTGGAGCCCCCTCGCCTCTCCGAAAGTGTCATTGTCAAGCAGAAGTGATCCAGGCGCCGTACCACGCTCAGCAACAAGACAGCTCTCGTCACCCTCGTTGGTGATAGCCACTGCTGACGTTTCGCCATATAGCTCCTGCTCTGCCCAGCAGGTGCAGACCAGTGGATCTAGATCCTAAGGAGGGTCCGGAAAATACAGCTGATGATCCTCTTTCAGAAGTACTTGATAAAAGACCGGGACTTATACGATCTGTGACAGAATGCGTTTATAAGAATATCGCGGAGCGGGATGCACTGATGCATCGAGATTGTCACCGCATCTTCCACCCCATTGCATGCGTTACAAGTGTTGAAGCTTGCACTCCTGTTCCACGATGTATCTCTAGACATGGAGAAGTGGAATGCGACCCCTGGGAGGGAAGTGGGCTGGATTTCGCTATTACACAAAGACGCATAAAGTCCAATCCATGCCACTTGCCTGGCGCGAGACTGGGACCATAACCATCGAATCTTCGATCACATACGATGTCTTGGACCCCAACAGCCATGCAAAATACTATACAGAGACCCCTTCTATGGGGAACATAAGCCGTCGCAAACACATGGGACAGTCCTCAAGTGTTCTCGCCTCGACGAGCGGGATCGAGCAAGAAGACATTTGCATTTATGCAAGAACACTCAAGGCACGAACTTTCACAACCTAGCCACTGTCGATCAAACGAAAGAATATTATATATGGTTGTGGTGACAGGTTTCTACGACGATTCGAAATGGACTTCCAGAGAAAGACGTCAAGATGCAACGACCACATCAAAGAATTTGACTGGGACAGCGAATTTACGATGCTAAGGTTGACGAATACTTTGCAGTTCCCTATAGGAGAATGCAATGCAACTGGTCACTATACACCTAACTGGGAGTGCGACGGTTGCGGTGCTGGCTTCCGTCGGCGCCGGCAGTTGAAGGACCATGAAGCCTTCGCCTGCTCTTATTACTCGGACAACAATCACCTACCGCAACCCTGGAACTTATAGAGATATATCAAACTAGCAAGTCCAATTTAATCAAATCTCTTGCGATACTATCCTCCTTGACTTGGCGAACTTGGAGTGGTCAAAGGAGGCTCGCATGCAAGAGCATGAGAATGCCAGACTCTTGGCCAGGCAACCATTTCTATGCGACTATAAATCGAGATCCTCTTCAATATCAGATTCTTCTTCTCTACGTAACCTCCACCCCTGTCCAATGAGATGAGAGGCCGGCACAAGTTCTACCACTAGGGTCTCCCATGACACCAGCGAATTGGACCTCTGAAGCGACAAAGTCAAGATCATCGATCAAGTCTGTCAACTTCAATTCTCCAAATGAAACAATGTGCACTACATCGTCTGCGTGGCTGGACATGTCCGAACGTGCACGTGTCCGCCTCATGACCAAGTCCTTCTGGGTGGAACTCCTCCTTCTTCGGAATGGAACAAGCCCGATTACTTCGTCCACCTCATGATGTGAGAAAGGGGAAATCGAGCAGAAGAACCAGCGACAATGAGGACTGAGATTCCATCATAGCCGTGAGAGACCAGCCACATATATAACCGATATGCCATTCATATATAAGCATTCGCCGTCATAACACAAACAACCAGCCCTTCAATGGCTGTGTCTCAGCTTTACAACGCATCAGATCCCATGCCCTAGGAATGACTTAGAAGGCTTATATACGATTCTATACTCTCCTATATAACACCCAAGCAACAAAAATGTCATTTCTCCGCTTGGAGAGAAGATTGATATGTTTTGTTGGCGCCATCCCGCAAGGAGGCTGAGGAATGTTCCTCGCTGACTCCTCACTCGAGAATCATGGCTTTATCTGTATGATATTCCTTATCTCGGTCTCTACGAGTCTTCCCATTCCGACGGGTTCTACAACCAAGACCCCCCAAGTCCCTTTTGTGTCCGCATAACGACGGAACTCGCGTGGTCCGTCCTTAAGGCTCCGAAGGGGGAAGCTGTGGTCGCGCTAGACACCGAAAGCAGCTGATTCTATGCCCTCGACGACGCGGAGACGGTAGCGGGAGATGATGAGACCGTTGTTGGCGAGAACGAGAGTGCCCAAAAGGTTGCTGGAGAAGAGAACAGGGAGATCTCCCCGGAACTAATTACCGCTAACTTACCAGCGAACGACCCTGACGTTGCTTCTCCCGACTTGGCTGGCATAATTATCTAAGAGTAAAGCCAGTGAATGACCAAGGGTTGGAAAGATTCTTTCATCGTATAATTTGATGGATAAACATGACATCGAGTACTGAGGCGCAATTGCAAGATTTTATGACAGGAAGCCTGCATCTTGCTTTGACCCTCCCGCAAGCATTTTATATCTATATAGCGTCCAGTATACCCGCTCGAGACGTAACATTGGGCGCGCTTACACTCAAGCGAGTGGCTGTAAGCTCCGATATGCTTTGACTACAGCTATTATCACCATTTTTTTTACAACATCATCCGCTCCGAACATATCCAAACTACTTTGTCCACATCTTCATGCAGTCACCTCAAACCGAGAAGCAACACGAACAACTGAATACCCAAATGAAGATAGCAATGTTCATTGAACTCCCTAACACAGAGGCACATGGCGTTTAGGGGCGACTACTTCTGACGTTACTTGGCAAGACTACATCCCAAAGGCTCGAGACGACATGTTCAAGGGTGAAATCAAGTCCAAGCATGACACTCTTAGCGCCCACATCAAGGAGCGTATGGACATCAACAAGAACATGGTGCTAGATGATGATGACTCCGGCTATCAGATGGGACGTAGGCTATATCGTCTTCATCTCCTCATGCACTTTTGAGAGCTCGAGAGCCCGACAGTGGCTAAACCCGGACGGGACGCCGAAAAAGAAGTCGGCCCAACGGTCAGAACGGTCAGAACGCAAGCGACGCGTCAATAAACAGTTGCTCAATAACCGTAATTACCGGCTGCTGGAGAGGGGAACCAGGGAGCCTCACGATGCGACCCTGGTCGAGTACGACCTCAGGAGCAAGGTGTTGAAGGACTTTCGACTCTCCGTAGTCGTCTGAGCCCACGCGTCCTTGTCTCTCTCGCCTCGGAAGAGAGAAAGCAAGTCAAGAATCGCTTCACAAAGTCCAAGACCAAATCTTAGGCCAACGAGTATTGAACGTGGAAGCGACAGACTGCCAGCTATTGTTTTGCTTTCGGCTTTCGGAGTTTTGATCGTCTAGGATAGGAAAGACGTTTTGCACCTCAGGATATCCTCAAACAGTGGATAAATAGTTCAACAGCAACATTAACGCCGTTATCAGGAAGTACAGCCTCACCGATGGAGGTTGGACATCCAGCCTTGCGTCATTCTATAGACCAACATGGCTGTGACCGGCCAGATAGAGTAGAGGAAAAGGATGCAGACACCAGGTTAACCGCCAGTTTTATTCCCCAACTATCCAATGGGATTATCTGGTAACGGAACTTCGTGCCTACTATAAATAAAAGACGACAGATTAGATCAAGTCTATATATAACTCACTTTCAAGAGAACCCGAATCAGGCCTTCTCACATGTCGTGCCAGCCTATGGCGGCTAGTTCGCGCCGCTTCCGCTCCGCGGATTCTCGTCCACCACTATCCCAACCGCAAAACCGCTCACGAAGCTCTTGTGCAAGGAGCACAGAACTAGAACCCTTTGTCCTTCGTATTTGATTCGGGAATAGAGGAGATTAGCAGAAGGGACTAGTTCAGCGCGAGATTTATCGCGTCAAACAGCACCTGTGTCTAAAAGGCCTTGTATAGGATCCAAAGGACAACAATGATCTATACTACCACATACCACTTTGGAGGACAGGGTAGAAACCCCATGGACTACCTTCGTGAAGTCCCGCATCGCGATCGCAAAGTTCAACGACAGCGACGAAAATTGTAAGATGCACTTCAAACGAACTCACCAGGACGAACTTGATTGCCGACCTAGTGAGGCCAAGATACGTGCCGCGAAGTAGATGTGCTCCATCCACGACCTCCTGAAGCGCACTGTCTGGTTCTTCGTTGACCACTCCATGCATGGTTCTTGCTGGCAGCCTTAATGTATTTCTGGCAACTGCTAAGTATATAAATATCCCACAGAGACCTTTAATCACATTGAATGGCGTGGAAGGCATGGGCATATTGTCTGCTGCTCCTTTGTGCCAAAAATATACACGACAACATCAAAAGGTTGACTCCACAGCATATTCCCCGAGCGTCTCCGACTTTATTAACCATCTTCGATACTTGCTACATATGAGATAGGAATAATATATTTCCTAGGACTCAAGAGTTCATTATATATATGTTGTTCTGGTTGCAACCCGAATGTCAACATAGGAGAGATCCACGAGAACAACCACCGGAGCTGCTGCAGCTCTGGCGATGCAGGCCCAGCTCGGCCAGATTTTAGCGTGTGGATATCATCTAGTACCTTATGCCAGATATGCTTCGACAGCGCCGGCTTGACCGCGCGTCTCAGCGGCCTTCCATTATGCTAGCCGCCTTGTTCACGTCCCATGTCCCAGTAACCTCCAGCCCCTTCATATCGTCGACCAACTAGAGCTCTGTACACTAAGTGGCAGTCAACAGCTGCATCACAATGGATCTCAACAAGGGAATAGAGCCCGATATCTCTGAAAGGTGCAAGTGAGAGTTACCGCGCATATCCCCAGGAGTAGAACAAACTATTATAGAAAAGCTGGCCAGCCTTCACAGAGTCCTTTGCCACGACGAGAATTTACGCCATATCAAGAACAACTCGTCAAGCATATCAGACCTTGTTATTTAAAAGACTTAATGACTGTGTTCAAGCCTTTTAATTGACGATAACAGGTGTTTTCCCACAGCACAGCCGATTGAGGGCCTCCTACCGTATGTTTGCAAATGACACAGAGGGAAGTCAATTTCTTCCGAGATCAAAAGCTCTGAGAGGGGACTGCAAGGAGGTCTTGATTCATGTCATCGCCACCGTTATCAACCTTATTCGTACCGGGTTGAGCCGCCATATCACCATCGGCAATATTCACGATGCTCTTGACCTCTGCTAGGTGCGGGTTCTGTGATGACTATGGAACACTCTTATTCCTCCCAACTTGCACTCGAAGCTGCCACGGGTGCTTCCTTGGTTCATATAACTAGAGGGTACAACATGCCTCAGCCCAAGTACTCCCGGTTCTTCGGCCCCGATATCCCCCGCAAGCTTCGAAATAAGGAAGCACAACAAAATCCATAAGAAGTAATCTGGGCTGTCTGTCTGCACTTCTTGTTAGAAAGTCGTTCTCTATGCCCCAGGGGTGAGCAGACTCTGGCCTCGTCTGGAGAAAACCAGGATCAAATCGGCCACCTTCGTGAAGAAAGGCACCGTCTACACCATGTTTCTCTCTCGGAAGCGCTCAGGCGAAGAAAAGAAGACTAGCACCGGCTGTATGAAAACTTCCAATGATCAATATAAGCCGTTGATTCATAGACCTGCTATTATCCCATGCCCCAAGGCGCCTAAAGTAGATGAGCTTATCCGTAGCCCAAAGACGACAAAGGAGTATGTTGAGGTGGGATTGATTGTCGGAGATGACCCTGAAAAACACTCGAGCAAAGGTACTCCAACCAAGGGTACCCCGACCAAGAGTACTGAGGCGAGTCCGAGATCCACGAGATCACCAAGGCCCAGGGTCTCAACATCAAGACTCGGCAAGGTCCCTACCTCTAGCATGCGCCAGTACCTGATCCAGCCTCGTATCTGAGTGGTATGGACAAACAACACACACCATCCTCCTTTTGTTATCGATTACGGTTTTCAGTCGATTAACCCGAGCCCTGGATAACAGCGGCGTGACGATTGCCACACCCTCAAGTCACTACCACCATTGTCCAGAAAGCACATGGCTTTTCAGGGCATATTGGATTCCACAATAGCCACACCCACGATGATGATCCAGACAAACACGATGGACCAGACCATGAAGTGCTGGGCTCCGGCCAATTCCGAGGGTCAAGCCTCAAAGAACAGTACAGAATTATTCAGAGATAGACTAGAGAAGCTTTCTATTTAGAGTCATTTTCCTGTCTACGCACTAAAATGTAGCCAAGAACGAAAACCGCGAAAAAAGGCATAATGAACATCTCCTTCGCGAACATCAACACTTGTTTTCCCATCGCTATGATGCCATATTCGTAAGAACCTGGCTTTGCTTCCGAGAGAGGCCAGTACCCGAGAAGGCGTGCATGCTATGGAGGGCATCGATGCACGCAGGCGGATCGAATCTAGCCATCACGAGTCCCCAATGCCGCAAGTCATTGAGTATACCACACCTCAAAGAGACGACGAGACAACCGACAGCAATCGTCGCTTCAGAAGGGCACCAAGTCTGCCTTCAGAAACTAATCAACCACAACGGATATGTGTATATTATAGTGCCGTGCCGCCGGCCCAATATAAGCCCTCGCTGGATCGATATATATTTGCAGTTAGTTGATAACACTACGTACGAGGCAGAAGAGCAGGACTCAGTAGATAATGCCTCGACTGTTTGGCATCTGCTGATAATTGACGCTGAAAAGATCCGAGACCGAATCGCATGGATTTAGAAAGGCTACTGTGATGGCAAATTTGATCTTACAGTTGCCGGGGTCCCCGTCAGCTGTGGGAAGTCGCGATCATTGAACAGACAACTCTGAGAGCCTCCTGGATGCATACAAGATGCTATCACGAGGACGACTGACCATGATCTTCGCTATTCTGCAAGCGGCTCGGGGGCCAGCATGACCACCATAGAAATCCCTGGAGCGTCCTGGTTTATGTCGGTGCATCTCCTAATTGTTACTGCTACACCCAACAGAAGCATCGGAAGTTGGTAATCCTGATAGTGGGCCATGATAAAATGCTTGCCAGAACAATTCGACTATGGTTCCAAGTAAATACAATGGAGATGGACCCTTCTGGAACGAGAAGCGGAGCAGAATGTATGCATGACCTTCACAACTTTGCTGACGATAGCCTGACCTCCGACTGGTCGTTCAAACCGGTGGCAGTAATCAGCATAACTACCATCAAAATGTATCTGCGGGATACATCAAATACTCAACGAGCAAGACATGGATCTCATCCTAACCCAGAATGATAAGCACACAAGAGATAACTCCACCCCCTTTTACAGCATATAAAGAGTCTCGGGTACACTCTTTCCAAGCATATGATGAGCACATCTAGCATTTGAGTCCGTGCTTGATGGTCATCATTGTGGCCTCTGCTTCTGCTAGTTGTGAATGACAATGCCGGGATTCGATAATAGAGATAACCAATGTCCATGAGTGCGGTTCTTACTACGAGGTCGACAAGGCCGTTCAGGTGCACACATGGCAAAACAAAGATAGCGCATACAGACAAGCTGGCCAAGAAGCTGGTCAGGAAGAGGACCAGCAGGACGCGGGCAATACGCCGCCTACTAAGAAGGTTAGGCTCTCGGTCCGGCCTCGCCAAGGACGTGACGACTCTGCTGCCATCGAGGATAACATCGCCGGCGATATCCATGATCTCCTCGAAGACTCCAACTCCAAACCATGAGGCAATAAAGTCAGCATCACCAGCGATGTTAATACCCTGCTCGGCGACAAAGACCTCACCACAGACGTCGAAACCCACTGCGAAGACGAAGACATCTCCGGCGATATCGGCATGC
The DNA here is from genome assembly GCA_013186775.1 of Fusarium dlaminii. Lineage (NCBI taxonomy): Eukaryota > Fungi > Ascomycota > Sordariomycetes > Hypocreales > Nectriaceae > Fusarium > Fusarium dlaminii. Next base: position 92,422 of record JAAOAL010000088.1, on the reverse strand, counting down.
TCCCCCAAGTGTTAGGATTAGGTCTTACACCAAGTCTTCTGGTGTTGTATATATACCTCCTGGGGTCAGATTGAATCACTGCTATCCCGAACAGAGGCCGCAGTGCACATCAGTATCCAGCTCCTTTGCACTCACCACCGGGCTCAGCGCGCAGGAACAGTTGCGGACTCCCGAAGCTAGGTATCTGGAAATGCTTCGAAGCAGGACTGGAAAGAGATGGTGGCTTAGTTTGTCTCTTCTTCCTCCGCTTTCTCCTCTTCATACCTCACGAGAAACAAAAAAATATATCCGCGGTATTTGCTATACCTCGGCCCTATTCTTGGCCTTGCTAAGGGTGCTGCGGCAGTAGGGTGATTACTAATATAAATATTATCCTAGGTCTTCCAGATGGAACCTGTTGAGTAGAGACGATGATGGAGGAAGTGCGCCGGGCTATATTTACCGGTTCCTTAACCAGTTGAGAGATCAGCTCATGAGTGACGCGTCGCCTTAGTAGGTCCCTATCATGGAAATGCAGATGATATTCAGCAAGATTTGGGCATGGAGCGACCGTCATTGCCTCGCTTGGCCACGGCTGACTACAGCCAACCCCCTCCTGAAAGTCAAGATATATAATGTCACCACGCCGGGCCAGACTGGGCCAGCTCTCTGGTTAGTTGACGTTCCTCACTGAGTCTCAAAACATGAACTGACGAGTGTACTTCTTAGGACGGGCAGATGATGCCCTCTGCGAGTTTGGCGAAGCTATTATCTCTGCTGGGTATCCAGGTGACCTTATCTACAATGCAGGTGAAGACTTGCTGAAGGAGTATAAGGGTTGGGCTGTGGCTGCCTGCTTACTTATTGTTATCTATACCGAGTGGTCTGAAGAGCCCGAATGATCTCGTCTTGAGCACTGGGTCGAGCGTTTTCTCAAGAAGGAGAAGGACTTCGACACTCCCCAGGTGGCCGAGTATCCTGACTGGGCTGTGCGAGCAGTTCAACTTAACTATGGCAGGCCAGCTAATTGACGTGCTCCACGAAACCGGCACATACTCAGACCTCATCACCACCTGCTGAAATGGCATAATACCAAGTCCATAAAGCCATCGTATGTCCCCGCTCACCCTTCTCCACAGCGGCTTGAGGTGGGACATTCATAGTACGTGGACTTTGAGGAAGATGCGGGCCTCAAGGGGAACCTCAACCAGAGATTCGTCAATCGCGAACATCACATGCTCTTCAGATGCCCTCTCGTGAGGGTCATTGTCGGCCCCATAATGTCAACAAGAAGTCTTTTCTGCAGCTCAGTCCCGGCTGGGGCGAGGCATTGGTATGGCATCGCTGATATATCGTATCAGATGACCGACGAACTTGACATCATCAAGTCTACTGTCGCCCCAATTTTGTCGCTGAGATGTCCGCTACTGGTGATAAAGATCAGATAATGCGACTCCTACAATATAGTTGGTATCGAGATGTCGAAGACACGACCGACCATGAAAAACCTTATGGCAACGCCAACAGTACCTACTTCACATACTACGCTACCAGACTAGCGATCTTAAGACTGATATGATGCCAAAGCTATGGCCAACACCAAGTTTCTCAAGAGGGGATCCGAATATTCGTGATGAGTCAACGAAGCAAGAGAAACTGAACCCGCCAAGACGGCGTTCAATGTTAAGGTGGTGGAAGTCACATAAAGAAGTGACCTTAGTCCCTAGCCCTCGGCATTATTTCTTCGCTTTTCGACGTGAAATTTAGCCCGTACATCCTGTCTACTCTTTACATCAGCGGGTTGTCAAGTACCCTCTATCGCGATGACAGGGAAAGCATTCACTGGGCCTACGATGCCTCGAATCCCGTCCATAGCTGTTTTAGCACCACCCTCATCGCAAAGAAGATGCTGCGATCTATGGTATGAAGCGTATAAAAGACTTGGCGAGACCTTGCGCTCTCGGCAACGAACTCCTGTTGGAAACAGAGAACGAGATCATCGTCGGCGGTTCGTACCGGATTGAGTGCTCTCGAAGCGACGATTCCTTGGGGAGATTCATGGGATTCTGTCATGGAGCTACTTATCTTAGCTTCCGGCAAGTTTATCCCCGCGAGGTTGTGACAGATTGTGGCGGAGTACATCATGTGTCAGGCCTGCGTTACCATCGGCGATACTCACGACGCTCTCACCTCTGCCAAGTGCGGGTTTTGTGATGACTATGGATCACTCTTTGAGAAAGAATGGGCCAGACACGTCTCGAACGCTCCCAATGACAGTTTGAGTGAACCCCCATGGCCGAGGATATCTTCAAACGGCTGCCACGTCGCCTCCTAGAGGAGATGGCACTACCAGCGGTCAAAATAATTGAGACTCTTGTCGACCACGGGGTTGATGTCAACAAGTGGGACCTTCTCGATAATATACCCTTACTCATGTCGGTCACCACCTTCAGCATCGAAGAAGAAGCGGCTGAGCATGCCATCTGCGGCCCACGGGTAACGCAAAGAATCCGCGGACAAGTGACCTTGAATTATGCATAGTTCATGACAGTCTCGGAGTTGGAGACATCAAAGGGGCAATATAGCCATGATATTTAAGGCATATGTGAGGCACTTCGGTCACTGGTCGGGCCAACAAGTACTGTAGCCTTTCACGGACAGTCCTTCAGGCTTCAACAAGAGGATGAGAATGCGCCATCTTAGTGCTGATAATAGAGAATGCGATGACCAAACGTGTTGACGACGAGAGAGGGTGCCAGAGCCTGAGTGTTGTGTCACCGCGGCGATCGTTGGTGCGAATCTGACGGAATCTGGGGTAAGGAAGCGTCAATGGCCAGAGACGACGGGAATAAATATGATGTGAGCAAGGCCTTATCGCGCAACTGATGTAAGACAGGAATGTATTACATTGGGGGGTTAGATAGAACAGAATGGAAAGATACAGTATTAGATAGAAATACAAACAACAATTAGTTACAGATCAAACGAACAAAATCGCCAGCCAAGACCTGAATGTGACCATAACAAGGATGCTCACTCCCGATGCGACGGCTCAGCGCATGCACCCTTATCCCAGCCCAGCCTAACTAGGCCGGCCAGCTCCCGTCCGTCCCGCCCCCGATATCGCCAGCAGCCGGACCCATGTCAAGCCGCAGCCGGGCTGAAAGACGCTCAGGATCAGGATCAGGATCAGGGGTGGCCTAAAATATCGGTGAGCCCAATGTCTCTCTGTTGCTTTGTATCTGTCTCTGAGACACGCACACGTATACAGTACAGGTCGTACAGGTCACCTGGTTACCTTATGTTATGTTGGGGGGCAGAAGCTTGTCTTGTCTTATCTTACTCCTTTTTCCTACATGTATTTCTTCTCTCTATTAATTGATCTTTCTATCTAAAGACCTTTTATTGTCTGCTGTTATGAGCGTTGTGATCATGTTTGACTCTTCGATGAATGGTGGTGGTTGTACGGGATGCGCAAAGATATTGGAGTATGAGAAGAGACAGGCCGTGGAGTTGCTGGTCAATTCTGACGATGGTAAGTGTTGCTCTCATATCGTTGACACTTGAGATGAATGGGGCCATGTCCCTCCTATCCCAGTATTGTCCTTCATCGCTCGTTCATTGTTGAACACGTACTCAAGGTCAAGTGACTTAGGCCATTCAACATCTACCCAAATATCTTCTTCTATCCTCACAACTCTCATCACGTCTTGAGCAAGTCTTCAGGCCTCTTCTGACTTACAATCAACAATATTCCCCGAAAGGCTAGTGCCGATTTACGGGTCACCGGATCATTGTGGCTATTGATCCCGCAAGGCTGGCCAAGTGGCTGTGCACTCCTCCATCATCCAATAGACGCTCCAACATGACAAAAGGCTGTGGCGTGTAGCTATGATAACCAACAATTGAGAGACAACCTCAACACTCTAGAGTGTTCAATTGCGAATGCTCAACCAAAAATGGCACAATCGGGCTCAGCAGCTTTGTCAGTGCTTTTTTGAAGCTTTGATTCATTTCGTGGACTTTTTGCTAGGGAGAATAGGGAGAGACCCTGGATTTCGCGATTGCGCAATCGCGTCCTACCTGGCCAATTTCTGAGCGGTCTCGGCGCTGGAGCTTCAGCGCTGACTCTTGTTATCTTGCTTATCCACAATACCACAGATAATTGTAACTCAGTTGGTGATAATCAAGAGTGCGTTCCTTGCGTCACATACACGTTCCCTCAATTCTATTTGCCTTTTCGCAAGCAATTCATTAGCACGCCATCTTCTTCCTCGAGACCCCTGTCTGCCCCTCCCTCGAGATCCTCCACCGCTGCTCCGACCTCCAAGCTAACAAGCAGCTTTCAGACACCCTCACGATGCCTTCACGGACGGTATCACCGACAATGTCACCAGGTCCCTCGTCTCCGATTCTCTCACCCCTCGAAGCTCCCGAAGATCCTGCCACAAGCCCCGACCTCGTCCATTCTTTGTCCCATACAAGCACCGTCCTCGCTCTCGCCGTTAGTCCACAGCATGAGACGATCTACGCCGGTACACAAGACGGAGAGATTGTAGCATGGTCTCTTGACACATTCCGCCAAGTCCGCCGTGTCCAAGCCCACAAGCGTAGCGTTCTGTCTTTATCGTTATCGCCCGACGCGTCGCTCCTGTTTTCCAGTGCTGGAGATCCCATCATCAATGTCTGGGATCCAAGTACCTTGACTCGACTTTACGAAATTTACGGCTCCTACGATGTCGGCGATATCTTTTGTACTGCATACAGCCCCCAACATGAGACATTATACATCGGTGCACAAAACGCCACCATTCAATGGGTTGGCCTCAACGACGTTACAGCTCGTGTATCCCCGGAATCACAGCAGCATCCTGATCGACGAAATCATCGCTTCTTTGACTCCAAAGCTGTTGGTGGCGGCGCAAGTACGCCCCGGCGCAACGACGATCGATGGGGATTGATACCCAAAGCACACACAGTTCTTGAGATGCATGCAGGCTGCGTTAGAAACTTTGCCCACTATGGGTATGTGTACTGTATGCTCATGGCCAAGGGACCAACAGTCGACGTTGGAACCGATGATGATGTCCTGATTTCTGGTGCGGGTGACGGTACAATCAAGCTTTGGAGCCTTGGGCATGCTGTTGAGGATGACGAGGAGCTTAGCGGTGGTATCCAAGAGATCATGACACTGGGCTCTGACGACGGCGAGTCTGTCTTGTCCCTCGCACTTGATAGCTCGTTTCTGTACGCAGGCAAGCTTGACGGTATCGTTGAACTGTGGGATCTCGATACCGCGCAGCGATTGAGGGTTATCAAGGCTCACGACTGCGATATCATGTCGATACAAATGGGCTGGGGATATTTGTGGACTGCCGCAACTAATGGTTGGGCCAGTGTGAGTACTCTTGTCGACCACGCACAACGTTTTGCTAACAGTTTCTAGAAATACAGTACCACCCACTACGGCAAATATCAGCATGCCTCCTCCGGAACCGTTCCCCAGAAGTATCAGTGCCTCCTGAGATGGGAAGCTCATCAGGGTAAGGTCCTTGCGTCGGCCGTCACGAACTACAAGAACAAGCAATACTTTATCACCGGTGCCAACGATGATAATATCTCGATTTGGTCCATAGACACCGATAAGTGCAACAGCAAAGAGAAAGAAGTGTCACAGGCTCCAGACAACCTCTTACTGTCGTCACTGCGAGAATTCGTGTCATACAAGACAGTCTCCTCTCGCCCCGAATTTGCGGAAGACTGTCGCAAGGGAGCTACCTACCTCGGTGCGCTGTTCAAACGCCTCGGTGGTCACGTTGAGCTACTCAGCACCGAGAAGCACCACAACCCTGTCGTCTACGCCCATTTCTCGGCTAAGAAGGAGGCTGCTGAGAGACGGAAGCGAATTCTCTTCTATGGCCATTACGATGTTGTCGCTGCCGACAGCCGTAAAGGCAAATGGGAGACCGATCCATTCACGATGCAAGGAACTAACGGTTACCTGTATGGTCGTGGTGTCAGTGACAACAAGGGTCCCATCATCGCTGCGCTGTATGCAGTGACTGATCTGATGGAGAACCAGCAACTGGAGAACGATGTCATCTTCCTCATTGAGGGCGAGGAAGAGTTTGGATCGTTAGGCTTTGAGGAAGCTGTCAAGAAGAACAAAGAGTTGATCGGTGAAGTGGATTACATCCTGCTTGCCAACAGTTACTGGTTAGACGACGAAGTCCCGTGTTTGACGTACGGTCTTCGTGGTGTTTTACACACAACTGTCTGCGTTGATGCGCCCCGTCCGGATATCCACTCGGGTGTCGACGGCTCCTACATGATGAATGAGCCTCTTTCAGATCTCACTCAGATCCTTGGCAAGCTCAAGGGCCCTGGCAACCGGGTACAGATTCCCGGCTTCTACGATGGCATTCTTCCGGTGACACCTGAAGAGGAAGCGCGCTACGATGATATTGCTCAGATCTTGATCCGCAGTAATCCTGAAAAGGGCCCCGAGGAGAGGCTCAAACAGTCGCTTATGGCAAGGTGGCGCGAGCCCAATCTGACACTCCACCGATACAAGGTTTCTGGTCCTGATGGAAGTCTAGTAAGCAGTCATGCCAGTTCCCACATTAGTCTACGCATGGTGCCAGGACAGGAAGTGGGCAGCGTGATTGAAGCACTCGTCAAGTTCCTTGAGAATGAGTTTTCTCAGCTTGAGTCACAGAACAAACTCACCATCAACGTCGATAACAGAGCTGAACCATGGCTTGGAGACCCTACCAATGCTATCTTCCAGACACTGGAGAAGGCCATCCTGGAGACATGGGATGAGTGTTTCGAAACGTCGCCCTCATCAGGTGAAGCTACACCCGAGCCTGAGAAGGCAGAAAAGTCCAAGGAGGAAGAAGTTCTGTCAGTCAAGACCAAGCTTGGCAAACCCCGTAAGCCGCTCTACATCCGCGAGGGTGGATCCATCCCAGCGATCAGATTCTTGGAGAAAGAATTCGGAGCTCCTGCAGCTCATCTGCCTTGCGGACAGTCAAGCGACTCCGCTCATCTGGACAATGAGCGGATATGTCTGCTGAACCTATTGAAGGCTCGTGAGATTTTTGGCAAGGTGTTTAGTCGACTGTAAGACTGGTGAGACAACAGGCGGGGCGGAAGTGAGATATGGAATTTGGTGTATTTTAAAAAATGGAGAAATGTAGAAGAATGATACCCTTGTTTGTGAGAGTCAAGCAATATCCTGGTGGATGCATAGAAACCCACATGCCAGCTCAGACAAAAGGTAAGGCTGATTGGAGTCCTACGGAGTCAACGTTACCGTTGGAGATCGCCTCACATAGTCTAAGCTTTTGCCAAGCCTTGAAGTTCCGTAGGCCTACAACTGATGATCAGTTCAGATGATAACATTCTTGCCACGGATAAGTATATCATCCATTTATCAACAATGACTGACATTATCTTGGTTCTCATACTCAAATCTCCTGTCATGAAACCGACATCAACACAAGCCACAGCGCCCCCGGCTGATGGATATCCGACCGGCTCATCCTAAAATTAGCCCGAAAATCACCAATCAGGGCTCCCTCCAGACGATTTACTGCGCCATGGACGGATGGGGCTTGGGAGGGTCGATCCTCGATTGTTGCTCACGCCTGATGCTGAGATGGGTTTGGTGCTGACTGAAGGATCGACCAAGGTAATTAAATCAGACCAAACCAAACAGCTCATAGTCGCAGTGCTATTCCACTAATTCCGTCATAGTTTTGTAGAGGTTCCGATAATTTAGACACTAAAAACCCCCCCCGAACCCGGTTCCGTCTTCTTTCCCCCCCTGTTTTTTCCTCCCTTCTCCTCTTTTTTGCATCGTCACATCGAACATTTAAAACAAAAACATCACCATTCGTTATCTCTTTCAGTTTTTTTCTGTCAGTCGCTACAATACGAGCTGGGAATTGTTGATTTTGTTCTCTTAAAGTAATTATTTATCTCGGATTTTGAATGATTGATCAATCAGCAATTGTTTTGCATAATTAGCCTGGTTGGGTGGCCTTTTCAGCTGAAAACCAGGTCCCCGTCTCTCTCAGAGCAACCAACACGCATCCAGTCCAGTTGGCATCAAACATGGCGTCGCGTTGGTTCACACTCCTCCTTCTCCTAACGCCTTCATTAGCTCTCGACAACAATTTCGACTTCTACCCCAAGGGCGCGCAGAAATGTCTCTCCCAAGCCGCCGACGACGCCTCGTGCACCGGCGCTGACAGCAAGGAGCTGAACTACTGCCTCTGCGGTCTTGGCAACTACAACAACGACTTCATCCTCGGCTCCGCTGCGTGCATCGGCAAGCAGTCGCCCGGCGATGTGGACGAGACGTACGATACCATGAACGAGGCGTGCTCCAATTCCCAGACGCCGATGAAGGTTACCAAGAAGGAGTTTGAGGAGGCGGCGGAGAAGGGCGCGAGTGCGAGTACGACTACTGATGCGGCTACCTCTTCGACTGCTTCTGCGACGGCGACCGATTCGGCGAGTACCACGAAAGACACAGCTGCTGCTACGACGAGCGCTGAGAACAACGACGACACGGGCTTGTCAACGGGCGCCACAGCGGGAGTAGCCGTTGGCGCAGCAGTTGGTGGTGCAGCGGTAGTAGGTCTATTCGTGTGGTTCTGGATGCAGCGCCGCAGGAAGAACGCCGAAGAATCGCACCCCATGCTGCCCAACTACGAGAACCGCGACGGTTCGCCGTACCAACCTACCGAGTCGAAGCCAGCGTGGTCAGCAGCGGGTTCGCCGCAGCAAGCAATGGGGACACCGGATCCAAATGCTGGATTCTACAAGCCTCATGAGCCGGTGGAACTGCCGCCTGAGCCAGCGCCTGTTTATGAGATGGACGGGACTGGGACGGCGGTTGAGATGGATTCTACGCCTGTTGATCCACGGGGAAATAGATCGCGATTGAGTTCGTCGCATTCGTCAATATCATCGGGCTGGAGGGATTAATGGTTTATAAAAGAATGAAGGAATAATGGTTCTGGATGGGTATGAATGAGGTTATAGCCTCGTGGAGTTTGGACGGTACAGGATGTATCATATCGGTTGTCATTTAGCGTAAATATCTGACGTTTTACATGTTTTGTTCTTTGATGAAGTGATTGTTCGAATTGTTCACGATTGCGGTGGTTTGTGTCGGAGTCAACGGTCAATGACACGCTCCAGTGATAAGAGATGCCCTCTCCTCTTAGTGACACTATACTGCCTCAGAACTATCAGTGTCTACTTATTTCGCATTACAAGACCTGTTTGTAGCCTGTGAAAGAATGGTAGGGCAAGTAGGCGCAAGTATTCAGTCGCGACAGCGAACCGTTCATTCTTTATTTGCACCAGCATTGGGGCTTTGTTCGATCTTTGAAATATCGTCGCCGTTCATCTCAACAGCACTTCAGTATGTTTCCGTCACTCAAAGCTCAGGGTCTGGGCCACAAGTCTGCCTCCTTTCTCGCGCGATAAGGTTTGAGGCCGACATGCTTTGAAGTGCAGGCGTTAAATGAAGATTATCACAATCCAGGTAAAGTTTGTTGTTGCCAGCGGAAGAAATGCGAAGCGAAGTCCATTTTCTTCAAATGATATCTTGCCGTTCCCGTTCATTCCAGCGTTGTGTTAACAAGATGCGGCTCCAAGTCGGCACTTGGTCTGTTCATCTTTTTGCTTACCATGCATTGCAAGTTTGAGCTGGGAGTCTCTATTTAGGCATCATTCAGTATCAAAACCTCTCACGAAATGGCCAGAAGCGTCTTGAATCCGAAAAGTCCGACAAAGCGCCCGTCTGGTGTTGGAGGTTCGTGCAAGGTCTAATGTTTCCCTGCACAGCACGCTGAAATGGCGTTTATCCATATGCACATATCTCTGGGACTGTCGACTACGTAATCCAGATTTTAGCCATATCCAACACTTCACCCTGGTCATGCGATCTGATCCTTCAAGGAACCTCGGCTGCCCCAAGGTTGTTCCGTTGCCGTTCATCTGCATCCCGTCGATGATCCTTCAGTTAGAAATGAGACCTTCATCTTGAGCTTGAAGGTAGTCTCAGCTTCCATTATTATCGACAATGAGGCCCCTTATAAAAGTTAGAAGAGAGGTACACGAAAGTTGTATATGTAATTCATGTTTAACCTGTTGGAATCAGAGGTTGAGAGTAATGGGTGCATTCTTGCTTGACATTGTGTAGTACAGGGTATGTAGCATTTAGACGTATACGAGGCATCCCCGGTTCAAAGATCAAGAATTCTCTACCATCAAACATAAATGTCTAATAAATAAACGGGGAGTTAATAAAAGCCCTTAAGGCTGAGTTTTATGCTCAATCCAAGTCATTAGACCAAGATAAACACTCGCATTCGCACTCGATAATCGTATAGTGACACTCTCAACTCTCAACGCGAGCCCGCGGGCAGCGAAACCGGGTCGATCCCCCAGTGGCTGAAAGGTCCCAAATCGTGATCCACCGCGGGTCTCGGCATGAGATGGAGTTGAGGAAACAGCTCGGACCAATTTCACATGTTTTCACTTTACTTTAAGAGCTTCAATAGACCTCAATCGCAAGCTTCAACATTGCGATTATTTACCTGCAGTAGTGCTCACTCTCAACGAATCAACTTACATCTTCTGTCAGAATCGGGAACTTGTCAGCAATATGGCCGAAAGAAAAACTTACGTTCTCATCACTGGGTAAAAGCAATTGAGTTTCGAAATTGTTGAGGATTGAAGCTGATGAGGGTAGATGCTCGCCTGGAGGTATCGGCCATTCTCTAGTTGATGAGTTTCATCGTCAGGGTGAGTAAAATGATTGGGGACATGTCAATTGAGTAGTAACTCACTCTCACAGGCTGCCATGTCATTGCGACGGTGCGAAACACAGACATGATCAAGGATCTTGAAAAGCCCGGCGTCAGCGTCTTGCCTCTTGAGATCACCTCCGCCAAGAGTATTGAAGAGTGCAAAGAGAAGGTCTCCAAACTCACTGGTGGCCGTCTTGATATTCTCGTCAACAACGCGTAAGTTCAAACCTCAGTATACTCAGTATATGGCGCAAACTGACTTCCCCAGTGGTCGAACTCACACCATCCCCTCCATTGACACTGATCTTGACGATGTTCGCCAAACATACGAGGTCAACGTCTTCGGCCCCATCCAGATGGTTTCAACCTTTGCGCCTCTCCTCATCGAAGCCCGTGGTCTCATCATCAATATCTCCAGCACATCCACCCTCGTCCCTTACATCTTCGGCGCCATCTACTCCTCCACCAAGGGCGCCATCAACGTCTGGTCCCGTGCGCTCCGTCTTGAACTCAAGCCTTTCAACGTGCGCGTCATGGTCGCCGTCACCGGAACAGTGCGATCCAACATCGCCAGCCGGACACATCGATCTCTGCCGCCCAACTCTCTGTACATGCCCATAAATGACTTTTTCCAGCGACGATTGACATTCAGTCAGCGAACGGCGACGATGCCGACGGAGAGGTATGCGGAGAAGTTGGTGACTGCTGCGTTGAAGGGTGAGGGATATCTGGGCGGATTGATTGGCGGCACACCTGATTGGTTTTACGCAGGGGGCATGGCGACCAAGACTTGGATTCTGTCGTGTTTGCCTAATTGGGTGAACGAGACGGTTGTTGGTATCTTCTTTGGCATTGGAGGGTTGACCAAGAAGATCCAAGCTGCGCGCGCAAAGAGAGACTAAGGAGAAGATTTGGAGTGAGGATACTAGAGGATGAGACGTGATTACGGCGAATATAGGGCGCTGCGAATTGGGTTCAATTGAACTCTTTCAGTATATCACATCTGAGGAACTCCCGAAATTATAAGTCACTAAGCTCCCAGGGAGCGACAAAGAGTGCAAGAGAATTGATTGCTGTATACTGTATGTGTATGCTGCTTGTTTCTATATCTCTAACAAGTGATCTTCTTGACGGCCGCGATGGACGTCACCGGCGTCGCAACGCACTCTCCATGCATTCCAACGACCAACCGTTTAAGCCCACTTTCCAAGCAAGCTCATGAGAACCATGCCGCAAACCAAACCAAACAGAGCCAAAAGCGTAGTAAGGGGGCTAGCATCGGTGAGTTCACCTCCCAGCATCCAGTCCTGAGCCCACATCTCAACCAGCCCAACCCAGACGAGGATACCAGCGGACAAAGCATCCAGAGTACCGATAGCGATCAAGGTAGCAGGGTCATTTCCGTTGAAGACGTTCAAAACACCAATACCAATGGCCATGCCGATAGGGGTGACGACCGCGAAACCGGAAGCAAGGACGAGTTTCTTCCACAGAGGCACAGTAGATGTTCCGGTTCGTTCAACGGTTGGAGGTGGTGTAGAGTGCGAGTGAGAGTGACCTAAGGCGAGGGGTATTTGACCATAGCCAAGCGAGGCGATTCGTGTACCGAGGGCGATACCTTCAAAAAGCTGGTGGAAGATGATGACGATTGAGAGTGTGATGAAGAAGGAGTCTCCTGCTACAACAAGTGTGATACCGATGACTAAGACGTTAGTTGGGGTATATGATAAGAGGGTGATGGACGTACGAATCGAGTGGAAGATGATACCAGATTCCATGATGGTAATGTTGGCCATCTCGGCTTTCTCCACAGCCTTGGGCGACAAGTAAGCCGAGTCGGTCTCGGTCTTCTTGGTCAACTGCCATCGCATAGCGCGCTGAACACAGAACTCAATAAGGAATGAAATGAAGAGACCAGCCATAACGATAGCAGCGGTAGTAGCTTCGTATTGCAGCTCGTCCAAGCATTCGTTACCAAACATCATGGATGCATGGGTGAATAACTACAACTGTCAGTTATTGTCTCCAACGGGAGAGGGTAAACGTACGTGAACAAATGCAGTCGAGATAATAATTCCAGTACCGAATTGCTTGAGAATCATGAGGACAAGGTTGGATCGCACGGGAACAAACGTCGACATGAGGATCGGTCCAAAGACACCGATGGAGCTAGCGACCAGAACGACGAACAACATTCCGATACGAATGCCGATCTTGTAGTCTCTGTCTTTACGACCGCAGTCTCGCGTACCGCCCTCTTCGGAGCCACCACCAGTGCAGTGTCTGTCGCAAGTTAGTCAAGGTCTCGAGTGGAAGAAGGGGCTACGAACTCGACGCCTGCGTGGAAATGACAATGTTCTTGCTGAGGGTCTGCTCTACCGGATTCGACGTCTGCGGCTGGGAGGATGGGAGCTTCGCCATCGTCGGACATACAGTAACTAAAATTGTTAGTATGAGTTGGCTGTGATGGAAGAGGAACGTACGTTTCTTCGCCATGGCTGTGGCAACTTGTGAGTTGGGCGGGATACTCCTCGGTGTTGGTGATGGTAGTCTGGACGTAGTACTCTGATGAGCTGGGGCCCATGCAGTAGCTGGTCTTGTTAGGCACGGATGTTCTACCAATAGTAGAAGAGCGAACTTACAGAGAAGCCTCGTGCATGTGGCAGTCGGACACGGCAGTGATCTCATCCTTCTTCGCGGCAGCAGTTTCTTTAGTGGCCTGGGTAGTGGCTGTAGCACCTTCCACGAGGACCTGGACTTCTCCGCCGTTGGGATTCATGCAGTAACTGACCAGTTAGCTACGCCAGAATGATAAGAATAAAAAGCATACGTGTCTGAACCATGGCTGTGGCAGTCCGTGTACGAAGTAGGAGGATCCTTTGTCATGGTAGCCTCGAGAACGATCTGATACTCGTCCGAGCCATCCATACAGAACCTGAATTGTCAGTATGTTTTGCGATAATGATAAAGGAGGCACGTACTGAGTAGGACCATGCATATGACAGCCCGTCAAGCTCTCAAAGTCAGTGCCAGTCTTGGTCGCAGTGGCAGACGCCTGTCTCTTGACAGCCCCTGGGTTCGCCGTTGCAGACACAGCGACGACGAAGAGGAGAGACCCAGCGATCATAGTGGCACGACGGCTCTCGAAGAAACTCTTGACACGAGCCATGATAGAGATTTGCATATAAGTTTGAATGATGCTGAAAAAAAAAAAAAAAAGAATAAACTCTGGATGTTTAAGCTTATTATGTATAGCTACTGCGAGATGCGACTTCACTTAGCGTGGGGGATTAGGTGAACATCAAGGTCCTCTCTTTGTCAGTGAAACTCCAACAGGGCTCTTGGTAGCGAACAAAAAGAACCGTGGGGCGACATTGGGATGACCTGGATGTCTACGAGAAGCCCTTTACAGAAGAGATATTACGGTAGAGAAACAGGACTAAAGTGGCAATCGGCCAAACCGTGGATCCTCCTGCCGAGAACTAAGACTGCACCGTTGAAACCCAACGATCCGATTTGATACCACGGGCAAGTACTGTACCTTAAGCTTGTAAACAAGGTTACTCACTAGCAGAGATTTTCCCTTTTTACCCAAAAGACCGCGGTGTTTAGTTCTATGTTTATTCCCCACGGCTAAGTTCCAGTGTTGTTCGGCTGCGGCGGTGGTGGGTTGCTGAGAACCTTGATGGGCGTGAGCCAAGCCCCGGTGAACGTTTTGCTTGCTGGAGCTGAGAGATTTTTGACGTGATGTGATCGGTTTCTCGGGGGAATTCTGGATATGCAGGACAGGGGTGGGGGAGGGAGAGAAAAACAAGGTTATGTTTATGGGTAATTTTGGGTGCGGCGCTATTGAGGAGGTTGTTTTGACGTGTGATATGAGGGTGAGGGTGGAGGTTAGGTTTAAGTGAGGCTCAGCTGTCAATTACGCGAACATTCTGAGTTGGCTTATGATAATTGCTACGGGAATGTACAGTGAAACAACTTTTGGAAGCATTTATAGAGGGCATCTGCATGATCAGACTGGCTCTTCTTCATTTGAGGAGACCAGTCATTCAAGACAACCAACACTCATTCATAACACAACAACTTCAAAGCAAGGTCAGGTAAAAGTCGTGATTAATGAACATATCTACGTTCCATCTTTAGACCAGTGGTCAAAACGCTTCTGGTCCATCGAGAAACAAAGTTTACATGAAGTGTGTCTTTCTATCCTCCACTGCGTCAATCCAGGGCTCGACACCAATATCCCCAGATCATCCATTCTCAACCTCACGATTTAAAGAGCGAATAAAGCAGCGGCGACCACACCAGCCAGAGGGATCATCTGACCGATGGCAGCGTTGTCGGTGACAGCAGCTGAGTCGCTGGAAGTGGGAGTGCTGTCTGCAGCAGCGGTAGCGGGACCATCGCAGTGCCCTGGGATAGTCAGTATGTGATTGCAAGGTCGCGGTAAGGAGAAACGTACAGTGGTCGCCGTGGGGCTCGCAGCCAACGGACTCGGTGGGAGAGGGGGCGAGAGAACCAGAACCAGTGGCGTCGTCATGGTCGTGGTCATGCTCAGACTCTGTTGCTTTGGCCTCAACGCCAGTGCGGGCAGCTTCGCAGTGCCAGTGGTCGCCATGGGGCTCACAGCCGGTAGATTCAGTAGGAGAGGGAGCAAGAGAGCCAGTACCAGTAGGATCATCGTGGTCGTGGTCATGCTCAGACTCAGTGGCCTTGGCTTCAATCGCAAGGGTAGATCGAGCGCCCTCGCAGTGCCCTAGATATGTCAACAAACAGTTACGAATGAGGAAGTGAGGAACATACAGTGATCGCCGTGAGGCTCGCAGCCGACAGACTCAGTAGGTGAAGGAGCAAGAGAACCAGTGCCGGTAGGATCATCGTGGTCATGATCATGCTCAGCCTCAGAGGTAGCAGCAACAGCATCAGTACGAGCAGCCTCGCAGTGCCAGTGATCACCATGAGGCTCACAACCAACAGACTCAGTAGGCGAGGGAGCCTGAGCCATGATGGCAGGGAAGAGGCCGAGAAGGGCGACGGCGAAAGTAGTAGTCTTCATCTTGATGTTTGTGAGAGATGTAGATGTTGGTGAGGGAGAGAGATGTCGATGTTGATGTGAGCGAGAGGATGTTGAGGTGAGATACAGGCGGGAGAGGAAATTTTTATATCCCTTGCAATGAGAGTGAGAGTGATTCACAGGCTCTACCAAGAGAATTGCCTTGCCACTTGCGAGTTTCGTAGGATGCAAGTGTTGGACGAGCAAGGAACGGGTTGTCGGAGAGGGAATAATGGACGTATTGAGAGATCCATTGTCAGCGCGTGGGGGTATTAAGAGCTCTATAGAGACTGCTGGGGTGTATTGTCCTCGACTTAGACTACTCAGCTGGGCTTTGAGACGGTTAAACTGCATGTTCAGCCGTTGGTCACCGTCTGTCAAGATGCATCCAACATCTCGTGTAAGTGCAAGTCAGTGGAAGCAAGCCATTCAGGTACTCATCACCCTCTAATCTCGATTACAACCAGTCGAATTGATCACACCAGTAAATAAAACGTCTCTACAGCCTAAAGGATCACGATCAAAAAGACCCCCAAGTCCCTGTCGTTGATGTCGGGTCCCTGTCGCTCATCGTGAGGCTTCTCTTGGCAAAGCCCATCAAGGTCCTCACCTTAAAAACTGGACCCCCTGGACGACCCCACCAACGACCACTAATAATTCGTATCCACTCTGCCACTGCAGTGCTCGCTCGGCCAAGAAACGAATCAGGCAACTCTTTTTTTTTATTCCTCGACAACGGGAATAAAAAGTCTGTAAAACGGGCTGGTAGGTACTTGTGATGAGTATACGCTGTTATGATCAACCATAACCTTGATAACCTTGAAACTGTACTCTCCATTCAACGTGAATGCACATCATTTCCTTCAAACCCCTCCTCTGCTGCACTGCACTTCAGCATGAAGCCACACTTGGTCATCCCCCTCCTGTTCGCACCGTTATGCACAGCTGCAGACGAGAACATCAAGGTAGACGCCTTGAAACAAAACAACCCTGATCTCGCCTCCATCCCCAACCTGGTCTGTCTCCTACTATTACTCCTCGTCGCTGCATACAAACTACGCAAGAGAATGCTCACCGCTACCACCACATTCCCGCAGCTAACCCGTGAATCACAGTCCGGGTCTGTTGTCACTTCACTAGAGAAATTTCCCTGCAACCCTGATACCCCTCGTCATGTCGAAGCCAAGAGGAAACTGGACAAGAGCATGGCGATAGGATGGGGAAATTGGAACGCTCAACATCCAAGACATCGATTGCTTGATGCATTGTATGGATACAGGAGATACCATGAACGTCAGAAGGCTGAAGTTGATCGATTTGAGGGCCTCTATAAACATGTTTCTCGGGCTCAAAGATCTGTAAGTCTGCCATGTTCACGTGCGCTCTCGAAGTCTAATATGAATAAAGTTACTAGAGCATCAAGTCAACTACTCAAAGAAGTTCACACGCATAGACGCTCTTTTGAAGAAGAACCAAGAGCTATGTGACGCCATAGTCCAAAATGCCATGAACTTCTACGGTATTGATGAGGAGGAGCTTCAAAGGCATATCAGCGCCGCACAGTCTTCAGGGAGGCTTGCGGATAAGATTTCCGTATCTCAAGCTTTGAAGCATTATGTGCGAGACTGGACAGAAGAGGGAGAGTCTGAAAGGAAGGAGACTTTCGCTTGCCTTGTGAAAACGCTTCAGGGGTTGTTTCCTGTGAGGGACGATGAAAACCCGGTCAAGATTCTTGTTCCAGGATCGGGTCTGGGACGACTGGGACATGATATCGCGAGACTTGGAGGTAAGATCCCCTTGAATATGCAGCAACTCACCAAACTTAAGCCTGTTGTTAGAGATGATACTTTAGTACTAACGGTATTCAGGATTCGAGGTGACTGTGAACGAATGGTCCATGTATATGAACATCGCCTACCGTTTCATCGAAGCCAACCGCGCTCAAAACACCCACTCATTCCACCCCTTCATCGACGGCTGGTCCCACCATGCCACAGAATCCGACATGATTCGCGAACTTACCTTCCCCGATACATCCCTCAACTCAACATCCGTAGTCCTCACCGAGGGTGACTTCACAACCGTCTTCAACGACAAAACCGGCTATTACGACATAATAGTAACATACTTCTTCATCGACACAGCTCGCAACTTGATGAGTTATCTCGAAACCATAAAAAAGGTTCTGAAACCAGGTGGACACTGGGTGAACCTTGGACCGTTGCTCTATGGAACTGGCCCGTTTGTGCAGTTGACGTTGGAGGAGATTGTTCAGGTCACTGAGGCGATGGGGTTTGAGTATCTTGACACGGATGAGAGTTGTGGACCATTGACGTTTGAGGGGAGGACGCTTAGAAGCATGGAGGCTGTTTATGGGTTTAACAATAAGGCTTTGACGAAGAGTGCGTACAATGCGCAGTTTTGGGTTGCCAGGAGGTCGATGAAAGCATAATAGCGAGATCTCAGCGATGAAATGATGGATTTGAGATTCCCCAACTAGTATACCACCTAGAAACTATTTTATTGACCGTCCTTCACATACGCTGCATTTAGTGTGTGATGAAGCTCTTCTCATGAAAGCTAACTCGCGAAGCTTTTGTGATTGTTGACTCTGTGTTGCTCTCCATAAGAATTCTCCAACTAGATATTACTAACCAGATATGCCTCGTACAACTCTTGAAAGAGAATCTTTTTGAGTCACCTCTTATGTTTCCCATCTCAACGGCCTCTCGGAGACTTTGGACATATAGCAATTATCTTCTTTCCAATAGGAAGACTTGATGACTCTGGTCTTTTCTTACCTGCATGAGAGATATTGTCTTTCCAATACCACACAAGAAATCATGCTCTAACGGCTGACGATAAAAGTTAGTACTTATCAACTCTCAATGCCTAACCTATCAACGGCGATTCGATGTTCGTGTCGAATTTCCTACAAGGGGATAGCTTACCCCGCCCTGTACGCCAGCGCGAACGACATGCACTAACTCGAAATAGCATCTCGTTGGTAGCTTGACGAGATAACGACAATTTGCTGATTACGATACCAGACTTCTTCATCAATTGCTTCCTCATACTCATCACAATCCCGTTATAAATCAACAAGATACTACGAGGTGCCGTTCCCTTTGAACAACAAGGCGTGATATCAGCGACACATCCACGTATCACGGAGAGCACCGTGTCCCCGCCAGATCTGGAACCTACTCAATGCCCTCCGCAACGCCTCCGAAGTCGGACAAAGTAAAGAAAAGGCCCAAAGTCAGAGGTAACTATATCCATGATCCATAATAACTCAGCCAGTCAAGGCTAACCGAATTGTAAGGATGCTATCAATGCTCTCGTCGACGCATAGACTGTGATCGGAGAGAGCCAACATGTGGCAAATGTTCTGCCAAAGGCATCAAATGCAGTGGATTGGGTCTACGATATCGCTTCAATGATGGCATTGCCGCCCGTGGAAAGTTTGTTGGAAAATCATTGCCCATCGTTGATGGGATAGAAGCCCATTCTACGGAAACGGCGTCAGCATCAGTCTCAAGTTACAAGAGACAGAAAGATCCTTTTCGTGCAAGTGGCTATGAGACTGTCGAGCAATACCCAGTTGAAATTGATACTACAACTGAGGAAGAACATGAGATACAAGATTTGGTTGTGTCAAATCACGTACCAATATCTATAGACTGGGGCTTAGATCATGTTGATCCGAAGTCAAGGTTCTGTCTTGGTTACTGTAAGTCTCCCTTCACCATCCTTGACACTATCTAACAGTCAATAGTCTCAAACAACATAGCCCAACTCATCGCAGTCATAAATATGGGCTTCAACGGCTATCGTGATCTCGTCTTACCAAGAGCAGAAACAGACCCTCTAGTCCGAAAAGCCGTTCTTTTGGTAGTTGAACAGCACCTCTCTTTACAGAATGGCACTGCAATATCGCTGGATCCAGCGGCTTATGGATCTCTTGTACGGGAACTCATCATGCGGTCTCATCAGTGTGCACCTCAAGATGATGATTCTGCACTCACTGCGTTGCTTCTGCTACATATTCGGGAGATGATCAGTGGAAGTGATAACTTTAGACTTATCTATGGTTCGCTGCGGGTGGTAGTCAACGCTCTTGCCAAGAATTCGGGTGAAAGGACCTCTGATCTCAGGAGGTTTCTCCAGATGCAAATACTGAGGTATGTTTAAGACTCACATTTGATAGTAAGGTCTCTAATACGTTATTAGGGTCTGTCTCTTTGGAGAATCTCTCTTCAACGAAACCAACGGCGTTCACTTCATCCAAGCTCAGCAACAAGCTTGTCTCGAATTCATCACATGGTGCGATCGCTTCCACCCTGAACTCAAAGACCTCCTCTCCCAACTCGCCTCCCTAACAACATGGGCCTGTGACATCTACGTCCAACGCGCCATCTTCAACCCCCCACCGTCCGAAACCGTCCCCATGATCGAGAGATTCAAGCAATCACTAGGCCAAGTCGACGCTTACGTCGATATCGTGGGAAGACACCTTCTAGCTTGGCCGTATTTCATCGTAGCGGCTGAGAGCTCGACGCCGGATCATAGAGAGTTCTTTTTGGATAAATTGGTCAAACTGCATAGCACGACTGGGTGTTGGAATTTGTTGAGAGCTATTGATCAGGTTAAGGAGATTTGGGCGTCGCAGTCTTCGATTCGGTGGACGAGTTTGCTTGGTGGACCGACGCAGGCTTTTATAATGTGAATATTCGATGAATAGCTTTGTAGTGCAATTATCTATGCTCCCAGGACAGAAACAACTACTTTCTCGACCTTGTCAACTAGTAGCTCGGTCTCTTCCTTCGTGATTGTGAAAGGAGGTGAGACGATTACCATATCTCCTCGAACGCCATCAAGGCAGCCGGTACTCGGAATAAGTGAAATGCCATGATCAGCTCCCAGACCAGCCTTGTGCAGCTTCCCAGCGATTTGTTCGCTCAGATCAAAAGGCTCCTTCGTCTCTTTATCCCGAACAAATTCCAACTGGACAGGGTTAGCAATGCCTCTAAATATCGATGTTTCAACTTACACCCCAGTAAAGTCCTCGTCCACGAACATCTCCCACATTCTTGTGACCTCCTAGCCTCTCTTTAAGCTTCTCACCCAATACTTTGCCCATGTCTTGCACATTCTGCAGCATGTTGTCTTCTTTCATAACAGTCTGCACAGCATACGCAGCCGCACATGCAACAGGATGACCCTGATAAGTTTGGCTGTGAGAGAAAGCTCCTGACCCGTTAGCAAGAGTGTCTGCAACTTTGTTACCGACAAGCAAGGCTCCCACGGGCATGTAGCCAGCTCCCAGTCCTTTAGCGACAGTCTGTAGATCTGGCACTACACCCTCCGGCTCCCAAGCATGCAACGTGCCTGTCCTACCCATTCCAGACATGACTTCATCCATAATCAGAAGAGCACCGTAACGATCGCATACTTCTTTGATAGCTTTGAAGTACCCAGGCACCGGAGGTGCACAGCCCAGTGATGTTCCAGATACTGTTTCAGCAATAAATGCACAAATAGTGTCAGGGCCGACACGCTGAAACTCGTCATCTAGCTCCTTAGCTAGACGTTGAATATATTGCTGTTCTGTTTCGCTTGCTTTCATCTCTCGATAAGGATAGCATGGAGAAACATGAGACACATTGGTTGAAAGAATGGGTTCGTACACGCCACGTCGGGCCTTATGACCCCCGACTGCCAGAGATCCAAGAGTATTTCCATGATAAGATTGCTTGCGTGCAATGAATTTCGTCCTGGATGGCTGTGGTGTTGGTAACTCCGTAAAGTACTGACGAGCGATCTTCAGAGCTGCCTCAACAGCTTCGGTGCCTAGGATTCATGTTAGAGACAGTTAAAATACCTATTCGACAAAAGGCGTACCTGAGCTCACGACGAAAACCTTGGACATAGCCCCATTGGTAGACTCAGTCAAGAAACTAGAAATCTTCTCTGCTGCCTCTGTTGTGAAGAATGGGTTGTAGCAATAGGCTACCTGATCCAGTTGAGCAGCAATGGCATCCTTGACTCGCGATTCATTATGTCCGATCGATACAACAGCTGCACCCGAAGATGCATCCAAAATTCGATGACCTTGGTCTGTTTCCAACCAACATCCTTGACTTTTGACGATTCTCGGAGGCGGGCTATTGATCTTGGCGTGAAGTGTTGAAACACCAGCACGGCTAAAGCTGGATAGTGGTTTATTGCTGCGAAGGGCGGTTCTTGCAATCGTATACACAGTCTGCCGGGTAAGAAGCCTCATTGTGAATCTCAACGTATAGAAGTAATGTGAATTAGTTGAGAATACAGAGTTGGCGATATCGGATGATATGTATAAGCCACTCTCCGCACTCAGCTATCTTCTACGAGATAGCTACATCCCAAAGAGGAAGGGAAAGTGAGGAGACGTATCCAATGACACGAAAGGTCATGATAACTATTGATAAATGGCCTTCCAGCCTTTGCACGGCAGCATCGTCTCCATCGGCCTTCTGAATTTGGAATAGTAGTATTTTGGTTGGTGGAGGGTAGTCGAGGCTAGATACGGATCGGCAAAAGATACCGAAAGCCGTGCCAATACTCCGCAGAACCGATATGCAACGTATTACACTTTCATAAGGTTGGGAAGAGAAAACTACATATTTCTCAAGTCGGAAATTCCATTTTAGCTTGAAGGACGAAGGGGAAACGGAACCTCAACGATGTATTTGGGATAATTCTAAAATCTCGTTCTTCACACCGATATTACTGTTGACTATATTATAGAACCAAGAGAAAACCCAATATGTGATATGTTATATTTGGTTTAACATCTCTAAAGGCTATTTATTCATCTGTTTGAGAAGAGTCGAATACTCTGTCAAATACTCCGTCAGACCTAAATCCCTCCCTAACCCTTCATAACCCTAAAGATAGGATATTCATCTCCAACTTCAAGAGGGATAATGTTAAAACTAGCATAAGAATCAATATTCTCAGGCTCCAATGCATTCAGAGCCAGTCCCGCGTTCTTCTGCCTGGTGCTGACCAGAAAGCTACCGGCTGGCAAAGTAAGCTGTCGCTTCTTGGTTTCAGTTGTAACAGTAGCAAGCACAGCTCCTTCGTAGTAGGAACTGCTGAGCTCGGAAGATGTAATATTCAATGCTTCAACTGTACCACTCCAGGGCTTACTAAGAGTCTCGACTTCAAGACCGGAAACTTCAAGGCGCTTGGCGATATCAGCCCAAGCAACAGGGATAAGGTATGATTCTGGCCGAGAGCGGGTTAGGTTCGCGGTTGTTGGTGTAGTAGACGCAAACTGAACAGGAACCTTGACGATTGAGCCGTTGGTGTAGTCGATCATCTGGAACATTCGTGTACTGTACTTTGTTGAGTCGGTGATGACGATGGGTTCCTTGGACTTGATGAAATCCTTGATACCGCCCTCGACGGTCTTGAAGACCTTCTGGGCGTTGTTGGAAGCAGTTTCGATGATGGAGCTAGCCATGGTCAAGCCAGCGGCAGTTCGACGTTGAAATTCTTGGTCTGCCAGGCCAATTCCTCGCATCTCGATCAGGAATGTAATGGATTGGGTGAGACCCATTGCGTTGCGACCAATCTTGGCATCAGAGCCAGCTTCATCGAACCTATTGCAAGTCAGTTGACAGGAACGCAAAATGAAAACCATAAGACTTACTTGGGCACGTAATCAGGATCAGTGCTAGTTCTACCAGTCACATACGGCTCCCATCTCAACCCAGCTTTGACCATAGCATCGCCAATGTTCTTGGCAAATAGCTTCTCAGAGAGTTCTCGAATATTCTTGTTGATATTGAGGTTCTTCGCAGCAGAGAATAAGCCATCAGAAGCTTGAACGTAGTTACCGTATCGACTTGATGAACCATACTCATGCATATCAATCGCAACATGTGGAGCAAACTCGTTGAAAAGCTGCTTGATATCACGGGTCTGCTGTCGTGCCAGCTTAGTATGATCGCGGTTTGGATCAAAATTCGTGGCGAGCACGCGCTGGAAGTAGTAAACGCCATCGGGATTGTACCGGGGCAAAATGACAATATCGAGGTTCTTGAGAATCTTTGCAGCCCATTTCGGATCTTTGTCGAATTTGCCGAGGAGAGCGAGGAGAGATTGATCACCAGCTGGCTCGTTGCCGTGTACAGCGCCCTGAACCCAAACTCGGACCTTGTCTGAAGTCTTTGGACCCTTTGAAGATGAGAGTTTGACAAATGGGAATGATCTCAGTTCTTCGGATGTGAAATTTGCTGTTTGATAGGTCATATAGTCATTCTTTGAAGCAATGCTTTCCATATAGGCCTCTACGTGTTGTCAGCGTGGGTTCATCGGAGTGCTTCGGATTTATGCATACCCATATCTTCGTGAGAGGTTGGACCTTGGGTTCCGTTCTTAAAACCTGCCTGTCGACTGTCAGGGTCGAGGAAGGCTGGCGAATACAGATCGATATCGACATCCTTGAAATTTGCTGCTACCAGTGGGATATCTTTCCGGACAGTTACGTGGTTGTAGCCATATTGAAAGGCATTGACAGCAGATGCGGCCGCAAGGCTGACCAAGATTGTCTTTCCCAACATTTTGAAGATCTTGAGCTGGGTGCCTCTAAAGAAGTCGACCGAGGAGGGAAATACGTCCTTTTATAGCCTGCAAGGTCTGAAAGAGGTAGCCCATTACGGACGGATCTATTTCTTGCTTCCGCACTCAATTTCCCCTCAGATTCAAAAGATCGTCAGGCATCAGAGAACTAACATAGATTTAAGCATGACTTCGGGGGAAATCAACAAGAAAACGATGTCTTGGCACGGAAGAGATTAGCTTAATAAGGAAGCTGGCAAGACTTGAGTTGGGGATAGTGGGGTCATGTAACATCAATGTTATTAACTTCGTGAGGGGTTGAACTTTGACCCTTCATGCGACATCCGATTTAGCAATACACAAATTGGTATAGAAGTGGTCCGATCGATTTCTAAATGTATATATATCGAGATTTTCGTCACTCGGAATTCGAAAACTTGTCAAAAATTGGGTTGAAATTGCCGCGTTAGAAAAAATCTCCAACCTCGGCGATATCGTGATCGACAAGATAAGGAATACTGGGCAACCCGGCAGTTATGTAAGGTTTCTACACGTCCCCGTGAGTTGTCATAGCCGAGATTATCCACTATGGAACTGGCATAAAAGATAGCCATTTAGCAGGGTCTTGAATTCTATCTCAAGCATCTGACGTATCTTACCTAACAGGAATAACCCTGGTATATGCGCATCAAAGTGGACGGAAAAACTTGTAGTTCTCCACAAACTAACACAGTGATCGACTGTAGATATCTAGATAGTCGAGAGGTACGGTGGTGTTTGCCAGTGAGATGTGACTTTGTAGCAGCGGTATCTTTAATCTCCATTTGCATGTTTATTGCGCAGTGGATGGATGTCACAACCTTTAAAGGTATAAATGAAATACTCACGTATATAGATTTTTCATCCATATCTCAAAGTGTACTCCGTAGGGCGCTTGCTCTTCTTCATAAAGCGCTGCCTTGATCTATTCGTTGCGGCTGAATAAGGGTTGGGAGGCAAGAAAACTTAGTACCTCTATCCTAAGTTGTGAACAGACTTGGGCAAACTTTGCATAAACTTAGGGGACCTTTAGGCCAGTTATTTTATCATCCTAATTAAAGACCAGAGTTTTCATGCTCCCTGAATTAAAGTCATCAAACTCAATATAAGTGGCTCGAAAACTCCTAAATCCGGCTCAAATCCAGCCACGCCAATGAGAGGCTCTAATTTTGGTGGCTTGACTCTCCGAACTTGAGAGTGCTTACGCTAAATACCGTCGCTACACCGCGTCTTCCGGCAAGTATAAGCGCCTCGCGCAAACAAAATGCTCGTTCCTCACACTGATCCTGCTTCGAAGCCGAAGCCCTATAAGAGAATTATATTTTACCATCAGACGCAATACAAAGACAATAAATACATCTCACTTCAACCTACAATTCTCCCAGCCACCGGAGTTACCCACGTCATTGTCGCGGCTATCCACCTCAACACGCCTGAGCGCATCACCCTCAACGATGATCTATATGATGCAGACAAGTTTATTCCTCTCTGGGATGAAGTCCGCCAACTTCAAGCAGCCGGTATAAAGGTCCTCGGCATGCTCGGAGGCGCAGCTCAAGGCTCGTACACCAAAATGGACGGGTCGCTGGAGGGTTTTCACAGATGGTATCAGCCGTTGCGCAAGATGATCGCGTGGGCGGGTTTCGACGGATTAGACCTCGATATTGAAGAGGCCATGTCGCTTGGAGGCGTCGTCCGTCTGATTGATCACCTCAAGACAGACTTTGGACAATCCTTCCTCATCACCCTCGCACCCGTCGCACCAGCTTTGCTTAACAGGCAGAATCTCGGAGGCTTCAACATGGAAGAGCTCGAAAAGGGACTTGGCTCGCGAATCGCGTGGTACAACACGCAATTCTACTGCGGCTGGGGTGACATGAGCAAAACACACGACTACGACACGATAATCGCGCGCGGCTGGCCACAGGAAAAAGTCGTCATCGGATTGGTAACAAACCCAGCCAATTGCTCCGGACACGTAAAAGAAGCAAAACTGCGCGCGTGTCTCAAAGCGTTGGTGAGCAGGTACCCGAGGATCGGAGGAGTAATGGGCTGGGAGTATTACAACAGCGTCACCGAGGCAAGCCCTGAGATCGGGGAGCCGTGGAAGTGGGCCGAGATGATCAATGACATGTTGAATGGTGCATAGATTGAAGGAGGAAATG
Organism: Fusarium dlaminii; assembly: GCA_013186775.1. Taxonomy (NCBI): domain Eukaryota; kingdom Fungi; phylum Ascomycota; class Sordariomycetes; order Hypocreales; family Nectriaceae; genus Fusarium; species Fusarium dlaminii. The sequence goes on along the minus strand of JAAOAL010000088.1, from coordinate 65,738 downwards.
GTCCTAGCGAGTGATCAGATCGAGAGAGAGAAGCAAAAAAATATGAGGGTCATGATGGGGACTTGTCATCTTGATATATCTATGACGACAACCGTGCGCCACGTCGATCAAGGGCACGCGACCGTTTCTACAAAACCCCAGATTTTCGTTAATTCTAGATCTTGTATCATTTTCAATTTAGATCTAGGTACCAACTTTATTCATTTGTTGCCAAGAATTATAATATCTGTCAATCACAATGGGCGCTGACGACGACGAGAAGCATATGCAAGGGCACAAGCACGAATTCGCCCATGACAACCACGATGACTGGGAAACTCAACCTCCCTACACAAGACCCGATGAAGCTACTGAAAAGCGAGAGAATTTTGAAAAGAAAGTTCATGGCTCGTGCCACTGCGGTCGAGTGCAGTATTGGCTGAACAGCGACAAGCCTCTTGCGTCTAAGTACTGCCATTGCATAGACTGCAAGAAGATCCACGGTACTCCACTCAATAATACACTTTATTCTCAGTGGCTAATGAGTTTCAGGTGCTCCTTTCCAGTGGGCGGCTATATTCAAAAAGACAGACCTTTCTTTTGAGAACGGTGTCAAGAACCTTCGCTTCTACAAGACTTCGTCTAAGAAGAATGAGCATGTCCTTCCCTGCAAGGTCGGCTGTGCCGAGTGCGGAAGCTGGATCATGGATGAGGGACGGAACATGGTTCTTTTGTTCCCGACGCTCTTGAATCTGGACACGCCTCAGTTGCGGGAGAACTTCCAGGCACAGTAAGTTATGTTGCTAAAGACATGTGTTCATATAGGGCTAACCAGGTCAAGGTGCCACATTTTCTACACTCAGAGAGTGGTTGACATTCCTGACGGAAAGGACAAGTGGACGAAGCTCGATAACGACAGCGAGCTCATGAAGGACGTCGAATAAGTCTATATTGTTGTTGGGAAGCGGCGGCGTTGAGGTGAGGTATTGGAATCCACCAGACACGAACAATTAGGTATTGAGAAATTACAACTATGAATCCAAAATACATACGGGCTTAGTCACCTGCTGAGAACAGATCCACAACTAATTAAAGACACGAGCTCAGACCATTTACAATTGCTAGGGAAGCTCGAAGTTCAGAGTCAAAGAATTTCTTGTAATATATAGCTAGTGTAGGAATTCATTGCTATCCTTTCTCAGATCTAGCTCTCCTCCTCGCTTCCTCAATTATTACTCGGGCATGCCTCGTTGGGACATGTTGATGTAAAGACATCCATTACCACCTCGTCGATGTCTGGAAGACCTAATTCTCTATGCCAGGCGGCACTAGGTTCGGTTGAGGCGGGATCTTGACCAAGTGCGAGCCAGAGAGTATAGAGATCACATTGGCTCCACCTAATCAACTGCTTATGATTGCATACAAGACATGTTTTGATATATTTGGTGCACATTTTGGCTTGAGATGGGTGAGAAGTGTTTCCAAAAAGTAGCTTGTGTGTGGTTGCGTTTTTTGTAGAATGTTGATCTAGTTCTTATATTCTCTGATGTTGCGAAGGAGAACATGTACTGTGACTGATGAAGGAAATTGGCGCTCAAGTCGGGCAGTTATAGATATTCCCTTGCATGTGTCACATCCATCTTGGCTATTAAACACTCTGGGAAATGAAATCGCATATCTGACATTTATTCACTACATTTGCTACAGGAATCAGAGGTCTCATAAGTCCCTGCTTCAGAGAAAAAGGTTGCTTACAAGGAAACTACTCTGTGCTACATTCACCCTCTTCTCGTTCCTCTTTCTTTTTCTTTTTCTCCGGGCATGCCGCGTTCGGACACTCCTCCCCAAGAAACATAGAAACTGTCTGCTCTGTCATGTCTGGGCGGTCTGACGGAATATGCCAGAGAATAGAGGGTTCGAACCCGAGGAGCGAGATAGCTACAGACGATTGGCTTGATCGCAAGTAAGGCTCACAATAGGTCCACCCGAGGGACTCCCGATGGCCACACGAGTAACAGACCTTGAAGTTTTCGACGCACATATTGGCTTTGTAGTCTAGGAGTGGTTTTATATCTGCGACTATGTATAGTTGAGTTTTCTTCATACGATGTTTGTGCTGTAAGTGAGCATACGGATTTGCCCTCAAATGAGCAATTTATAGTCATCACCTAATCATCTGACATGCTTCATGGCCGCCTTGACCTCGAATCAGTGCTAAGTCTCAAGAAGATGCTCAGTACGTTTCTTCACTGCATGCTCTGTAGAGTATCAGGGCTTCACGAGCCCCAGACTACCTGTGACAGAGTAAAAGTTCAGTTACAAGGGTCCTATAGCGAATATCCAAGTAGAATTCACATTCATGGAAGTCTCGCTTCTAATCACTCCGCAATTGTGTCCGAGTACTTTGAGCTCTCTAGAGTACTGATTAGAGTAGAGTTTGGTCACTGATCACGGTTATTCTCAAACTGGTTGACGAATGAGTTGACTTGCTTAGCGCCCAAGAATACACCCTGGCGCCAATAGCCGCGAGAAAGTCATTGCCGAAACTATTATGTGACCAGTGAGAAGTTCTGACCAAATGGCTAGTTCTATGCCCGCGTATAGTCCATGGAATCTGCCCTGTTGGCTCACCGCTCAAGTGATACAGCCTGATCCAAATGATTGGATGTGAAGTGCTGGAATATCCACTCCGTATCCTGCACCCTGAGCTGTAAGTGGTGGCTTAGCTCTTCAGAAACCGACTGGGCTGACAGCAGTAGAAGTACATTTATAAAGTCACAAATCAGGCTGTGCTTGCCGCGCTGAATTTCACAATTACAAAAACTCAGACCAGCTGGACTTTTCACTCTGGGCAGCCTATTTCAAGCCTGCACTCTCCTAACTACCTTGGATCTTTCGTCTCAAAGTCCCTTTCCAGTAACGCCAGAGGAAATGGAGGCTGTCGGTGCTGGTGCCAGTATTCTGACCTTTATCACCGTCGCTTTCTCAGTCACCCAATCAATCCACTCGGCACTCTCGGCCATCAAAGATGGCCCTCAGGTCATCCGTCTCCTCACTGATGAAATTTCGCAGCTCAAGAGCATCCTACAACGGCTAAATGAAGTATCTATCGTTTCTATTAATGACAGCGACAAGTCTCAGTTGAACAGTTTAGCGAAGAAATGCAAAGACGACTTGTCCGAGCTTAACTCTCGGCTGAAATCTCTCGATGTGGCAACTTCGAATGGTCGAAGAGGTCGCCTTTGGAGAAAGTTGAGGCTTTCTTTCTCAGAAAAGGACCTTGATCAGATCCGGCACGTTGTTCGAGGCCATGTGCAGCATCTTACAGTTCGGCTCAATCTTATTCAGGTGCAACAGGGATCTTTTACAGCAATCCAGTCAACTCAAATTCTTGACCTTCTCCAACAACTAAAACAAGACATATCCGCTTTGCAGACAACCAATACAGCTACCCTCACCGCCGAGGAGGACTCATCATCCACTTCAGCAAGGGTGACGGAGGTGGACGACGAAGAGATTGACTGTTCACCGGATACATCATTGGATGAGAGCATCAATCGTTTAATGCTACTATTGGAGAAGAAGCCATGCGTGGTCGAGTCCGATGATTCAGAAGAGCTTCTGGAAGATATTGAGCACCTTCTGGAATGTATCCGAAATGATGCAGAGCCTGTCGAGTCTGAAGGGGCCTGCCAGAATTGTCGCCAAGACGTTTCAAAGGAATTGAAGCTAATGGCAAATATCATCCTCTCTTCTCCGTCGATGATGATCAATCAAACTCGTACGTTTTCTTCCATTCGATTTATAGGATCCTGTTACTTACTTCTTTAGGGGCAACAAGATTGTGGAGACCAGCGGACGAACAATTTTTGATTTCGCAAGAACGAAAAAGAAAAACTATCGAAACAAATGATGGACTTATGACAGTCACGGTAGCCAAGAGACGTCGAAAACTATCCTCTGAAATCGAAAGGGAAAAAGGAAAAATCGAAACCAGAAGAGACTTCGTCGCAAAACTTACCTACACATCCAAAAGCACAAAGAAGATACTCAGACTGTTGGTGAATCAAGGGCAGCCTTTGTTTGACAGTTTCACCAGCATTTTGCCTTGCGCTATGGTGTGCAATATCTTACCCAGAAACTCTCTTGTATTTGATACAGCCCGGAGCGGATCAGTCCAAGACCTCCTCAAACTGTTTGAGGGAGGGTTGGCCAATCTTCATGATCATGATACAAATGGATGGTCATTACTACATGTAAGGCATCAGAAGTTAACATAAACTCATGGTACTAGCTTACGCTCCCTCCGAAAAGCATTCAGTGACAAATCTCCCGGTTCTGAAATTCCTGATAGAACAGGGATTAGATATCGATGAAGTCGTACCCGACGCCACTAGCGACTACCAGACGTATGGCACTTGCTATAGTAATATCTCAAGCTTTTAATGACATTATAGTAGTACTCCATCTCATCTCGCTCTTGCGAAAAGAGATTCTGTTGAACATTACGAAGCCCTCCTGTATGCAGGGGCAGATGTGACTATACAAGTCGAAGGACAAGAGACGGCAGTTCAATGGATTACCAATACCATGGTGAGCATTGCACTTCCAGATTGTATCTATTTCTGACCTTGAAAAGACAGCGTTGGGCATTAGCAGATTACAACGGACGCTTTATTTAAGTCCTTTTGTATATGCCAATTCAAGTGCGGGGGGAGATCAGGACTTGATCCCAAGAATTTGCACCGATTGCCGCCCTGAAAAGGATGCCGAGCCACACCAGGTACTTCGGCAAATAAAATTACTCGTTGAGCATGGCTACGACGTCAACAGCACCTTTGATGGACAAACGTCCCTGTATTATCTCTTTAACCAACCTCACGACGGTTGGTACAAGTACCTATCGGAATTCGTTGATATCTTGTCGTATCTTATAAAGCATGGCGCCGACATACATTTCGAAGATTTGGATGGACTTCAACCTTCAGACTATGCTTATGGTGCCACGTGTCAGGCTTGTTACGACTTCGGCAATTCAGCGAAAGGCGATGCCTGGGATGCAGCTCTGACTGATCTCGGCTACGACATTCCGGAATCTAGGAAATATTATCCACGAAAAGCGCGGTATATTACCGGATATACTCGTGGAGATTTTGAAAAGCTGTGGCATGGGCAAGAGGACAACTGTCCCTATTGGGATGATCAGCTATGGCCGCCGCCCTCTGAACAAAGCAATACGGCATCCTCCCCTTGGCTGCTAACGAGAGGAAAGCTTTGTGGTATTTGTAGCATATGCCTGGGCGAGTATAGGAAATGTTTGAATTGTGGTGTTTGCTTGTCTTCTTTCGAGTTTTCCTGCGGCGATCCCAGTCATGTACATCATAAATCCTGCCCCAGAGAGCAAATTGCAGCCTGGGAACCCGAGGAAGATGGCGACGAGATTTACTGGAACCTTGTACCGTTCTCAGACGGGGAATCAGAATATGGTGTCTCGTCCAGCGAAGATTCAGATGATGGTGGAATCCTATTGCAAGGTGGACTTGAAGAACCATTTTCCGATGCCTCAGGGGAAGAAGTCTCATGAATCTTGTTGTCATAAGATATTAGGATGTTGCTTTTTACCAAAGGGCCCGGGAATGCCTTTACCTAAGCAGTCTTGATCCTGTTACGTGATGACGCCAATTTCCTTAAGTGGATTTATCATGAGGATTTTTGAAACTTTGAATTTCATTTTCACCTTCCCTTCAATTGAAAACACTTAGTTATCATTCTTGATATTTGTCCACCCCTCTACATCACCCTTGGGCAGATCCATGATCTTATCGTCAGCTCCAAACCGATCCAAGGGATCCTTACCCCAGAACTCAGTAAACTTCTCTGGTCGCCATCTCCAGAACTTGGCAAATCTTTCTTCGAGGGTACCCTCCATACAATCGGAGATAAACTTGCCAATCGACGTGATATGCTTGTATCCTGTACCGCAATCACCTGAAGCAATGACAAGTGAAGGATGTCTAGGATGATAGGTAATCAGAAACATTCTATCCTGTGTATCAGCGCACCAGCAGATTCTAGCATGAACGAGTGGACGATCTGCAAGTTGAGGCATAATGTCTTTCAGAAACTGCTTCATGCGTCGCTCAGCCTCGATTGGCACTTGATGCTTCGCGAAGGGGATGGACTGGGGGTATTTAGAACCAGGCTTTTCAACCCAGTTGCAGTATCCGGGATGTTCATCACACATCTTGAGCTGATGAAGGTCTTCATCGGGTTCCATGAAAAAGCCCTGGTTGATGTTGAAAAGAGGTGGAAGGTCCTTGTACAGCTTTGTTTCCTCTGGTGTCATCTGGATATGGCCTAGAGTCCACGCCGTAGGGCGGATCTGGTTCTCGAAATCGAGGAAGAACTCTGCTGAAGCACCGGCGGATAGGATCGTTCGATCCGCTCTGTGTTCTTTTCCATCTGCTGTCTTGGCACCTCGAACATCACCGTCTTCGAAGATCAGACTCTCGACCTTTCCTTCGGGAAAGCCGGTGATGAACTTGACACCAAGTCTCTGGCTCTCTTCAAAAGCGGCTTTCATAGCTTTTCGGGCATGAACCCAACCAGAGCCCGTGGGCTTGTAAAATCCTTTCCAGCCTGGAAAGTCGCCAGTCAGAATACCTCCCGGCATAGTCTTTCTAAAATCCTCTGCCGTGTTGAGAGGTGTATACTGGTCGATGTCGTCACCAATCTCATCTTCTACCAGTTGCTTGATAGAATTTGGTGTTGAGCCAGCCATGACAGCTCCTGTATTGTGGCAGAAAGGTTGGAAGACGGGATCATGGAGCCATCCTTGAGCTGCGGCGTACGTGAGTGCTTTCCAAATGGAGTCTGCATCTTCGCCTTTGCTATCAGAAGTGCCTGCTCTGTTAGTAAAGTGTTTGAGGGTTATATGATAGATCATCTTACCAAGTCCGCCTGCAAGTTTATTTACATCATGACCAGCTGAGATTGGGGAGGGGATGTGATTGACATCGAGAACTGTAACATTGGTATAGCCTCGACGGGCGAGATGGAGAGCTGTTGAGCATCCCCAAGTTCCGCCACCAACGATGAGAATTTGGGACTGTTTGGTGAGAGTTGAGGCCATGATAGTGATTGTGGGAATGTAATGCTAGCGATACAATGGATAAAGAATGGGATTAAACAGCTCGGACCATCAAAGATATAGAAAATGCCCAATACTATCGCCTCCATTGAAGGTCCAACCGAGATATGTCGTCGAAGGTCCAGCCGAATCACAGATTCACACTGTACATCTGATTGGCCCCATCGCCCGATCTAAACCTGTTTAATCGCCCATTCGCTATCATCAGGTGATAGCCCCATCCAAGCGTCGCCTCCTCCAAAACTCCCCCCGCTTTTCCACTCTCCCCATCAGACGATCAACCACTCACTCTCATAAGCAAAAGAATCCTCCTCCCTCTCCCCGGTACTTTTGCTCCGTGTCCCATCTCCCTCCCAATGCCGCGCCGCCGTCCCCCCGGCAAAACCGGCCCCGTCCAGAGACGAACAAGGTCAGGATGCCAAACATGCCGGTCCCGCAAGGTAAAATGCGACGAAGCTAAGCCTGCATGTCGGAACTGCGTCTCCCGTGGATTATCGTGCAATACTACGCTGCAGTTAAAATGGGAGGCTGAGTTTACTGCCAAGGGGCTCTCGTTTGGGCGGGAGGGTGTTTGGTGTAAGGATGGGGCAAGGCAGAGACGACCGCCGCAGGTTCATTCACCAAAAGTTTGGGGGTTTGGGGCAGTTGAGTCGAGACATTTTATCAATACTTATTATAGTGACTTTATTCATGATCCGAATTATGAAGAGAGTCTTGTTAAGGAGGCTATGGAGTTGAGGGATGAGACTGAACCGTCTTCAACACTACTTCGGAGGTCACGATCACCACCAAGACTCATACCCTCAATATCATCATTCCCTTCACTGAACACATTTGAAACGAGTCTTTTCGAATACTATCTCCTACGATTATGTCCTCTCACAACACCTTCTTCACAACTCTCATCACCTTTCGCAAGCATGGTCGCTCCTCTTTTCACCCATGCCGGTCAGGATCTTCTTGTCCAATCCGTCCTCGCTTTCTCCGCTCGACATCGAAGCATCACAGATCCATCATGGACACGTACAGCAATGAAGATGAAAGGCAAAGCTCTAACCGGTCTTCTACAACGGATTCGATCTCCAGATGTCACGGCAGACGTCATATTGGATCCTCAAGTCCCTGCTACAATGATGTTTCTCTGTCTTTATGAAATCCTTGATAACGGCGACTATCGATGGGTATTTCACCTAAGGGCAAGTCAAGACTTTATGCGGAAACGTCAGCAACTTGCACTTCCGTCGAGCAAGAATTCAGCATTTGGAAGTCTTGCTGCGTTTTCAGAGCGATATTTTGCTTTTCAAGATGTCATCAGCAGAACAGCTTGTGGAAATTCACCTATCTTTGGCCTGGAATATTGGCAAAGACCGGATCACACTGAGGATATCGATGCGTGGATGGGTTGCAGTCCGGCCATGGCGTCTGTGATTTTCAAGATCACTGAGCTTGCAAGGACACGAACCCGAGATATGTCTCAAGAAGACTATGAGGTCCAAGTCGAGGAGCTTGATAGGGAGTTGACGCTGGTCAGCTCTAATATCACAGTTGTCGAGGCCATGGATGAGAATGTCAGACGATGTGTCGATTTGAAGAAGACCTCGGTACAGATATACTTTCACTGTCTGCTTCGAGATGCAGATCCTTCTACACCCCAAGTCTCACAGCTGGTTATCAAGGTCCTGCATAGTATTCACAGCCTTATTCAACAAGGCAGCGCCGCAGGGCTTCTGTTCCCTCTGTTTGTCGCAGCCGTGGAGCTAGATCCCTTGAATGACGACAAGATCTTCGCCCACGGTGATCAAGGCACTTTCTTATCTGGAAGACAACTTGTCTTGGAGACTCTTGATGCCATGGTAGGGTTGACGTTAGCCAATGTTGAGAGAACAAAGGCGGTTATTCTGAAAGTCTGGCGCATGAGAGATTTACATACCCAAAAGGATTCACCGATTTTGGTTACCGGGGATCTGAATGACTGGAACACATTCGTGAGTCCGTATACACAAAATCTTAATTTGGCATAGATGGGTTGTGAATAAATTGTACGAAAGCATGGTATGGGCTATGGTAGCGTGCTATATATACTAATGAATAATGATGGAATATGCCACTTCTGAGAACTTGTACTCTTATTCGTTGAAATATATCTACCTCAGAAGGAACCCAGGAAAGACTGTATCCTCCGGATCGATAAAGAAGTTCATCCTCCCGACCAAGTTAGCAGTTCCTCTCACTCTCGGAATACAAGCCGGGAACTCGACAGGACTCTCCTCCTCGGAAACAATATCTGCTTCAAACACCGTATCAATTATAGATCGATGCAGGAGCTTCGACTTTTCAGCTCCAACTCTTCCTTCGGCTAAAAGCACTGCTATTCTTGAAGCTGTGCCTGAGCCACAGGGTGAGCGATCGATCTGGCCATCTGCAAAGACAGTGACGTTGCGTTGGAGAACCTCTCCAGATGGTCCGGTACCTTCGTCATTGAAGAATATGACACCATATAGATCATATGTGCCGTAGTATGCTCTAGTGCCTAGAGAAGCTTTGATCTCGCGTCCAAGGTTGATGAAGTTGACGTATTGACTTGGCTCAACCTTGAGGCCCAGCTGAGCTGCGTCGATGGTAGCGTAGACAGCTCCTCCGAATGATAGATTGACCTTGACATCAGCACCCCACGATGAGAGATTGACAGATAAGTCTTTGGCAATCTGGTAACTCTTGACGTTGATAAAATCACCATGGATTGGCTTGCCGTCCTTCACAGCAATCTTCGCGGTAACTCTCCCAGAAGGAACATCAATAACGACATCAACACTCCCATTTTCGGACGCTCTAACAAGACCCTTTGTGACAGCCCAATACCCCAAAGCTATGGTCCCATGTCCGCACGCAGTTGAGAAGCCGTCTTTGTGCCAGAACAAGACGCCGAAATGAGCACCGGGATCATTCGGTGGCGTTATAAAACCACCATACATGTCCGCATGGCCACGTGGCTCATGACATAGAGATTTTCGGAGTTGGTCAAGAGGGTGACTGGGAGTGTTAATTACAGCGAGGCGACGTTGAGCGACATTCTCGCCTTCGGGAAGATGGCCTGATGGCAGGGTTTGGACAATGCGGAAGGGTTCGCCGGCAGTATGCCAGTCTTCTGTCTCGATCCAGAATGACATTTTGAGCAGATTATCACTTAGTTATTTTGCTGAATACTGGTATTCATTCATGATCAAGTACTGGTATTGATGCTATTTAACTGGCAATCTAGGATGTCCCTGGTCGCTGATCAAAGTTCGGAAGCTCGCGCCGATGAGGGGCCCCAGTTGTGCCGGCTCTCTCCCCGGGCCGGTCAATCAATCAATCGAGCCCTGAAACGATTTCCCTCCAGGGCCCCTTCAGTGTCACCCTACCAATTTTAAGCACCGCTAAATCACCAAATCACAGCTTCTCGTTGAATGTCAAGCTTTAATCCTCCGGCAGTTGAATCATGACGGAAACGTGTAACGCTCTGTAACTCAAAAACAACAAACAAACAGAAATGACAGATCGATCGGTGCGACAATTGTATCAGATTCGTCACCCAAAAGAAACGAGATGGGGAACACGTAGATACATGAGCTATGTATCCCCTATACAGTACATATCTGTCCTTGAAAATCAGGGCAAGCATTCACTGAATGTGTAAAAGTGGCGCTTTTTCATGAACTGACAATCCAAGGGTTGACACGCGGCAAACAAACCGGTAATAAACATCCCCAGGGAAACAAATTAATTGAGTTTTTATTTAATTTATAAGGTTAATATTATCCACAGGCAATTACTCCTTTTGATGGATCAGTGGGGAAAACAGGCCACGCACGCGATTAACGTTTCCAACCTAATCTAATCTTAACTGCCACTGAAGAAAGAAAAAAAAGGATTGGCACGGGAATGGAAAAAGCTTGTTTATTTTGGCGGAATGCAGGGGGTTTGGTAGGCTTTTGGGTGCTGGCACGAAGAGCTGAAAGGCTCCCTTGCTGTTTTAGTCAGGGGGGCTTTATTGCGTGGCGCTGGCTATTGAGCTGTAGTGGCATGTCTGTGCTGTAACGGAGGGAGGCTAGCGATGAACTACTGAGCTTGACATGAGCTTTAACTAGAGATGAGGGGACCTGGACCTGGGAAGTTGGAGGGATTCTTGTTCCGTTGAGGGGTTCTTTTCTTTTCTTTTCTAGGGGTCGAAATGTCTGTGTACCTAATATAGTAATATCTTGTTGCCTTCCGTTTCCGTGGCCGCTTTGTGACAGGTGACACTGCATTTTCGTACACTATCATCATCGGCTGTTTTACTCTGTCTCTGTCTCTGTCTCTCTTTCTTTTCTTTTTTTGTTTACTGCCATTCATTCATTCCTTCTCCTTTGCTGGTCCCCTTCTGAATCACCTTGTTTCCCTTTTTCACCCCGTGGCTTTTTAGCTCTTGTCTCTCCTTTTCCTCTACCCAAACCCAACTGCTTTTGGACAAACACTCAATCTAGGCATGCCGTTAGTTCATTCCAGGCGCCCTCCATTCATACCATCATGCCCCAACGGTCTCAGGGGGTAAAGCAAGGGACGCAACCCTTCCTACGCCACCAGAATGTCTCTTCATACTTGTCCACGGCCAAGAGAGCTCTTTATCTTCTCATCTCGTCACTTCGCAGGCTCTTAGCCTTCACCCGACGCATAACCACATTCTCTCACATCATGTCGGAATCATCACGGCCCATGGCCTTTGCGGCGAGATTTCTTCCAATCGTCTTTTGTCTGGTCTTGCTGGGCTCGTTGACGTTTCACAATGTCTATTCTTCAGATGATCCGTATCGATGTAGAGCGCTGCTGGGCGAGAGTGAACGAAATGGAAGCTGGATCCATGCTCCGGATGAGACGGGTGCAAGGAAGCCCTTCACGAATTGGCAGCCTGATGGATGTATGCTGCATCATTACACGGCACAGGACATAAAGGATTGCATGGGTGATCGCCATTTGGTCTTCTCTGGCGACTCAACGACACGACAGATATACTGGGGCACTGCGCGATTGGTAAATCATGCCCGCACCCGCGCATTGTTCTGCTACTGACTGGTAATTAGTTGGATCGTAAGAAGGCCATGGAAGGTCGCAAGAAAGCCAAGCCTCACCGAAGCTACAACACAACCTTCAATGGCGTCCGAATGCTGCACATCTGGAACCCGTTTTACCATACCGAACCAGGCCACCCTCTCCGAGAACAGCTTGAGCGAATGAGCGAGGACAAGCACAAGCACAGCCAGGTCAAGGAGTCCGCTGAAGAGAAAGCGAAGCGAAAGGAAGTGCATCATGGCTCCGATCCTGGTCTCATCATGCTGGGCGCTGGTGCTTGGTACGCCGGTAACTTCTTCGGCAACGAGTCTGACAAGCGATTCGCCGTGGCCCTGGACAACATCACCGACATCCTCCATTTGGGAGACCTCACCAAATTCGGTACAGGACCAATGGACCCTGTTGAAGGCGTTGGTAATGAAGTCTTCCTCGCCCCCGTCGCACCTCCATACTACAATGAACTTCCCAAGTCCCGCACTGGACCTAAGGGTATTCAAAAGGGCGAGGTCGAAAACATTGACAAAGTCATCTACAGCCAGGAAGAGGAGCACAACCTCCGTCTGCTCCGAGCATTCCCTCAACTCTCGCTCAATCAGCCTGAGGCTATCGTCGACAGGACTCAGACTGGCTTCCACGTCATTGACACCGTCGCCGAGATCAAGGCCAACATCCTGCTCAACGCCCGATGCAACGCCAAGCTTGATCGAATGAACGGATATCCCTACACTCGAACCTGCTGTACAGATTACCCCTCGCAGTCATGGATCCAGATTGCCATTCTCGGCCTCGCTACTCTCTATGTCATTGCGTGCATCTGCTACGAGGGCGTCACTCTCGTCTCATCCATCGAGATCAAGTGGCTCGATATGAAGGTTGGCATGTTTGCTGTCTCTCTTCTCTACTGTTTCGCTGCCGACCGTACCCATCTGTTCTCCAAGGGTATGAAGGAGTTTGTTCCAAACGCGTTCTACCTCCTCATTTCAATCTGCCTCATCATTGCCGGACTCACCATCCGGAAGACAAAGTTCCGTGCGCCTCGTCTTCCAGTTGCTGAGGCTGCCGCCGCCCCTACCACTACCACAATGACGGTTGATGAGGATGCTGGCGTCCTCTCAAGAGATCAGACTGAAGAGTGGAAGGGCTGGATGCAGGCTGCCATTCTTGTTTACCATTGGACTGGTGCAATTCGTAGTCTTCCCATCTATATCTTCATCCGATTGCTTGTCGCTGCGTATCTGTTCCAGACTGGATACGGACATACCATCTACTTCCTCTCCAAGAAAGACTTTTCATTCCGCCGCATTGCAAGTGTCATGCTGCGCTTGAACATGCTGAGCTGTGCCCTTCCTTACGTCATGGGAACTGACTACATGTTTTACTACTTTGCACCTCTTGTCAGCTTCTGGTTCATGGTCGTCTATGCCACCATGGCCATCTGCTCCGGCTTCAATGATAGTGTCAAGATCGTCACGAGCAAGATCTTTGCCTCTTTCATCATCGTTACAGTTATTCTCAACTTCACCCCACTCACCCAATGGGCTTTCGCAATCCTCGAAGTCGTCTTCCGCATCAAGTGGAACCTCGATGAGTGGATGTTCAGAGTCACCCTTGATGGGGCCATTGTGTTTGTCGGCATGCTTGCTGGTGTTGCGCAACAGCGACTCGAGCGTGATTCTGCTTGGTACACCAACTTCAAAGCTGCCATCATTCCTTCAGCCCTGTCAATCCTCGGCTATGCTTACCTCTGCACATACACTGGCGACAGAAAGGTCTATATCATGATGCACCCGGTCATTGCGGCGGTGCCTATTCTTGCCTTCATCGCTCTCCGAAACGCTACTGCTACCATGAGGAACTATTACTCGACTGCCGCAGCGTGGCTCGGTCGATGCTCTCTTGAGACATTCATCCTGCAGTTCCACGTCTTCCTGGCCGCTGACACCAAGGGCGTCCTTCTCTTGGATATCTTCAAGGGCGATGCCAGTCTCCTCAATGACCGCTGGCGAGATCTCGCAGTCATCGTCCCCATCTTCTTTTGGGTCAGCCACCTGGTCGCAGAAGCATCCGGCAAGATCGTCAAGCTGATTCTTGGTGAGGCCAAGCCAAAGCAAGGCATCCCAGAGATTGTGGAAGATGATGAAGATGAGGGCGAGCTGAAGATTGTCGAGCCTGTATGGGAGAACATGCCCATGCTCAACAACGTCCACTTGGACCGCGCAAAGGACTTTGCCAAGTCTGTTACGACTGGCCTTCATATGCGCGTCGCAGGCATCCTTGGAGTGATGTGGCTGCTCAACTGGGTAAGTTGCTTGAATCGCTGCTTGAGGGGCCTTACTAACGAATTGCAGCTGTACTAAAGCGCTAAGGCGTTCATTCATGGCTCTTAGAGGGCGTTTTCTGTTTCGGTTTGTTTGGTGATTAGGTGTACATGGGTCCTGTAGACTTGAATATAGAAATTGAGATTCGATGTCTTATGATCATACTTATGACAGCATTTGCTGCCTTCAATCTGTAGTGTAGCACTTGTTTCCATCCATCGGCCATTACATTTACTTGCCGCTGATCACATCTTCCTTCTGGCCTTACAGCACTATAGCAGAAAGAAACCTCCCTCTCGATACCTTATTCATACCCTCAACCATGCAAGTCCCAAGCCTTAACATCATCACACCAAAACAGTCTCTTCCTCTTTCATCCCAGCCCACTTCCAACAAGCATTCCACAACAGCTCCCTCGTATGGACATCCTTACACGTAATATCCTCTTCCTCACGCCTGGCACCCATAAAATATCCTTTCGCACCCTTGAATCTCTCATCAACGCTCAGCTCAACCAGCTCTCGACCTGATTGCTCTGCTAGGCGCATAGTATCGGTGAAGTGGCGAAGAATAGGGAGTGATAATTGTACAAGACTAAAAGCAAACCGCATGAACGGCGTCTGGACCTTGTGCGCACGGGAATCGACCATGCCGCCTGGGTCCATTGCTATAGCAGTGATACCAGAGAGTTGGGGGTTCTAATATGTCAGCTTTAGGATATCGAGACGGTAACATAGGCTTACCTTCTCAAGCTTGGCATTGAGATCATGCATGAACATGATATTCGCCAACTTCGAGTTTCCATACCGATGAAATCCTGTATCGTGCTCTTTTCCCTTCTTATCCGGCCTCGGCTTGACTAAAAGCTCAGTATCCTCTGGAATTCCAGGTCGTTGTTTAAAAAGCGGATGTGAACGAGTTGTATAATGCGTATTCGAACCAAGCATCATGATCCTCCCATCACTCGCCATACTCCCAATCAACTTTAGCACCAGAACAAAATGAGATAAATGGTTAACCTGAAACGTCCTCTCGAAGCCATCGGGAGTGTAAACCTGCTCTGTAAGAGACGTTGTGAAAGCGTTGCAGATAATAGCTTTTATAGGTGGTATTTCGCCAGAAGCTACTCTCTTCGCTGTATTCTCAGAGAAGCTCCGTACGTTTGAGAGAAGAGAGAGGTCGAGAGCTTCGATGAAGGATTTGGGGTGTGAGGAGAGGATGGAGGAGAGCTGGGCCGTGTTGGGGTCGGAGGGAGATGCATTGCGGACTGTTGCGAGGATGGTGTAAGATGGATGGGTCTTTATGAGATGGGATATATAGGCGAGTGCGAGAGAGCCATTGGCACCGGTTACGATGATTGTTCCCGTCATGTTGATGGTGTAAGTCGTGAGCTGCTGTGATAGCTTTTGGAGAAGCATACACTATCACGCTGGATTTTTGCTGATGAACTTGGATGGATATAATTATCATGATTACAGAGTGACTCTTGCAATATTTATATAAATACAATTCTATGGCTTTTCTGGCTTGAGTTGCAATTTCATCAGTGAATCCTTTCGCTGGGCGGAGTTGGCTGGAGTTCCGGGTAGGTCGGAGTTCCGCGGAACTCCCAGGCATTCGCGCTCCGGGATAGCTCTCTCTGAGTATTAGTTAGTCGGCGAGTCAATAATACTCAGTATCAAATTCAATCACTCCTCTAACACTATGTCACTAATTTTCCATAGAACTAGTCCAGTTATTCAAGCTTCGAGACGGTGGGAACCGTTGGGTTCCGTAAGCCAGTGGCGTTTCACAGAAGCCACTTTAACATTAAGGTTATGTATGGCACAGTGTATGCTTACCTACTCTTGAGAACTCTAGAACCTTTGTATCAGCATTCTCTGGGGTCATGGCTGGGCCACGATGTCGTGGTTCAGCTTCAATAGCGTCACAGTCTTGATTGACCAATGACCTCATTATTATCAATATGATCCACATCGCGAGCCTCCAAAAGCCGACGCCCATAGCCGCCCGATGACTTATGACAAATCCCATAACCGACATCAAACAACTAACTGAATATATAGTCCCAAACACTAGGGATTTCGGAGCAACTTCAGGTCAACTCCAACATGGCGGATCGAATTCGATATAGCAAGTCTCAGCTTGAGAACTATTACGACCGGATTGCCTTCCCGGCATCTGATCGCCAGTACGACATCAGCAACCTCTCATCTGAAGATCAACGGTCTTACCTCGAGACTTTGACAAAACAGCAAATTCTCACAGTTCCCTTTGAGAACCTTACTCTTCACTACTCATGGCATCGCACCGTCGACGTCAACGCTGATCATCTCTACGATAAGATCGTGAATGAGAGGCGAGGCGGGTATTGCATGGAGAACAACACTTTTTTCAACACAGTTCTTCTCTCGCTGGGTTATCATACATATATGGTTGGATCAAGGGTCTTTAATCCTGACGCTGGAAGATTCGGCGGTACTTCGCATTGTCTCAGCTTGGTGATTATCGAAGGGAAGACATTTGCTGTTGATGTTGGCTTTGGAGGACGGAATCCGACTGAACCGTTGGAAGTTGAGCATGAACGAGTTCACACGGGATCAAGTGGTTTTCAAATGCGATTGCGGCATGATGTTATTGCACAAAATGTCAGCAATCAAAAGCTCTGGATATACGAATATCGATCCCGCGATGGAAGCGAGTGGGTTCCTCAATGGTGTTTCATGGACTATGAGGTTCTCCCTGAAGACATCCGAGTCTTCAACATGTCTCCATCCAAAAGCCCTTCAAGCTTCTTCACTTTCAAAGTTGTCAGTGTGCAGTTCACTTCTGAGAAGGAGGATTATTCAGACGGCAGCGCTAGGGACTTAAAAAATGTGGGTGGTGACATTGACGGTGCCTTTATCATGGATGGGGATTTATTCAAGTATAGAAAGGGTGGAGAGACTAAGTGGGAAAAGACTTTCAAGACAGAAGATGAGAGGTTGGATGCTCTGAGGAAGTATTTTGGTGTACAGTTGACCAAGGAGAACGAGAGGGCTATCAGCGGAACAGCGGGCGCTATACAACACTATAGAACTGGATCATAGTCGTTGGTATTAGAATATATATATCCCTCTTACATAAAATTGCTTGCCCGATACGCTGTTTAAGATACAAGCCATGACTGAAGTTGTTGTAATGAAATTGAACTGAACTACACCATAGATCGAAAAAGTATGGTAGCCAGTTCATCCATCACTGAAACTCAATATCATCCAGAAGAGCCCACGCGGTCGAAGGACTCATCTGAAAATCACCTTCATAGGACATATCCCCCTTCGCCAACATAGTGCGGTAAACCTGCCCCTTAGCCCTTCGATCCAATTGGTGAGAAATAGATAGTATTGTGTCAAACGGCTCTTTCGGCAGATATTTCATCACACCATCAAAGACTCCAAAACAACTATCCAAAAGTTTTCGATCTTGCGTGACAAGACTGTGGTCTGGAAACTCAATCATGTTGACTATGATGAGAATCAGGCACGGGAGTGCAGTGCATGTATGAAGCCTGTCACGTCTGTCAGTGCTGGCAGTATAAGAAGCTCGGGGGGCTTACCATAGGACATACTCTGTCAGTTTTGCCGAACTGATTAATTCCAGACAAACTCGGGCATTGTCAACGCATTCGTACCATCCTGCTGGTAGAGGTGTAAGGTCCGCTCTTTTAACCTCCCCATCAACGTCGTCGCTAATATCTATCACAGCAGGTGAGAGATACCGCCTCACTCTGTTAATCCATGTATCTTCGAAGGTAAATATCGAGTGAATTTTGATCCGTGTCTCAATATGACGAGACCATAGATTCGTCAACATATCTCTTGCCAATGGGGATAACCTCTTGTCAATACCCTCTGTGGTGCGAAGCTCAAGGGGTATTTCGTCCACCCATTCTTTAAGCAATTCTTCGATCATAGTAATTGATCTGGCTTTCCTTTCCGGTGTGAGGGTATGAGAGTTTTGGCTGTAGAGAAGATCATGAGCTTTTCCTTGGATGAATGCAAACTTGGCGCATGAACGGAGGTAGTTGAACCGAATGGTGTCGGTTGAAGACGTGATGATACCAAGATCTTCTTCAGGGTTCGCTTCTGGTAGGTCTATGTCTGTTTCACAGTCGGGCTGGTGATACGGGCATTGAGACCTTTGAGCCATTTCCTGCCAGTCGTTAGTATCATGGGCGTACTTGGGGAGTTCAACGTACTCTGTCATAGATGTACGTAAGCCAGAACAGACGAGTTCTATGTGCCTGTTCGGATTTCGACAGTCCTGCCAATGTCTTCTTCGAGTTCAACCGTAGACTTTGCGCAAGCCGAATGACACTCCCAGTTAGAACAATAGCGAGTTGGACCTCTGAAGACCCTTGGAACAGGATCACCATGCCCAGGAGCACTTGCAGTCCCATGAAGTCCTGGCCTTGCATCATTAAATCCGACATTACAGAGCGTACGTTGCGAATCCTTTGGGAAAACTGAAGGTCGTCCATTGTCTTTCCCTCAAGGACGCGATAATTGATGGCCAAGACGACATTTATAGCAGCCCATGCGACCGTAGAGCGCGTGGTGGATGAAGAGTACCAATCGAGAAGCATGCGCATGAATGCATTCTCTTCGAATAGTGGGATTATAGTGTTGTAGTTGCGGAAATAGTTGTCTACAAGTGGGAGGACTTCTGACAGAGGAGCGAGCTCGAGCTGAGAGCCCGCATTTGAGATGGCTGTATGTTGGCAGTGGGCTACGTCCAGCGGTGTCTGCATTGGCGAAATGCCCCAACTATTCGAAGATCCAGAAACATCAATATCGCTGAGAGGAATGTCGAGTCCTGGTTGTGTTTCCGGTACTCCAACAGTTCGCCCTCCAAGCGCCGTCAAGAGAGCCTCAATGTTAGCTAAGCGCTCTTCAAGAGCGGACATGCGATCGGGCCTTTGCGATCATCAATAACGTTAAAACGACACTTGATTGCAGGCACTTACTGGGTCTCAAGTTGGCTTGAGGGTGCCGGAGTGATTCCGCCATTCCGAGTCGCCTTTCTTCGACTTGACACTGTCGTCTTGCAAGTCACGGCATATAGGCTGCAATTAGAGCATGTCGGTTTGCGCCCGTCGCATTTAATTTTACGCGATACACAGTAATCGCACGCTACATAAGGACATTAGACCAATTTCCATATGATATTTTATCGTAATCTCACCTTTTCGTCTACTTGATTGCGCTGTCTCCATATCGATTCTTAATTGAATAGATGTCAATTGATTCATCTTCGACTGCCACTGACAGATAGATTGTCGGATATGGCGCAGCGGAAAGCCCGCCAAACTCCGCCGCATTAACAGGGGCTTTCGGGGGTTCTAGGGTGCCTTGACATGGGCTTGAACCTTGACAATCTCCTGAAAATCACCCCTTATCGTGGCGAAATGTGAGGATGTCTATGATGCTACCTAATTTCATGTCTGCGCTAGAGGATAGTTGATAACTGATTTATCCTGTTATCTCAGTGTTTCACGATTTTGTCTTCCTCACATTGTGAGACTCAAGTGGCGGAACGCGGACTTGGCGTCTGGCGGAAGATAATTTAAACGCCCGGAGGCGACAAGTGCGGGGATTGAATCATGGATCTCACTCAGGCTGTGCCTCAATTGCTGACACTCACTCAACAAGTCCCCCTTCAATCTCCAGTTTAACAAACAAACTCCATTTTATTGCGTCCCAAGCGCGAATGCCAAGTGCTCTAGCTTGTCTAGTTTCTTTCTAATCGCGTATGTCGCGTGTCGTGTCTAACTTGATCTATCGTTTATGTCTATCACAATTGTCTATCATAACCTAGCGCTTTGCCTCAGACCAGTACGAGTACCAGACCCGGAGCTCTAGTCCTTGTTCCATCGCATAGCGCCAGGTCTGGCAGGGTCGTGCTCGACGTACTTGAGCGTGCCGAAGATGGTCCACAGCTGGCCCAGGAAGCTTCGGTCGTCGTGGCAGTAGTGGTCGCCGATGACGGGCTTGATGGCCTCGGTGGCCTCGTCAGCCTTGTAGAAGGGGATCTTACTGCGAGGTGTTAGATGTGAATTGGTGCCATCGAGACAGGTGACTTACGGGAAGAGATGGTGAACAACGTGCTTCTCAATGATGCCGTGGAAGAGGTGCTTTCCGATGAAGCCAAACTCACGGTCGACAGTGGCGAGAGCTCCCTTGACGTAGGTCCAGCCCTCAGCGGTGTAGTGAGGGAGCTCGGTGTGGTGGTGGTGGAGGTAGGTAATGGCAACTAATCAATTAGCAACGAGTAGATCGATCCGATTGGTCTTGAACTTACCGAGCCAGTGGTGAACCCACAGGTAGGGAACAAGGTAGAGGAAGAGAATGGTCGAAACACCAACTTGCTTGGAAGCAAAGTACAGAGCAGTTCCCATAAGAGCAAGACCGATATCGGAGATGAGGATGAAGATGGCCTCGTTGGGGCGGAAAACAGCGCTGGTAGGCTCGAAGTGACTGACTCGGAACCACTTGGAAAGGCCAGTCTTGGGCTCCCACTGCTTGCTGCCCTTGCCGGAGCTAGCGTTGAAGAAGAGATACGCCTGCCATCCGAAAAGCTGGTGGAAGATGAGCTTGACCATCTGAGCAGCGGGGGTATCCTCAACAAGCTCAGCGACGTCGATGCCAGCAATCATGAGCGACTTGGAAGGCTTGGGCTCGGTCTTGGGGACGAAAGCCATGTCGAGATCCATGTGGCCGGTGAAGCGGTGGTGGCGGTGGTGAGAGTACTTCCAGCTGAAGTAGGGGACGAGGAGGAACGAGTGGAGGAACCATCCGGTCACATTGTTGACCTTTCCGTGGAGAGAGAAAGCACCGTGGCCGCACTCATGGCCGAGAATCCAGACGCCGGTGCAGAAGAGACCCTGGACGAAGCCGTAGACCATCCATGCTGCGACGCGGAGGGTCTGGTCGGGGATGCTGGGGATGTAGGTGAGGGCTGCCCAGACGAGGGCAGAGACCATGGCAAAGTCGCGGAAGACATAGTAGAATGAGGTGACGAGCGAGGGCTGGAAGCAGTGCGCGGGGATGGCATCCTTGATGGTCTTGATATCGGGGAACTGAGGTTCAGACTTGGCCTCAAGAGTGACCTGAGCACGAGTTAGGAGTGCGACGAGGGGAGCTTCTTGACTGACTCACCTTGGGGAGGTCCTCGACCACAACAGTGGTGGCAGTTCGCTGTCGAGTCGCCATTGTACTAATGTATGCAGAAGATGCAATTGTCAAGATTCACTCGAGAGGAAGAGGAGGAAAGTTTAAAGAGGAGGAGAGAAAGAGAAGAGACGGGGGGTTACGGGGAGAAGTAAAAGGTTCACGCCCCAACAAAGCTCTTATTATTTATTCCTAGCTAAGGTTCCGATACCATGCCAGACCAGACCTCGTCTCAGGATTACGGCTCTTGACCTAATCCGAAATAGCATAATACGAAAAAAAAAACTTCTGAGAAAGACCACCAAAACTTCAGGGACCCATGAATAGGGGTCCAGAACTTGGACTCGTGGCAGGCCAATCACGGCCCCACGATGTGCGGGAGATCATGGAGAGTTGAGGGAGACGTGTTCACGATGTGGAGCAACGAAAAAGGACCCTTAAGCTGTGAGCTTAGCAGAGAAGTTAACCGAGTGGGTTCTTTCTTGCAAGGGAGCCTTGCTGCTGCTGCTATACAGTGTTACAATTTTGTTGAGCTCTTCAATTGCGGTGAGAGAAAAAACAATGCGCCGTGGTGATCGCCCTCTTCTGCTACGAAAGGCTAAAAGCCAGAGCAGAAAGAAGAGGCAATTTCGAGAAGAGAAGATCTAATCTCACATGCTTGTCTTGGGTTCCTGAAGGGAGTGGAGCACACCACTGCAGATAAGGGTCTGACCTTTCGTGAGTGGCTGAATGGTCACGTTATTTAGAGCGCCGCAGAGAAGACTTCTGGAACAAGAGTTGTTCCGCTAGATAAAATTGAGAGGGGTTTTTTTTCTCTCTCTTTTGTGGTGCTGATTGAGTCGCGTAGGTACGGACCAAGGGAGCTTTTGTGGATTGGGCCCAAGGTTAAGCGCCTCTTCTTGAGTCAAGCCTGTTCGAGTCAAGGTTTCACATTTTTGACACTGATTCAATGCTCCATGCGTGGAGGTGAGGTTCCAAGCTGAGTTGAAGGCAATTGAGAGACGCGGTGAGAAAACGCGGCCGAGGCCATAAGAGACGACAATACGGGAAGATAAACCTTATGGAAATTGACCAAGGACTCATAGGGCCTTTGATTGGTACTCTGAGATCCCAGCTCGGAGACCTCAAACTCTCTTGCCTCAGCGTTCATCATCGTCTTGCATGCATTGAACGCTTTGTCCGGCATCAAACCGCCCCGAGAGGGTATTTTTAGCTCTAGATGTCCCAATCTCACCCGTTATCGCTCCCCGAGGTTCATGTGATAATTGATGCCATTCTATTATTCGTATGCCGCTTAAGGGCTGATCTCTATCTTTATGTCGAATGCGATGCGTGCACTATGTACTATACCATGTAAAAAAAAACCAGTCCAGTAACAAACAATGAGTACCCCCCTTGCCAATTGGTCTTTGCGCCTATTCATCTCATCCACGAAGCATGGGCTCCCTCCCTCGTATGTATCGCCCCTCGTACATTATCGTAACAGTTCATTTCGTTATTATACCCCATCTCATTTCTAGAAAATGAATGAGCACACAAAGACCAGGCATGTATAAATAGTAGTAGTCGTGTATTCCAACTCGAACCACGCGGCTTGACCGCCAAAAGCAATCTTCTTGCTCTGGGTGGTGGGATGCGCCACCTGCGTCTTTGGATCTCGGTTCAGCAGGTCCTCACGGTCGGGCATGGCCGGCGGGTCAATCGCGTAGGAGATCGGTGTCCAGAGCGAACTGCAGATGAAGAGGAAAGTGAGAGGTGGCCAGAATGCGTGGGTGAGAAGGGCGGTGAGTGTGTCGCGAACGGTGTGAGTAGTGACGAATGATCGGAACGATGTGAGAACCACAGCGACGAGGGTGAGGTACACAAAGGCGAAGTGGAAAAGAGCCATGTAGTTGATGAGAATGCCCCAGAGACGTCGGAACATGTTCTTTCGGAGCTTGGCGTCACGCTCATTAAGGGCTGAGCCGAGCGAACCTGTTGGTTTGAAGGCCTGCGTTTGACCGCCGAGCCATGTTGGCAGGATGAATGATCGGATGAGGCAGAGCGCGATGTAAGGAGACATCCAGAGCTGATATCGCGAACCTCGCTGACCGGTGTGATAACCTGCGGGAATGAAGAGAGCGAACTCGCAGAGACGGTTCGAGATGACGGATGCGAAACACGCGCGGATCAACCATCGAAGCTGCTCATCGGTAGCATATGCCACAAGAGGCTTCTGCATGATGAGGATAACCGGAATGGCGAAAAGCGAAATGGTGAGCAGAATGGTGTACATGCTCAACGAGGCGTACAGGAATCCCGAGAATCGCTGAGCAGTGGTCATCTGGCGGACCTTGTCACCCCAAAGACAAAAGTTTAGCTTGAAGGAGGTATCGACTGTTCCAATAGCCCATCGGGTTCGCTGCTTGAGATGACCGCCATAGTCTTCAGGAACAGTACCAAACTGAAGAGGTTCATGGATGAAAGCCGTCTTCCAGCCCTTGCCGAGCATGAGAGTTGATGTAGCGACATCTTCGGCCAGAGATCCAAGAGGGAAGTTACCAATCTCGTCGAGAGCCTCACGACGAGCGACGTAGCCTGATCCAGTGCACCAAGCGACACCTAGAGCGTCCTTGATGGGCTCAATAACGTGGGCGAAGAAATCGAGACTTTGGGCGAGAGGATCCGACGGAGGGGTGTTGTAGAAGAGCTGGGGAGGGCATGCGAGAGCCATCTTGGGGTCGATGAGCATGTGAGGAAGAATAGCACGAAGCCAGTCACGCTCGGGAATCTGGGATTGTAAGTATGTCGTGGGTCAATCTGCGGAAATAGCTTACCATATCAGCATCCAGAGCTGCCATGAACTGACCGGCACCTCCAGGCAGCTTGTGTACCTCGTCAAGGCCATAGTTTAGGTTACCCGCCTTGAAGTGGTGAGGTTGACCAGGAATCTTGACTCGAGCCATGTAGTACAGGTTCGGGTATATCATGGACAACTTCGCACATGCTTCCTGCAGACCAGGAGACTTTCCATCATCAAGGAGAATGACTCTGTATCGATCCTGGGGGTAATCCAGATCACACGCCGCTCGCACCGTATCCATCACCAGATCATCATCTTCACCACAGCAAGTGATGAATGCATCGACAGTGGGCACATCGTTGCCTGTCAATCGCAGCTTCGGGCGGTTCCTCTTCTTCATCGACCACATTGTCCACGTGTTATGCATCAATGACGGAATCGCCGTTGCAATCTCAACACCGATGAATATCCACGCACCAGCATACGTCTCATCCGCCGCATTCTGTGCCCAAATAACACAAGCGATTCTCAGCGCAAGATACGCCATGTAGAGTCCAGTATTCGCAAACGTGAGAAAAGGAACAAGCCTAAACACCCATCGCTTCCAACCTCCCCAGATCTCAGCGTCGTCGCGCTTATGCACATGCTGAATAGTGCTGCTGTCAACGATATAATCCTTGTTATAAAGTGTGTTTGCGCTGCTGCTGTGAGGCGAACTCCCGCCGGGCAGAAGCGCAGCGAGACTCAGGTGGCTCTGGTTCTGTTTGACGGAGTCAGTGACGTTGGACGATTTGTTGACGAGGGTGCGGGAGCTGACCATGAGGCTGGATGGTCTCCAGTCGACGGACGAATTGCCCGAGGGGTGATGCAGACGAGCTGGTGTTTCTCTGCCGCTTCGCAGTGTCGGCGATGCAGAGCGTGAACCACCCGGCGTATCGTGGAAGTACTGCCCAGGGCTATTGGCAATGTGCGGAGGCCATTCAGGCGCTGGACTGTAATCGTCAATGTGCGCTGGTGAAGGCCTAGCGGGTCGTCCCTGCTCAGTGACAGAGCGGCCCTGAAACTCCTCCGTTGATGATTGATAGGGTGAATACGGCGTGTATTGCTGCTCTGGGGGACCGTATGGAGAGTGGAGGTCTTGTTGGAAGTACTCCTGCTGCTGATACTGTCTCTGCTCATGCTGCTGCTGATGTTGACGCTGAACATCGATCTCTACCATCTCTCTATACTCCCTCTCCTGCTCCCCCTCTGCATAGCCATGATGCCCGTTCATCTCAACTCTGGACGGGTGAGACGCATGCGTTTAGGTTCCACAGGTAGAACGTGGTACAAAAAGTATGTATGCAAGCAGATAAAAAGTCAATGGTACATGTAACTTGGCGAACCTTGGGTGTTGTTGGTTATAACGAATGACTGGTGCTTTTGCTAACGATGTGTGAAAAGGAAAAGAAACACCAAGAGTTCAAGAAAACGAGAGAAGCTTGACTAAGGTAGAAAGAAGAAGAAGAAAAACAAGGGAGAGGAGAAGGAGAGTACATAGAGACTAGAGGCAGATCCGATGGATGGATGGGGGTGTGTTGATTTGAGTTTAGGTACGTCCCCCAGTCTCTACAAAGTATGTGCAGCGAAGTCCAGTATTGGTTCAGGATTGGTTTATTCTTGGAATAAACAAGCTCCCAGCCCATTCACACGAGCGAACCACCCGAGCATGCCATGACACTAATCCAGGAACAACTAACAGGCACACTAACACAACACCCCCCTCGTATCGCAGCGCAGGGGTCAATCCCAGGTTTAGATCAGGGGCTCTTTCAGCTGCGAGCGTGCTATCAGCTTGCCCACTGCGCTACGTGATTGGCATGTCGGTATTTCCACAGGCCACTCCGCATATGCAAGGGAGGGGGGGAGTGTGCATTGTATTGGCTGGCAGCCAATTTGGGAATAACGAGCCTGTGCGAATGATAACGTCTACGCAGTTGCATAAGCTTGTTCGTTTTTCCCTCCTCCATTGTTTGGAGGTTCAGGTCAATTCAGTTCAATCCTTTTTTTCTCTTCTCTGCTCAAAAACACCAGCAGAAATCATGACGATCCGGTTCCTCGTCAATTTCGGCCTTTTGGCCCTTCCTATCGCCATCACGCTGGGTGTGTTGATCGGTCTTAACAGTTCGCGTGAGGCATCGGGTGGACCGCCTCTGTTCAAACCAGATCCGAAACCGACAGCACCAAAGAAGAAGAATGGCATTACGACGGAACAGCATTGTCAAAAGTCCTATGGTATACATCCTGAGACCAAGGGCCAAGAATACACACGTGAGTACAAGCTGTCGAGTTATCGTGTAACTCGGGATAGGATCGAGTCTTGTGTAACGATTGTACATTTGCTAACTGTCGCGCAGTCAATCCTAATCAGTGGGGTTGGAACGAAGGCGATGACGGAGGTTTATGTTTATATGTAAGTCAATCCTCTACTTTTCTATCATGATACCTCCTCATGATGCGTATCATGCTATGGCATCATGCGACACCAAGCTCTCCCAACCGATACTGACCATAGCAGGTCGACATCAACAACAATGAAACGTACGCTACAAAAACAACCGCTCCTCGATGGTCTGTAGTCTGGGAATACCCTCAAGGCCCCGAAACCGCTCCTGTCCACGCCTTCCCCAACATCAAAGTCGACGGCGACGTCTTCCCCGCCAAGCTCAACACCATTGACAAGATCGAGATCGACTTTGAATGGACATACGCTCTCGGCAACGGTTCCGCAAAGGGCGCGACACAAGCTACAAAGACAGATCTCGCCGCGATGAAGAAGAACCTGCTCAACGCCAACGTCGCTATGGATATGTTCATGGACAGCGATCAGAAGAAGGCACAGGACAGTGCTGATGCCTCGCACGAAATCATGGTGTGGTTTGCTGCTATCGGGTCTGCGACACAACCTATCGGCTTTAACGTCAACGGAGCGAACCCCCTTGCGACAAAGACTCTCCATGGCACAGAATTGTAAGTTTGATCTCCTTGTGCAGGGAATATGCATGCGATGCTAATTAATCGGATCAGCAAACTTTACTACGGTACCAATCAGGCTAAGCAAAAGGTTCTGACGTGGTATGTCGACGAGCCTACCGAAAAGTTTGATGGCGATCTCTATCCATTAGTCGAAGAGATCCTCGCCATGGATAACGCGAATTATCCCACGTCATCCTACTATATCGGTTACATGTCCTGGGGAACAGAAGCATACTCTGTCAACAAGACAGTAACGTTCGACGTCCCCAGCTTGTCGATAAACGTGGAGAAGAAGGCCTAAACCGTTAGGTCAAGCCTTTTCGCATCTTGCATATATACGAATAACCTATAGATTAATGAGCGGCGTTTGTTTTAATTGAAGATACATATATTTTCTGTCTATGGTCAAATACGCCATGTTGTTTTACGCGGGGCATGCATATCCCTTTGGACGCAGGGTAAATTACAAAAAACGCCGTGGCTTATGATGGAGAGGGCTAGAGGGTGGTGCGGAGGCTTTTGCATGCGCTACTTGGACAATGTTCGTATTTTCTTGCAGGTTGTCTTGTTTCTTCTTCCTTCTTCTGGTGCTGTTATTCATGATCTAGTCTGTAGACGGAACACTCAGGGCGAGCGGGGCGGGAGAGGGTGTGAATGTAGTGAGGATGCTGATCTGTGCATCTGAGTTGGTGATGAACTCTGTATTATCGGGTGAACCGGGACGAGGGATGTCTGTACTGGGATGTCCCCTCTCTTCAAGCTTTGAGCATGATCATCTTTTCTTTAACGAGAATCATCCAGGTTCTTGATCAATTGCTTGAGCAGATAATGATGGACTCATATGGAAAGACGTCCACGACCAACACGAGATAACAAACCAGGGTGCAGAGTTACAGGCGACCCGTGCACTGCCGGTCCAGGTCCAGCATCAGTGACATGGAAACGAAGAGGGGCTGGTTCCCAGAAATGCATCCTTGCAATTGGTCTCTGCCCTGCAAACCCTGCCGTCGTCAGCTGGCATGGGATGAACCAGAGAAGCCGCATCATTCTTTGGATGCCTCAGCATGTAATAGCAGAACTACGCTATTGATCAGGAGCTTTTGACATAGTAATAGGAGGAACTCAATTCAACATTGAACTGAGCTTCAGAAACACCTAATGATTACATTAGCTTGCATTAAAAATTGCCCGTCAAAGTGCTTCCCCCCCTTCCCCCTCACCATCACCGCACTAATAAGCGCCACCTGCTGACATGTTCAGGTTGCAGCGCGTGAGGTGTTGTACGCAAGACGGCAGGTCACTGAAGCAACAATACGGAGGCCAACATGAGATGTGCATACGTACATACACACGTAGAAACTCGCATGGATGCTGTTATCCCTTCCAGCGTTTTTGCTTTGCCGATCGGATCAGGCAGCGGAGGTGGTCTGATGCGAAAAAAAAAAAGAAACAAGAAGTTGAGCGGAGAGACCGTTGTCTCAAAGCTCGGACATAGAGCCAAACCCATGATGGACTGGTTTGGTCCTGTCGAGAATAAAAAAATCAACCTTCTACCGGCCCGTCCAAAAGATGTGGCATCTTTCGAGATCCACTGTGAAGAGCCACTCCCGCAGGCTTCTCGACATTCTTCTACTGACTTTCTTCTTCTCAAGAGTCTACTCCAGTCTATTCCACTTCCTCCAGCTTCTGCCACGTGAAGATATGTGCCGTGACACGTGAGGAAATGCCCAGTTGGCCTGTGAAAGGGAGAGACTACAGCCATCCATGCCCTTCTAGAGAACGAGGCCGGGGAGACATCATTGCAACTGTAACATAACAGGCAGATGAGAGATATTTTTAAACCAATCGTCGATCTGGCAAGGCAAGGTTTTTCCTTTTCTCCTGATTAAAAAATCGCTCTTTAGTGGCTGCACTAATTCCATCTCAACTGTCGTCATTCACATCCTTATCATTCGGTCTTGGCCCCGAAATTAAGCAATTGCCCAGCTGTCTTTGTCTTGCCAAGGGGGCGTGTGCCTCCTGTAATCCCTGTTTTCTCATACTCGGTACCTGCGTCGGGAGGTTTTTTTCCAGGTGGCGGAGAAATAGCCTGTCTAGACGTGAAAATTTGATGGGAAAGGAGATTCAATCGTTAGATGACCAAACTTAGGGCTGGATCTTGGGAAAAGCTTATCACAGTGAGAGATGAGGCCGATAGAGAGGTTGCAGCCTTTGGTGATTGAGGCCAGGATGTGCGTGATAAGAGAGGTCAGGGTTTGTTAGACGAGGGGTTCGTTCTTATCATGGCGCACTTTTGTCAACGGTCAATCAAGCAACTCAATCCTCAGTCAATTGGTGCACATTTGCCCATGATCGTTACATGGACAAACTCTAGTATTCGCATTCCCATGTGAATTGAATCTCACAACCACATTTCTCAGTCCAATCCAATTGCATTTCCATCTCACCCCACGTCGGGGGACATGATCCGCAGCGGTACACTCTGACCATCTGTCAGCACTTAAGATCTTCTTATCCACCATTGCAAGCGATATGAACATGAAGCTTGGCAAACAGTTCAATCTTGAGCCCATGATTATCATCAAATTTGAAGCTGTTGTAGGGTAAGAACTGTAATTGTCGCAGCCTCTTGAATATGCATGATTCATTTCCATTCTTCTCTGAGACTCCAAGATTCATGGATCGCCTTGACCCACCAAGGCATCTCCGATTGAGTCTGACGAAGGATCGTTACCCTGTATCGCCAAAAAGTTACTTTTCGTGCATTTGTTTATGGCTCATGCAAGCCTTTAAGCTTAATTAATTATCGAGAGATAATTCGTAATTGAGTTTGTGTATTCTGGAGTAAGTTCATGTGCTACTTGCGTATGTTGGGGCTGGTATTACACAGATCCTCGAATATTAGAGGCAACGTCACTTGAGACAGGAAACACCACATCGAGAGACATCCGGAGCCCGAAAATAGCTTTCATGGGTTCACCATTTCTTACCATAATATTTACACCAATCATAACGAGTACAGCGAGTTCGCTTACCAGATCTTTTAGTCATTTATGATGCCAACAAGCTGTGATGAAACATCACTGGAATGTGAAGGGAATTATCACCTGGAACCCGCTACAGATGCTCCAGTAAATGTCTTATTTGAGCCTCCCTTGATCCCGCAAGTCTCCAAATCATCCTAGAGCAGATACTAGCAAAGCGGAGAGGCCCCGTTGTGCGGGCTGTGTCATCCCTCACGGCCCGTCGTTGACATTCCTGCAGCGCGGGTATAAGGTCGGGCGACGAGGTGAACGGGCAAAACGGGGAACCTGGAATGAAGAGAAATGTTGGTGGTACGCGATTGACATTTTATGTGAAACATTGGAGTTTGCATTAATTTGATCGCACGATGCAACATACTGTGGTCCTGATCTCGACGATCGTGGTTGATCATGTTCGCGTATCTGTATGATCGACTAGAGGCCCAGTTGATCAGCATGCTGGGCGACTACGAAATGTGTTGATTGACCACATTTGATGCAGAATAATAATTAATAAAACCTCGGGTTTAGCGAGAATGCCGATGCTGTGTGATGGCAATATGCCTGCAGAGTACGGTTGGGGGCCGCTTCGTTCGTGATGGTTGCTCGCAACTCCAGGATATCCAGCGAGTTGAAGGCTTCGAGAGCTTGCGACAGAGGGTGCGAAATGTAAAAGAATAAATCTAGTCAGTGGCAGCCTTTGGAGCATCGGGTCCCGTTCATACGCCTGCCTATTGGCCTCGGTCGGAAGGCCTCTGTTGTATTGAAGATCACCATCCACATCGCGGTTGCTCAACATTGTGATACTCGGCCTAACTAGGCAAGAAAGAGAGAGAGAAAGAGAGCAGGTGCTGAAATAGATGGATGTAATAAGGCATTTCGGAGATGTAAGTTGTCTTGATTGAAGTAGTTCGTAGAGTTGCTGCCTATACATGTTTCTCTGTTGCGTCTCCTGTCGTTGAGCACCCTGCTCAGCAAGATGTCAAACGATCGATTGCAGGGCTTTCTCGATTCAATGCAAAGTCTCGGGCACATATTGCTGGAAGCATTCGTACCCAGAGATTGCATTTGCAGGGTCGTCGTCCTTAGTGACACTTGCAAACAATATCTAGAAGCCCACAACATTGACGGTCGCTTTATCTAGGTACAACAGAAAGGACTGGCGAAGGAACGAGGAGCATGCCGTATTTATTTGAGATGCAATTTCGGGAGATCTTGCTGTTATTATAGTATTTAATGGCAGCGACAAGAGTGATGGCCCATGGTCGTCGGCACTTGGCTATGTTGCATCCTTCATTTCGGCACTGCGCTCGGCGCATAAAGATGAGCATCACTTCCAAACTGTAAATCATTAAATGCGCTGAGGATAACGGCGGTTGCGTCGTGAGATACCAAGGTGATGGACGGCCTGTATACTGAGTGGCCATAAACTATACTGATGTGTCACTGTACCATCAAACGAGGCTGGACGGGTGAAAGTGGCAGCGACGGAGAGAACCTTGGCTCATTGCTGGTGTAATCTCAGCTTTTGCTATTTTGAGGCATCGGTTTGGAAAGGCGAAACCGGTTGCGCGCACTCTGAGCGGAACAGTCACACTGGAACGGGTGGTTGTAGTCGACGGGACTTCAGTCAAGCAGCCAGGATCACATCGCGCAACGTCGCATGTAGTATAAAGAATATCTACTTCATGTTAGCGACCAGTGATCCAAGACGGGCGAGTGAGTGAACTTACATTACTTTTATACATACTCAACTCTCATCGTTATTGAGATCCCTCTTTGCCCTCCTCCCAGTCCTTCAGTGCAGCACTGAGCGCCTTCTTTGCTTTCATTTGTCGCGCAAGGAAAGGAGCATTGAAGAGCTCATGGAGAGGCATCTCGCTGTTTGCATGATCTTGCGCAAACTCAACGGTGCAGTCCTTGCCTAACTTCTGCTTCGCAATCTTGACACTCTCGCGTAGCATATCTCCACCAAGTCCCCGACGTCTGTACCGCGCTCTTGTTGTCCATGCACGGATGAAGGCAGTCTTTTTGCTCTTCTCCAGTCGAAGGACCACTGCAGCGATGATGTCCTTGCCAAAGCGCGCCCCGATGATGGTATCCTCAACACCACCCTTCTTCATCCAGTCAAGCCAATTCGTCTCCTCAGCGATGCGAATGTACGCACTGGTGAAGTATCGAATTGCGACGAGGTATGTGAGTATTATACCGGGGTAGATGATTAGCATAGTGCTGATGTCTTTGCCAATACCCGTGCCATAGTGTGCGATTGCAAGAATGGCTATAAAGACAGAGAGGGGAATTGGGTGGAAGATCATGGCGCGTGATGCTGTTTGACGCTGTTGCGCGACGCTGTCGGCGATGAGTTTGAGAGCATCTTTCTTTTCTTTTGGATCGGTCAGGATCTCGATTGATAGAGGCGGTGGTTCTGTTGGCTCTGACATGGTGATGTGATGTTTGAAGAGTGAGATGAGAAGTTGACGTATGATGCGCGCGCAAAGAATGCAACAACCTTGCGTATAAGCGAATGCAACAACACCCTCAACAGCGACGGCCCGAAGAGAACAGGTAGGTCACAAGAGAAAGAAAGAGGCAGAATTTGATGACCCAGACTTGTAAGAGTCGTTGGAAGACACGTGCTCTCCAAGTCGCAAAAGTCTTGGCCCGCGGGATTAAAGCGGCAACACAATCGACGCTTCTCTTCAGCTGGAGCCGTGATACCCGAAATATTGAAGACTCCAAACGCCTTCGGTGTCCCAATGCAGCAAAACTTTACCACCAACAAGCTTAGTCCTTAATGACAAGCTTACTCTCTCGGTGTCTCCATTCAGTTCCAGATGCACCTCAATCTGTCACTCTTGATGCCAAGGCGGGTCGGAGCCACGCTAATTCCGTGCCGTGTCCCGAGACCCTGGAACGCCGTTAGCCAAGCAATCTCAACGCTTGAATGCACGTGGGAACCGAGCTCGACGTCTATTCGTCCTCACTTACAACTGTCGTGTGCTTCATCCTATACCGAGCATGGAGACTCAGGAGATAGCATGTCGAGTTCTAGAAGAGCATGTCCTCGAGAAACAAAATTTGACTGGTGCGTCTCGGTTCGGACGGCTCTTGACGGGATTTTTGTACAGAGAACTATGGGGGATTAATATCGAGGACGGTTTATATATATTAGATCGTTCTGTTCTTTTCTAGATCTCTTGGCTTGTTCTTGGCTGCAAGGATAATTTCACTTGTGAACGTGCCGCTGGGTACCTTTTCCAAGTACACGTACGCACAGTACACGAAATTCAAGACCAGTTCTATTCTTCATATCGTTCTTTATTAAAATAATTCTTCCTAAAATGGCTGCCACTCCTGGTCCCGTCGCCAAGACAAGCGGCGGCAACAATGCCTTCCACAACTTCCACAACGACTTTGCTCACATCGCCGACCCCAATGAGCGTCGTCGTCTTGCCCTCGCCGAGATCGACAAGGCCCCCTTTGGATGGTACCATGTCCGCGCCTGTATCGTCGCTGGTGTTGGTTTCTTCACTGACTCCTACGATATCTTCTGCGTGTCCATGTTGACCATCATGTTGGGCATTGTGTACTATCCTGGCAAGGGAAAGCTTGCTACTAGCTCCGACAACGCTATCAAGCTTTCGACTTCTGCTGGTACTGTCATTGGACAGCTTGGATTTGGTATGCTGGCCGATGTTGTCGGTCGTAAGAGGATGTATGGTCTGGAGCTTATTGTCATCATCTTTGCGACTCTTGCCCAGGCCCTGACTGCTGGTTCGCCTTCCACCTCTCTTGTTGGTCTTATCATCTTCTGGCGTGTAGTCATGGGAGTGGGCATTGGTGGTGATTATCCCCTTTCTTCCATTATTACCTCCGAGTAAGTCAATTCCCATTCACAGTTATGGTCTCCAGGTTGACTAACATCACAGGTTCGCTACCACCAAGTGGCGTGGTGCCATGATGGCTGCCGTCTTTGCCATGCAGGGTATCGGCCAGCTCGTCGCCGCTCTCGTCATGATGTTCCTCACCCTCGGCTTCAAGTCTTCCCTCGAGGGTGCCCCTGATACCAAGCACTGCACTGGAGACTGCCAGGTCGCCGTTGACAAGATGTGGCGTACCCTTGTTGGTTTCGGTGCCGTCCCTGCTTGCATTGCCCTTTACTGTAAGTCACTTACATCTCGACCTCTCACCACATACTGACACTGCTATAGACCGTCTCACCATCCCTGAGACTCCCCGTTACACCTTCGACGTCGCCCGTGACGTTGAGCAAGCCGACGAGGACGTCAAGGCCTACATTAATGGCAAGCGTGAGGGTGACACCGACGAGGTCGCCCGTGCTCAGGTCCACGCCAGCGCCAAGTCTAACCTCCAGGTCCCCAAGGCCAGCTGGAGCGACTTCTGCCAGCACTACAGCAAGTGGAAGAACCTGTCCATCCTCATCGGTACCGCTGGTTCATGGTTCTGTCTTGATGTTGCCTTTTATGGTCTCAGCTTGAACAACGGTACTATCCTCAAGGTTATTGGTTACTCTACCAAGGATGCCAACAACATGTACGAGTACTTGCACAACACTGCTGTTGGTAACATCATTATTGTCTTGGCCGGTGCTGTCCCTGGTTACTGGGTCTCGGTTGCTACTATTGATACCCTTGGACGAAAGACTATTCAGCTCGGTGGTTTCATCATCCTGACTATTCTCTTCATTGTAAGTTGTTGTTGTCGTTGCTGGTCGTTTACAACATTAACATGTTTAGGTCATGGGTTTCGCTTACAACCACATCTCCTCTAACGGTCTCCTCGCCATCTACGTCCTTGCCCAGTTCTTCTTCAACTTTGGTATGTCTATATTCTACTGCTAAAATACGCAATCTAACAACTTCAGGTCCCAACACTACCACCTTCATCGTCCCTGGTGAGGTCTTTCCTACCCGCTACCGATCTACCTCCCACGGTATCTCCGCTGCCTCAGGAAAGATCGGTTCCATCATCGGCCAAGGTGCCATCTCCATCCTCCGCACCCACGGTGCCACCGACAAGAACGAGGCCCCCTGGATGGACCACGTTCTTGAGATCTACGCTCTCTTCATGCTTCTCGGTATCTTCACCACTCTTCTCATCCCTGAGACTGCTCGTAAGACTCTCGAGGAGCTCAGTGGTGAGGATGACTATGCCAACAACCCTGAGACTACCATTGATACTGAGGCTCACGCCGGTAAGAATGAGCGAACCAGCGGTTAGGAGTGTGTCACTCTTTTATGTTGGTATCACATGAAACTTGGCAGTGATCTACAGACCCTGGGCTGATGGAACAGAACCTGATTTACTAAAACATTCCTTGATTTGGTTGAGATGCTTGGAAACTCAACAGGTACATTACAAGTTTATAGCAAAATTAATAATCACTAAATAAATACCAAGTTACTGGATCAACATTCCCTTGCCAGCGTGACTTGACCCTGCTCATTCACAGCTTGTTGGGGAAGAAGAGATATTGATAGAGATCAATCTGTATTGAAGCATAGATTATGCTCCTTGGTATATACCAAAAGTTATTAAGCATTCACATAACAGTATCGCTTATCCGTATCCTGTACCGTATCATTTACCGAGACCATCAAGCCGAAGGTATACCCAACCCTTATCCAGTCCATTACCAAAACACCAAAAGGAAGCACCAACAGTATTTACTCCTTCTTGCCACCCAACAGTCCGCCAACGGTGTTACCAACACCCTTTCCAACATCTTGTAGTCCTTGGGCAGCACCCTGTCCTCCACCGACAACAGCATTCGCTGTGCTGTTCATAGCTCCAGAGCCTGGAACATCCTTGTTGACGTATCCGCCGTTCTCATCACGGCCTTGTCGCTCAGCGCGGTTCACGCCTTCCTTTGATGCGAGGTCGCCGACGGGTTGGAGAAGTCCTCCTTGGCCGACTTGACCGGCGGCGAGGTTATGGACGCCGTCTTGGAGAGTGTCGACTTGTTCAACACCAGTTACTTTGGTCTTGTCGAGGTTTTCTATCGTAATGTTAGAAGGGAGGGGCTGTGATGGGGAGATGGAGAGAACGTACGCTTGGCAGCATAGCTTGTCTTGTTATCCTTGGTGAACCAACGAAGGTAAATGTCCTCTATCCAAGGAACCCACTTCTCGTACTGCTCGTTATAGGTAGCCTTGGTCCACTCCATTGTGAAGAATATCAAAAAGAAATATGTGGAATCTGCTGTATCGTTTATCGTCTTGTTTATCTGGTAATCGAGATATCTACCAGACTGGAAGACCGTGCTGAAGACATAACTTTATACACATTGCGCGTCTTGCTACGTCATCCACTTTGCAAGGATCTGAAACGACGCAAGGCAAATCTCATAGGCTGTTTCATTTCTTGGTGGTGGTTGACCAAGACGCATTGTGATGCCATGCCGAGTCTTTTGGGTGTGGCGCGTGTCGCTCTAAAAACCGGTTCTCGTGGCGCCTCGACGTCATTTGGTGGGAGGACGACAGGGATGAGCCACGATGGTGTTTATTCTACGGTCCACCAATCAAAGAGGAAGAGAGTGAGATACTTCTTTTTGGGTGAGAGAGTCACTGAAATAGAACTTGATTAAAATGAATGTGTCTGATAAATAAGGTTTCTGTGCCTCTTTCCGACATTAATCAATTCTTGTGAGGGAAATCAAGAAGCAGTTCGTGATGGTTAATTGTTGGCCTGTCAGAGCCCTCAAGTTGATTAATTTCTACTCAAGTCCTGATACTGCGATCAATGTTGATAGCCGTCTGCTGCAAGTCACTATCTGGCATATGTTGCACGGTCGATCCAAACTGTCAATCCCAGCAATTCCTCCAGACCCGTCTTCCGCAACGATAGAGCCACCGTTATTTCATCCTCCACACTTCGGGGCATGAAATACACAAGACCCTCTGATGCAGGCCGATGATATGGAACCCTGATACACCGGACATTCCAGGAGCGTGATAGCTTATAGTCAGAGTTCTTGCATTCAACATAGGCCCAGGAGACTATAGCAACATCTTGCGCAGGTTCGAAGATTGCGTCTGAAGAAAAAGCCGGGTTGCCGACTGCTGTACCCGTATTAAACACGAAATGTTCTACATCCTGACTGAGTACGGATGGAGATGAGGCCATGTTCAAGTCCCTGGCGATTCTCCCGATACTCATAGTGCTCGGGTTGGTAAAGCTATTGCAAGTCATGTGTTGAAGTGCTCCGAAATGTTTCTCCTTAACTGTTTGTGTTCGGGCTCCACGTGCATTGCGTGCATCGACCGTACGAAAGCATCTCGCTGTCCACCCCGAGGTGAATCGGTCGTCCCTTGCACAGCATATGTTTCGGAATACAAAAGCGGAAAAAACCTGATCAGTATTCACGAGGTATTGTGAGGGGCTGTCACCACCCAAGACCAAACCCTCGATGTCTCGGCACACACACTGCCAGAGATGGATGCTAGCGCATAAAACACAAGATCTTGACGGGATCTCAAGTTATCTGATAGGTATTGAATCGTTGTATACTGGACAGTCCACTGTCGCGGATCATAAGTCGACGATACTACCAGACAGCGATAATGGCTGAGTTGACTGATTGGTTATCATCACGTGGGGGGACAACCGGATCACCATTACCAATAATAAGGTCACATTACTATAGAAGAAAAATAGCAATTCTAAAGTTCAAGCTCTATCGCTAAAGCTCATCTAGTGAAGCAACACCTTACATCCCAAGCAACTCCTTCATCCTTTCGCCCATGACTCCAGGGTGCGGCACGATGATAGCCCCCGCATCTTCGAGAGCTTTAGTCTTGGCCTCTGCAGTAACATCTCCATCTCTCCAGATCGCACCGGCATGTCCCATAGCCTTTCCTTCAGGCGCCGTGCGCCCTGCTACCATTGCTATGACGGGCTTGGGTCTTGGAGATGTGCGGCGATGTTCTCTAATGAGCTCCGCGGCTTCGAGCTCTGCCTCGCCCCCAATCTCTCCAATGACAATGATTCCCTTGGTTTCATCATGATTGAAGAAGAGCTTCAGTCCATCTGCCAGGGTCGTGCCTGTACTGAGTTAATGGCATGTCAGCTCGTGTGATGAGGACTTACCTGGTAGCATATCGCCTCCCATTCCTACAACGAGACTCTGTCCCAAGCCAACCCGTGAAGTAGACCCAACAGCTTCGTAGCTCAATGTACCTGACTTGGACACTATACCAACACAGCCGCGAGTATACTGCTTGTAGGGCATTATGCCTACACGACACTGGTTCGGGGAGATGATGCCAGGACAATTGGGACCTACCAGTCGAGTCTTGGACTGTGTTCTCAAGACCTCATGAACCCGAAGCATATCGTGAACAGGTACATGCTCTGCTACAGAGACAACAAGGGGAACCTCTGCTTTAATCGCCTCGAGAATGGCTGCGGCTGCGAAAGTTGCGGGGACAAATACGGCGCTGACATCTGGTTTGACTTGCTCCATCGCCTGGGACAGCCATTAGATTGAGCAATTGAGAGAGCTAGTGAGACTCACCTCTGACAGTGTTGAAGACTGGTAGGCCAAGGTGTGGCTGGCCACCTTTGCCTGGAGAGACTCCTCCGACAACATTTGTTCCATAATTTATCGTTTCTTGTGCATTTTTAGTTGCCTATGTCGTGGGAAGTCAGTGTCTAGCTTCGTGACGCGTGGGATTGAGTCGCGTGCGTACCGCTCCGCCTGTGAAGCCTACTCGATTGGCGTTCCGTAATTAGTCAATCTCTTCTACATACACAGAAAAGTATGGCACATGCCATACCTTGGTATATAACCCGAGTCTGGTCTGTTATCTTGAGGTTCCGTATTGTTCTGTCGTATGGACTTGTACGAATTGAGGACGTGGAGAAGCATTTCGCCGTCCTGAGAAGGTGTGTCGTGGAACGAACATGATGGAAAACCCATGATGTTATCATTCTAAGTGTGTATTACGTCTAACAAAACACGCAGAGCAAAAATACACAGAAAGACCTGACCTTATGCTAGGTGTCACTGAACAATGCAATTGTACGTTGCTTCTGAGGCCAATTGGAGATGGATCGCGAAACTACCCCGCCATTGGCGATCCTTACAATCACCCTTGTTAACCTGTAGCAAGAGAAACACCAAGCAATTAGTCTCTATTGCGAGCTTTCTAATCGTAATGCACTTGATGCCAGGGAGCCTGTCATCTGACAAAATTAAACTAATCTCGTATCATTCTTTCTAGGTCAGTTCGAGTTTGTTGCACAACATATTGTCTACATCGTGGGAAATTTTAACCGGAGTTCTTTACGAATAGCGTTTACACGAGGGATAGCAAGGAACAGTCCGAAGCTGTGAACCATCATTTCCTATCCAACGCAAGCTCTGGGCTTTTTAAATCTGGAATGTGATACTTTCTGTCTCCCCTGCAGCTTCTGAAAGCCTTGTACGTAGCTGATTGCTGGCCATAAGGTTAACCTTGAGGCTGCTAACAGACATATCTGAATGGCTTCAGTTCCACCAGTTCACTGGCTGCCAGGTGGGGATCAACCAGGATGAATCCACGGCGTGACGCACAGAGTCATCTCTAAGCCGCATTTGGAAAGCGGTCAACGTTCTGAGCTTCGGAGGGCGTGGCAGAAATCGTACCCCACCGCCGAATCTTTCTTTTCGTTGATTGAAGTTTTTGCGAACGCGCCGTACAAAACTCCCAGCAACTCCGCCCTGCAATATTAGCAGTCTCAATTCTTTATATAAGCGAACAATCAACAGAACAAACGGCATCATGAAGGTTGTTCTTGTGAGCGGCGGAGTTATCTCTGGTGTCGGCAAAGGTAAGCTTATCGTCGTCGCGTTCTTTCGAAGGGCGTGCTAATCTGTGAATCACAGGCATTATCGGTATGGCAATTGACGAGCTGTGCTGATCTTCTCAACGACTGACACCAATGTTAGCCAGTAGCGCTGGTCTTCTTCTCAAGACCCTGGGTCTTCGAGTTACGGTACGATACGACAACCATGGTCACCGAACGAGCTTTGACTAACGTTACCAGGCGATCAAAGTAAACCCCACCGACGAAATCCTCCCTCACCGACGATTCTAACCCTCGACTAGACCGATCCTTATATCAACACCGACGCTGGTCTTCTCAACCCTCTCGAGTATGTTGCGACTCAATCCCAAGGCAGTTTCTTCCGTTAACACATCCCAGGCACGGCGAGTGCTTCGTTCTCGACGATGGCGGCGAGGTACGCTCAATATTCACCGACGAAAAACTTTGCGCTGACCCCTCAGACCGATCTCGATCTTGGAAACTACGAGCGGTATGTTATTCGACAACTAAACTCCGGAAAACATCCACCAGGGACTTATAGTACTCTAGATACCTTGGCATCCAATTGAGCCGTGACAGCAACATCACCACTGGCAAGATCTACCAGCAGGTCATTGTACGAACCCTCACGAATCTTTGATGTATGCGATCGACGACCACTAATACAATTGATGTATAGGAGAAGGAGCGACGAGGAGATTATTTGGGAAAGAGTATGTTTTACGTTTGAGATTGTTGTTTTATGCGGATGCTAACGATGTTCGTAGCTGTTCAGGTACATTGCGCAGCTCTGCGGTCTTGTAGATCCGACTAACAGCATTCGAGGTCGTTCCCCACATTACAGATGCCATTCAGAACTGGATCGAGCGCGTTGCCAAGATTCCAGTTGACGCTTCTGGTGAATCACCAGATGTTTGCATCAGTACGTCTTCCATTAGCCAGATCTTGCGCGACATTCGCTAACCCACTATAGTCGAGCTTGTACGATCTCCTACCGATTACCGATGGCTTGGCATGGCGACTGACTTAGCGATAGGGCGGAACAATTGGCGATCTCGAATCCGGTCCTTTCGTTGAGGCCCTTTCAGTATGACACCCAAACCGATCTCGAAGCCTAATGCTGACAGCTATAAAGCAATTGCGACACAGACTCGGCCGCGACAACTTCCTCAGCATCAGCGTTTCCTACGTCCCTATCATCAATGGAGAGGAGAAGACAAAGCCCACTCAGCACGCCATCCGACAAGTTCGAAGCGCCGGTTTGATCCCTGATGTGGTATGTCTCCCACGATCCAATACCAGTCCCGCGCCTAACGTCTCCAGATTGCCTGCCGCTGCGAACGAGAACTCGACGTCGCTACCATCACAAAGATCGCCCGAAGCTGCCAAGTCGAAGATGAGCAGGTCATTGGCGTCCGCAACATGGACACCATCTACCAGGTCCCTCTCCTACTCGAGCAGGAGGGTCTTCTTAAGCTTCTTCGCAAGGGTCTCGCCCTTGAGAAGCTTGAGGTTGCTCCTCCCATGGCTCAGAAGGGCCAAGCTCTTTGGGACCTCTGGAGGAAGACCGTTGTCCCCGATCGACACCTCGAACCCGTCAACATTGTCTTGGTTGGCAAATACGTCAGCCTTGACGACTCGTATCTCAGTGTTCACAAGGCACTTGAGCACTCTGCTATGCGATGCAAGCGCAAGCTGAACCTCATCTCCGTCGATTCCGAGCACCTCGAACCCGATATGCAGCAGAAGGACCCCCGAAAGTTCCACGAGGCTTGGGCTCATGTTGTTCGAGCTCAGGGTATCATTGTTCCTGGTGGTTTCGGTACTCGAGGTATCCGTGGTATGGTTGATGTCGCCAAGTGGGCTCGTGAGCGAAAGCTTCCCTACCTCGGCATCTGCTTGGGTATGCAGACTGCTGTCATTGAGTACGCTCGCAACGTGATGGGTCTCGAGGATGCGACATCCGAGGAGTTCTCCGCCACCGCTGAGCACAAGGTTGTTATCTTCATGCCTGAGGGCTCCAAGGAGTAAGTCAATGTCGGGTGAATCAAGGGAGTGATGCTAATAAATGACAGGAAAATGGGTGGTACCATGCGACTTGGTAGTCGAACATCCCACTTCAAGCCTGGCACCGAATGGAGCAAACTCCGAGCTCTGTATGGAGGAGCCGATGTTGTAGAGGAGCGTCACCGACATCGCTATGAGGTGAACCCCGACTACATTGAGGATCTCGAGAAGGCTGGTCTTTCCTTGACCTCAATGGATGACCAAGGTGTCCGAGTTGAGACCATTGAGTTGAAGGATCATCCCTTCTTTGTTGGGTGAGTATTATCCGTCGCCTATATCGACTATTACTGACCGTCAACAGTCTCCAGGCTCACCCTGAGTACAAGTCCAAGACCCTGGCCCCCGCGCCTTCGCGTGAGTACCCCCATGTTGCTGATCACCGCCCACCATGACTGACTGTATTAGTGCTTGGACTTGTCGCCGCCAGCTCCGGATGCCTCGACGAGATCATCGAGGCCGCTCGCGTGAAGAAGCAGGCCACCAACGGAGTCAGCGACGTGACCAACTTTTAGATGGCGCAGTTCAATGTCAGGCTTAGACTGGGAGACGGTCCCACGGATTGGGGGTTATGGGCTTAGATCTACGTAGGACGTGAGATAATGAGGTTTTTTAGACTGCATGGTCGGCGTTGGGTGCTTAAAAATGAACTATACCTTGGCGAAAATGATAGACATGAATTTACAGATGCATTGTATACTGAAGTGCTCTCAATTTGAAGTTCTCAATCTCGGTGACTGATGATCAATTGGACGTCCAATACAACGCCTTTGTACTCGCGCAAATCTGCCAATGGCTCATAAATCGTCAGCGACGCCTGTGGCCGTGTAGCCTGAGTGTCTTGCTAGTTTTGCTTCATTATCCGTGTGTGATGCATTGTCAGTTGAACTTGACGACCGCACGATTGGGACGGTTTGCCGATGACACGTGACTCAGATGCGTTTGTACCCCTCTGATCGCCTCGGCAACGTTCTTCAAGATCATCAAATTGTGAAATTGTGGTGTTTGTTAATTTTTATAGAAGCCTCTCTTACTGCAACGCCATGGCTCTTAAATTTAGAGCCGAACTACGAAACATTCCTTTATTCTCGAACACGTTCAATGTACTGATCGTCACCTAACTTTACGCTCACTTGCTAAGGGAATGCCAGATTCAGACAAGATGTCTACATATACACGAATATCAGTCACAGAAGCTCATGAAACAAGTAAGTCGAGGCTTTAGCTAT
Organism: Fusarium dlaminii; assembly: GCA_013186775.1. Classification (NCBI taxonomy): domain Eukaryota; kingdom Fungi; phylum Ascomycota; class Sordariomycetes; order Hypocreales; family Nectriaceae; genus Fusarium; species Fusarium dlaminii. The sequence goes on along the minus strand of JAAOAL010000088.1, from coordinate 22,048 downwards.
GAAGTTACAATGCGGAGAGCTTACGGAGTTTTATTTAGAAAGGAATACCCATTCCAATGGGTGAGCTCGTTAGATCAAAGCGAGCTGGACAAGTTATGATGCAACGTATAGGAGGAAGTAAGCTACGAGACACAAAACTCGTTTGGTTCATCATGCTAATGTCCACTCTGAAAACCCTCATGCACTTCTAAAGCCTCAGAACCACCATGGTGAACGAAAGTTCTCAGAAATAACAGACGAAACATATGGAAAACGTAAAATAAAAGAATTACTGCGCTACATCAGAGACACTACCGGACAGAAAGACCATAGGGATCTGACAATCCCGGTATATATGGAAAAGGTTGTGGAGCATGAAGAGAAGTGGCGTCTCACTATGGCTGTTGACCGAGAGAGATATCGTCCGATAATCAAGATTCGAGATGCCAAGGATCCCCAGGGCCTTCCCAATGTTCTATACGAGGCTGCGTTTCAGGAAGTGTTCGAGTTCAGTCTGAGTACCGGTATCACTGAGGAGTTACTTACCGACATAGCGCAGAGCTTCCACTTGGGCAAGGACTCAAGGGATAGCTTGAGAGAAATCATCCGACGCCTTTTTATTATCTTTCGTGAGAAGGAAGCGCTCAGTCTGGAAACAGATCTTTTGTTTCTCAAAGATGGAAAGTTCATGTGCAACAACTCGGACTTCTTCTTTGACGACGCAGCGCGAGCGCGACAGCAAAAGCTTTTTCGTCTGAGGGATAGGGGACAGGAGATCCCAGAAGAACTGCGAGCGGAAAAGCACGGGCTGGTGTATGTTCATATGAATGGAAATATTGGAAACGTGGTTAATGGTGCGGGACTTGCGATGGCGACAAATGATGCGATCAGTCTGTATGGAGGTTCAAGTGCGAACTTTCTTGATGCTGGGGGTCAAGCTACAAAGGAGACGATGCTGCAGGCTTTCAAGATCATCATGTCCGATAAGCGAGTCAAGGCGATTCTGGTCAACATCTACGGCGGTATGTTTGTTCTCAAGGTACTGAGCATGAACTGACAGTAGCAGGAATCACAAGATGCGATATGATTGCAGAGTCCATCATCGCAGCAGCAAGCGAGCTCGGCCCCTTGAAAGTCCCTATGGTAGTGAGATTGCAGGGAACTAACTCAGAGGCTGGACTCCAGCTGGTAAGTGCTTCGCGTGTGGAATGTGAATAATAACTGAAACGATTCCAGCTCAAAGATGCTACCTTGGATATCCACGTTGAGGCAGACTTTGGAAAAGCGGCTCAGGAAGCAGTTAGGTTGGCTGATATAGGCGCGAAAGCTGAGAAGCTAGAGATGAAGCGCCAGAGTAATCTTGAGCTGCCTGAATAGCTTGAGCAGGGTAGCAAAGTGGACTAGATATGTTCTTTAGGGGTTCGATCAAACCAGGCTGCTTTGACTCGAACCTTGATATGACCTCAATGCATAGAATTCAGGGTCTCACCATGGCTATTTGGGGAAATATCTATGATATATCGCCGATGTACATGAAAGACGCCTTATTCCAACAGAGAAACCACTGGCATAGCTTGATGCTCACGCAGACGCGAGGAATTCCGACTGTCCTTGTAAGCCATTACCAACCAATAAGATCGACTTCAATTAGAACCCGACAGCTGCGAACCCCTGTTCATCCTTGCGATGTCTTCGATATAATAGGCCAGAAATAGGTGGATGAATCCTTCAGGACCAGAAAGAGTATAGCATCAAATCTCCACTGGGATATAAAACTCGCGTAAGCACCAGCCACCACAACACCAATTCGTTCCACTTCTTGCATGAATATGCAAATACTTGAGTTCTCCTCGATGACGGTTCAGTGAAGTGTCAATTGAATTACCGCAACGATGGCTGCCCTTGAAAGTCGTCTCGGCTTCACTAACACGACCTCTTTCTCGCTATTCTGCACCTTTGCCGGAATCTTGTTTCTCTTCTCAACTCTCCAACTTCCGTTCATAAACATCGATGGTGTATTTTGCGCAAAAGGGGATCCATGGTCAGTGCCCGGAGAATGCCTTGTCTTTCAGAAACCGGGGCTTATGCGCTCTGGTATGCTATTACATCTAGCGACGTTCTTACCCGCAGGGGCTCTGGTGTGTTTTCAGTTCATACCGGCTCTTCGAAGACCGAAGTATATCAAGTTTCATCGAGTGAATGGATATGTGGTTCTGGTTCTCTCAGTATTGGGAACGGTTGCGGCATTGATTATTGAGAGCAAGGCTATGGGTGGGATATTGTCGAATAGGATAGGAACGTGGACTCTTGCGACGTTGGTTACTACCGCAACTGTGAAGGGCTATATCAGTATCAAGAACAAAGAGATTGAGAAGCATCGTGTTTGGATGCTGAGGGCCTGGTTTTGGGTGAGCAATCCGCCAACTAAAGATCTGAACGTTACTGACTTGTAAAAGGCAACATCAATCATCACCATGAGATTCATTCTCATATCACTAGCCCACATTATAGGCCACCCTTCTAGATCGACCACCATGAGCATGCCATGCGCAGTTATCGAGTATCTACACGAAAGCTTCCCTGGAACGAGGCAGAACCCATATCCAAGTTGTGCAACATACGTCTCAGGCGAGAATCCGTTGCAAGAAGCACTTGTGACAACGAATTGGGATTTGAATGACTTGCCCGGTATCACGGCTGCTTTAAGAGTTGGATATGCTGTCGGAGGCTGGCTAGGTTTTCTTATCAATGCTATTGGGATAGAAATCTATGTAAGTTACTTTCTTGTGTTTTTGTTATTGTAATCTGACGACAGACTAGATATGGAAGACTGCACCTGCCCGAAAACTGAAAGTTTGATGAAAGGTTAGATATTGGTATATAGTGACTAGAAAATATGTATATATAACTGAAAAAGTATCACAAAGTATAACTCGAAAGTAAGGTTTGGAAACATAGAACCGTTCATCATAATGCGCCGTATCTACCCGTCTATTTCTAAGCTTCTATACCTCTCTAGCCTTCTAGTTCCTGACTTGAGCAGCAGTTTTGGTAGGAGTACCGTATATCAATTCGTCGCCATTTCTCTGTGGCTCCAATCTCACAACCTCCCTGGTTGGTTCCCAATGCACAGTTCCGTATCGGTACAACTCTCCAAAAGTCCCAGGACGGTATGTGATATCATGATTCTCCTTCTTCTTGACGAGATCGCCCAAAGCTGGACGATCACCCATTGAGTTGTGATACATCTTGTACATGTGACTCTTCTCAAGCATTTCCACCATGAAAGCTTCAGCTTCACTTCTCTTGTCGAGATAAAGCTCGTCAAGTCGTGTGAGGAAATAGTCGGCTTGCTTCTGGCCATCTAGATTGGTCTTGAGAGCACCGAGAATACCGTTTTCGATGCCTTCTACCATGAAGACCTTGTTCTCCCAGAATTCACGGCCGTTGAAGCCGGTCGTGACATCGACAAGGTTGCGGGTGCGGTCACCGATGACCATTTGTGAGACATAATCTGTCATGAAATAGATCTGATTCTCATCCTCAGGATTTGCAAGACCTTCAGCGAGACCGATCTCGGTTATGAGAGGATGCTTGTGAAATCCATCGACATTCGTTCGGCCCTTCCAGAGCTCTTTGTACCCCTCGTGCCAGTTCTTGATGAACTCACAGTTCTTGCGAGCAGCGAACATGAAATTGCCAAAGTCACCCCATTTGGCTCTGATTTGGCCTGTGATGATCCAGGCAGCCATTTCATAAGGCGTTTCGGGCGATGCAATATGGTCCCAGAACAGCGTATCAAGATGGATATGCAGCATATTGCTAACGTCCATCCAAACTCCGCCATGTTCGTAAATAAGAGGCAGGCGAGCAAGGTCGGCAGCGTGTTGAGGTGCGTGTCTTCCATCCATGGTTTTATTGACAAAGGTTTCTGGGAACCAATCTTTGCCAACATACTTGAAAATGTTGTTAGGCGAGCCATCGACGAAATCAACCAGGCGAACCGTCCATGAAGGACCGAGGCGTCTGACCCAGTTGATGACTGTACGTTGATGGCTGGGGTACATGGCGTAGAAGCCTTTATCCCAGACTGCCCAGACATTCTTCTCTGAGGTGATGGGCTGATATGTTTGGAGTTGAGCAATGATTTCAAAGTCGGGGCGGAGATCTAGTAGTGAAGGGTCGATTTCACGCAGACCTGTAGCGCTCTTGGGGATTGTGTATTTACCCATTGCTGAAGTTGTAGAAGTTGGTAGAAGAGTTGATGTGAGGCTCATGTGTGAGGTGTTGGGGAAGTTGGAGTGAACGGTGATGAAGCTGAAGAGAATGGCGGGTTTGATGTACTTATTATATTGATGAAGTGGGTGAATCGAGATGAGTCGACTTCTTTTTCGAGGAAAGCCTCATTACTTATGACTCTGATGTTGTAGATGAGTGATTCTGAAGGAGGAACATGATAGGCTGGCAGATCTCTGATTGACCTTGGCAGAGATTTGAACTAACCGGAAATGGACCCCATTTACGATGAATCATCCATAGGAACTTCTGATTGGACATCACTGTGCTTATTTTCGTACTCGCTTCTCTTCCCCCAATTGCAAGCGATAATTGCCCCCAGGCCGTGTGACATTCATCTGCTGTTGATCTCCTCAACAGTCTTAAACTCTAATGCAGTCTTTTCATATCCAGATTTTGACATTTAGCTTTGTTCAAGCGTCTACTCAGCCATCTCTCTAACCTCCTCCGAATATCCCTTGTCAAACCCATACACCATCTTCACCTTCTTGTTTTCAGGCCCCAGCAAATGCACACGAATAGTCCTCACTCTGGCCTCCTCGGGTATATCACTACTGCATCTCACCTCTCTTCCACTCCTTGCCTCTTCAAGTTCCATCACCTTTGCCCCTACTCTGGCTGACTGGGTTCCATTAAACACGCCTTCTTGTACGCGTTCTGCAAGCATGACTGCGATAGCTCTTCTTCGAACAGATGGATCGCGGCACCGTGCGATGACTGAAACTAGGACTGATGTATACCCGAGGTCGACATGGAAATATGCCTCTGAGGGAGAGTCTTTAGCCCAGTTTCTTTGAGTGTAGTTCTTGTCAAGTCCAGCTGCCGTGACCGCGCAGTTGACAATTTCGTCAAATTCAGCGGTGAAACGATCCCAAAAGCAAGGGTCGCCTTGACCATGCAAGTACTTTGCGACATTGATCTCTAGGTACTTTCTATGAAGCTGGAGCAGGGCGATTGCGCGCTTGTCACCGGCACTGAACGATTTGCCACTGTTCTCAAGCTCAGTCAAGAGATTATCAAATGACTGGCCCCACTGCTCGACCTTTGAAGCATGTGAGATTCTTTCGTAGATTGGCTTTCCCTTCAGACCAGGGCTGGCTTGTTCAACAAGAAGCTCCAGTATGGATTCTCTTGCATCAGAGAGGGATGAAAATGAAGTTGCAGGAGGGGGAAGTGCATTGCTGAAAGTCTCATGATATGATGCCCAAATACCCACGTCAACATCCCCCATGAGCTTGAAGCAGTTAGTGGGGGTTCAAGGTTACGGAAGCACATCTGGTGAGGACATACCATAAGAAGTTGCACCGCAATTCGCCTGAAGCAGGCATTAACAAGATTGAAGGTTGCATCGACGTCAGACTCGGTACGACGAGAACCGTGACCTCTGCTGGCCAAGAAAGTTCCTCTGAACTGCTGTATCATGGCACAGCCGTAGCGGAATAGACCAATGGCTGAGTCAGTCTTTCCATGAAGAAGCTTGAGATGGATCAGCATAGAGTAAGCAGTAGCAGTAGGAAATAGGCTACCTCGATGCAGATAAAAATCAAACACGACAGCACAAGGATATGGCCTTGTGATGAAGTGCTAGGTGATGGATCAAGAAGCTCCCTTATAGCAAGGTTATAATGCTTCAATGCTGACACAGACTCGAGACTTCGCCACTGTTCATGAGTAAGATACAGCTCATGGTAGTAAGCCAAGGCGACGATAGCATGTCTTATACAATCCGTGGACTGAGCCACTTGGAGAACTCTCCTATTCCAAAGATCATCTTCAAAGAAGGTTTGGAAGTTGACCAGGGTCTTTTCGATGAAGAATTGGAATGAGCGTGCCTCGGGTCGAGTGCTATATGTGGAGATGACGGAGGTTGGGGAGGAGACAGCTGATGGGGATGACGCAGCTGGGGGGCTAGGTGTGTTGGTTTGATAGCCATCGCATTTCCGACCAGTGGATGTACCTGAAGTATACAAGTCAGTTATAGATCCTTGTGCCGAGTTATGCAGGATGTCATACATCTTGCACAGGCTGGACGAGCTTCGTCACATTTGACTCTGCGGACTACTTCAGTTAGAACCACAAATACATCGATGGAAATCAAAAGACAAGACGTACTCCTGCAATTCGTTATTTGTTAGTCACCTCATTTTTACTCGTTTGCAAGCCATTTAGAATGAACTCACTTGCAAGTGCCGCAGCCAGTCCGTACTTTAGGCGCCCTAGCACGCTGTCTTTGTCCTGGCTTCACCCGAGTCATCTGAGCCCAAGATGCCCATACGAGGTTTTGTTTCGAGTTGCAAGAGTTTGCAGATGAGAGGATGAATGAATTGGAAAAGCGGCCCTGTCGTTTGGATGTCATACCCGTCCTTACTGGAAAGGATCCTACACTAAGCCTGATCTGATGTAGCGAATGTCAGATTCTAGACATGCCCTTACGAGGTGGCGAATCAGAGATCGAAGATAAGTGGTTCCCCATCCTTCTCGGGTCAACTTTTCAACGTAGAGAGCCATCGAACGCACAGAATGTGACCAGTGGATTAAAATGATGAGGAGGGTAAGAAGAAGGAGTCCGAGACGGGAGAAGTTATAACTATGGTGTCTTGAGAATCATATACATGCCAGCTACCTTTCTAGCCTGGGACTCTATACTAATATAGACGTATTGTTTTGTTTGGTGTTGGACATAGTTGTGATGACCAACGGCCTGTCTCAAGATCTGTTGCACCCGGAGAAAAGCTGAAGAAGCCGAAACGTATTCATGAGATTCTCTAGCATGCTGTAATGGCATTTCTGTTTGTACTCGATGTAGCCTTCTGCGTCTTCTGAGTTTTAGGCGTTTTATTCGGACTTCTGAAAACCAAAGAAGAGGTATGAGAGAAAGTTCCAATGACTGCCGGTGCGATGTAAGAGATCAGTATCCCAAGCGAGCCAGGCTTCCCATATCCAGGAACCAGGCTATCTGTATAGACTCGAGAGAAAGGCCAGTGATTCAATTTGAGCGACGATGGCGGCCTGGAAGGATCTGCTGTCAATAATCTGATCCCAAATTCAGGTGATGGGGAACTTGCCGAGACAGCTACCATGTTCAAGTTAGATCTAACAGGTTCTCGAAGCGAGGAAAAAGTCGGATCTGGTTCCAGCGTGACGGCTTCTATTTCTCTAAGAGCCGCGGAGGACACAGATATGATAGTAAAAATCAGCAAAATCAAGAATCCATCCCGTAGAGCGATCTCAATAGGTCGAGGCCATCTTTTAGCTATAGCCTAATTGCCTTCCTGAATTATTATAAAGGGGCATTGCAAGGTCCGGACAATGAAGCAGGCAACTCTGAAACTCTCCATGTTGAAGCTCCTTACTAATATTCTTTGTCTAAGATAAGAAGAAGGAGTTTCAAAGAAATAAGGGAATGGCACGAGGTATGGAAATGGTTCTCATGTTGGGGCTCCTTGATATAGTTACTGGGAGTTTAGATTTTGTAAGAGGAGTCCAGGGTGCTGAAAATAACCCTCAGAGGTTGGTTTCGAGTGCATATTGACCGATCGGATGATGTGTTTGCATACCAACAGACCAATCGCAACCGTGGTTTGTCCTCACACATCGGCTTTGCACTGATCAAGTTTCATTACTCGAGAAACGGGAGACAACAATTGGGAAAGATTCTAGAGCCAACGGATGAGAAGCAATGGACAATATAAATGTCATATTGTTTACCCAAAAACGAATTGGTGTCCTTCTAGACTACATGGTCCGTCGGATGTCTCAGATCCGTCGGAGATTAACAGAGATTCGCTGGGATCCGTCGGAGTAAGCAGCCGCCGCACAGCCACTTAAAATGATTTCCCAACCCAGAAAACAACACCATTCTATCTACAACCTACCACTTCCACCAACAGAATCTGAATAATGTCTGACATAAGAAAGATCTCGACACCCATCATCAGCTCCAGCCTCGTCGTTGGTGGTTGCGGGTTCCTTGGCTTTCATCTCGTTCGCCAGCTAATGCAAGATGACGAAAGCGGTGAGGTTTACGTTCTGGACCGCGACGTATCCAGAAACCGACACGAAAATGTGTCATATATCAAGGGAGACATCTCTGATGGTGAATTTGTGCGGGGTATAATCAACGAGATTCGACCTAGTGTCATTTTTCACTGTGCTTCTCCGATCGCAGTGTTGCCCATGAACCGCGAAGGCGAATTTTACGCGACAAACGTCAAGGGCACTGAAGTCCTGCTTACGACTGCGTCTGAATGCGATGCTGTTCAGGCATTCGTCTTTACATCAAGCGTTGACGCGTATGCCAACCCGCCTCACACAGATGCTGACGAGACATATCCTCTTTGGCCACCCAACGACAAGTCGAATGAGTACAATCGAACAAAAGCAATTGGCGATATTCTAGTCCGGGAAGCTAATGGCCCAAGACTACGTACTGTCACCCTACGACCTGGTCACGCCTATGGAGAAAGACATGTCCAAGGGATGGTTGAAGTTCTCGATATGTGCAAGAACAAGAAGCTCGTGCAGATCGGAGACGGGAAGAACCTCATGGAAGTCGTATCCGGAGAGAACAATGCGATATTTCATGTTCTCGCGGCAAAAGCTCTCCTAGACCCAAGTCGTGCATCCGGGAAAGTTGATGGAGAAGCCTTCAATGTCTCCGATGGAGCTCCAGTACCGTTTTGGCATCATACGGGAGTAATTTGGAAAACAGCGAGAGGTGAAGATGTTTCCAAGGATATCATCATTCTGCCTGCCTGGGTGATGATAGTGGCAGTCTTTGCGGCAGAGTGGCTATTCTGGATATTCACTTTCAACACAGCTAAACCTCCAGTTGAGCTACGAAGAGTCTCACTTGACTATTGCGTCTACACGCATACTTACAGTATCGAAAAGGCTAGGAAGAGATTGGGATTTAATCCAGTTTCAAATCACGACGCTGTTGTGGCGCAGGCGGCGAGATGGATGTTGAAATATCGAGAGAGCATGAAGCAGAAGTCTAGTTAATTCTATGAATACTTTGATATCCAGAGTCATGGAGATACGCTTGCAGTTCCCATCATCTGACCATGATGTAAAGGATGTGTACTGGGCAGTGGATCTGTTGGACCTACCGTTCCGTTAGGGACGGAATACGTACCAGGCGGTTTTCGACTTGTGCTGGAATATCAGCGGACAGTCCCACTGAGCAGACGAAAACTCCCAGGACTGTGCTTACCACAATAACTACTTGTGCTTGAAAAGGGAACTGGTGTTTGTGTTATGATCCATGGACCTGGAAATTGCTTGGGCACAGAAGCCTTACGTGGCCAGCCAAGGCTTGTCCAATCTTTCACAGTGTCCATACGAGGTCACGATAGTAACTACCGAGGAAAATCAAGCACTCACCGCCACGGCCTTGTAACGGTTTGTTGTTGTACCTCGGTCCGAATGAACAGTTGAAACTTGACCGGTAGTATCACAATTCATAATCGTGCCACCAGACTCTGGCTGTAGAATATTCTTGGAACTCGTATGATGATTAGTGGTTGGTGGATTGGTGCTACAGGACTATTGCGGCTCTGCGAATGCCCGGTCTCACAATGAAGAGGTCAACTGCTTCATTACGTGGAGGACCTTTGAGAAGTACAAATACCATCATTCCCGTCGTTCAACTCAAGTCAATCTCATCAACGCATCAAAGGGTTTCTCAACAACACTATCAACACTATCAACACTATTTCAACTTCAGAACTCTACCACTTTTCAAAATGTCTTCTCTTCCCGAACGCTTCGTCATCATCGTCGATGGCCAACACGTAACCAAGCCAGAGCATGACCCCAATGAAATCCGCCCCGCTGAAGTTGGGGACAAGTCTTCTGCCGCCACGTTTGAGCTTCAGGGAGATACCCTTGTCAGCGGTGATTGGGCCTTGGGCTGCAGCAAGCTTGCAGGCAAGATAACTAGCAACAGAGTGCCTGCCTCAGGTGTTGTCTGGTTTAGAAAGGACCAGGCGCAGGAACTGTATCCGGTCATAGCGAAGGAAGGGGAAAATGGGCCCCAGCTCAGATTTGCATGTATGTAATATTGTGGTCTCATTCGATTGACATTTTTGACATGGATATATAGACAGCCCTATTGACGAGGAAGGTCGTCCCTTGGCTCTCGTTGACAAGCAGCTTCTCTGTTATACCTCAGATGGTAAGTCTCTTGGATATAGGGAATAACCGTGGCTAATCAGTTTTACAAAGCCTATGATCAAGGCACAGCTGTCGAGATCGTGGCCAGTCAGGAGTAAAGCTTCAAAGCCTCCCGACAATGGCTGTAGGGCATATGTTTTACCCTGACAGAAATCTTTGATAGCATAAGAATTTAAATTCTTCATTCACATCCATCTCGAGATTTTCTTGAAATACTATTCTGAGTCGATAGGCCCATACTGACATCGCGCACCGTATCCGGCTTAAAAACATTTATCCGAGTAATATTCATATGACTATTGAGAGTTTGTTATCTCTGGAAGCCCTAAAAGTCACCCTCAAGTAGGGGGGCGAGAGCTGAATCGAGGCCGATTGATCAAGCAGTAGGATCATCGTTAGAGCAGACACACGAGGGTGACCTAGAATCTATGTTAGTCACGAATGCTTCCTCGTCTGCGAGAAAAACTAACCCATTGCTGCAATAGCCACCCTTGTAGTTCATAGTCTGGCAGGTTTGCTGGCAAGGATCCCCGGCAGGACAGTCTGCAACACACAGATAGCCTTTGGGCCTAACAATGGAGTCAGTAACAGAGGTATCTCAAAGACGAACCTTCACTTACTGAGAGTAAAGGCAAGCCCTCTTCCCATTGACCAAGTTCTGACATTCGGGCACAGCATCATTTGTCAAGTTGCAGTTTGTCGTATCACCGATAAAGGGAACAGTTGTCTGTATACTTGGTACAGTCACCAGAGTACTCGAGCTACCGGTGGCGGGAAGTGTCACTAGGATTGAAGTAGTGTTTACAGTAGACGTCGGAACTTCTGGCTTGGGAGATAGTGTCGTTAAAAAGGTTGAAGGTGAAGGTGTGACAGAGACGAGGGCGGAAGTATTGGAAGCGCCCGGCGTAGAGGTTGGTGCAGGCTCAGCAGAAGAGCTCACCTGGCCAAACTCTGGGATGAGCTGCAAAAGCTGTTCGTTACTCATGCCTGACAAATCCCTACAAACTGAATTTCCTTCCGAACCATATGTCGCCGTCGTAGTTGGTGCGCTGCATGATTCCGATTCCGATTCCGTAGAAGTTGATGTAGGAGTTGGAGTGGTCGTAGGCTCATTGGACTTGTCATCTGGGTCTGTTGGCTTCTGTTCGTCCTCAGGTTTGGCCGTCACAACAGCACCAGCAGCGACGGGGATCAAGGCTCCACCAACGGAGATGAAGCCGCCTCCCGGTCCGCCAACAACAACTGCACCGACAGGTACTACCACTGTGGCACCACCGCTGACGGTCGTAGTTGGTGCTGCTGATGACGTGGTCGTGGTCTCGATGAAAGAAGTGGTAATAGGGCCATCAGATGTAACCGGCTCTGTAGGAACCCCGCCTGGCGTGGTAACGTTGCTGGTAGGAGTCGCAGGAACATCCGAGGACAAAGGTTCCGTGCTAGTCTTTGGAAGGGTAACGAATGTTGCGGAAGTATTCTGGAAAGGAGCAGGCGGTACAGATTCTGGTAGTGGCTGTGCTTGACGCTTGAAGAAGTTCAAAAAGTGTGTTTCTTCACGCTTTTGGGGTAAATTGCATGACGAAGATGGAGATCCCGCAGTATCAGGAAAAGCCAATACATCAAGTGCGTAGATGGCGTAATTTTGAGCGTTCTTTAGCTTTTGGGCATCGGAAAGCCGGAAGCAGCTAAATCATATCAGCAACAGGCTTTAAACATCAATTTCACACTCACCAGCTAGCTGAATAGCAGTCCTTGTTATTCTCAAATGGGTCCTGCAAGTCATCACACCGTTCTTCTTCTGATTCAGTCGCCTGTATCATATGCTGAACTTCATGCACGAGCGCAAACCCACGCGACAGATTGTCGCCCAGGGTATGCTCCGTCTTCCACAATTGAACAGCACTATCGAGGTTAGGCTTGTTTCCGAAGAAATCAGGACAGAGAACGAGAAGAGTGGCCCCGAATACTGCCGCCCTAGAACCAGTTGCACTCTGAACAGCTGCAACCGTATTACCATCGCATACTGGCTCGGAAGTGGGAGGACAGGCGTAGACCAGAGAAGACTCGGTGATGGTAGAGCCTTGCTGGGGATTCAGGAACGGGCTGTGCGAGAGTCGAAATTGGGCGGCGGCGGTGGATGGGACCAGATTCTCTAAAACGGATTGGAAATGTCTTTTGAGAATGATGTCTCTTCTATCAGGAGTGCCGTTGCCTTCAAACTGTAGTTAGAATGGTTATTGTCTTGTACAAGAGGGAGACATACTTGAGCCAAACCAAGAGTCGAAGGCGATCGACTGCTCGGAACCAGACTTTGAAAGGACATTGATAGCTGCCTTGGCAAGATCATGTGCCTCGTCGATGGCCCCAGAAATTGTTTTGAGCTGATCTTGGGAACATGGCCAAGCTCCGTTGAAGACGTAGAATGCCGTGTCGAACGGTTTGCGAGGGGTCAATATGGCATGTCCCAGACAGGCCCATAAAACGAAAGGAAGGAAATAAGAAACAATCATATTTTTTAATGCAATGAATGTGATGGAAACGAAAAGACTGAAAGAAAAGACTGTGGTTGAGAAGAAGGAACTTGACGAGGCTTCACATAATGGTCTGCTCTTGCCATCACGCTAGTGTTATACCAGCTCATAATTGTTATGAAAGTTAATTAAAATTATAGATCCATCTTTACGAATGACGATCTCTGGTAAAGTTCCTTGGAAGGGTTTCAAATATCCCAAAATTCTTACCTGAAACAAGAAATGGTTTTCAGTAAACCTTATTTCGCAGATATACCAGCAAACTCGGATATATCCGTCCACAGCTCAACCTTACTTTGAACAGAACCGTCTGTGCTTCCAGAGATCCAGAAAATAGCATTAACTGTTAAGTACCGTTGTCTCAAGTGTATGGAGTATTGAACGAGAGTGCGTCATGACAGCGCGTTATGGGCCGATTCGGGAACTTTTGAAGCTTTCGGATGGCCTACACGGGAATCTTATGAGCTCCGAATGCAATATGTTAAATTATGTTAATTGATTGGATTCAAAAGTTCCAATCTATTCCTGTCAAAAGCTCAGGCGTATCGACCGAATGTCAATCAACCTTGAGATGAGCCTAGATTCAGCCATGCTTAGCGCAAGCTCAAGAGTGATATAAAACCAGCTGCTATTGGTGTTTATCGCCTAGAAATCTCTATCAGATCATACAAGACTCACAAAGATGAACTTTGGAGCTATATGAAGCTTTTAAACGTAGCTATTATTACCTTTGCTCTGGCCCTGAAGTTGACTTTTGATATATGTAAATTTAAAGTTTCTATAAGCAGCTATGGACGAATGATACTCGTTGGTATAAACGACTTGGGTATTCACGGCAAGGAAGTGTATCTCCTCAAATATCTAAGAACTGGTCTGGAGATTTGCTCTGAGAGCTGTCCAAAGATATCTACGCATTCTTCTGCGCCTCACCACCCAACTCTGCTTCCTTTCCTTTGACACCCTTAAAAGTATCACTAGCTACAAATTCAACAATCTTGCAAATTTTATCACCGTCTTCGTTGAAATGTAAGAACCACGAAAAGTCCAACTCCAACTCTTCTCCATTATTGAACACTAACTCTACAACAGTCGTAACAGCTGCTTTCCGGGCGTCAACATCAACGATCAAGTCGGAGATGACGTTTTTATGCATGCCGCCAACTTTCAGACCTTCAGTGAAGACGTGAAGGTATTGGTCGTTTGTCATGGTGAAACCGCCGCCTAGAGTGGAGGGAAGCATCGAGCGTGCGCAGTCGAAAGTGACGTTTCGGTTGACAAGGGAGGGATCGTTCTGAGCACGAGCGTCGATGAAAGAAGCAAGATAGCTTTTTACAGTAGCCTCGATGGCCGATTTGATGTCATTTTGTGAAGAGACCATGGTTGCGGTTATCGGGCGTTATGATATCAGGTTCAGAAGTGCTACTGGAGCTCACCCAGACATAAGGCTCAGAGGTATGCTTATATACTGAAGAACACTCCTGTGATCTCCAGGCATAGAGGATATATCACCAGACTGTACGTCAATGCATGTGGCCTATTTTGGTGCGATATAAGCTTAATTCTGACAACAGGTCGGACAGCTAAGCTAGCATCTCACTCAGCAGTATTGCCAAGACACACCATCAGGTCTCGCGTCTCGATTCTCGGATTTGCGTGCATCTAATTGAGCCCAGCGATGTCTTATTGCTGACACCAGACATCCTGGATAATCATTATCAAGACCATCGCTGCCCTCGGCATTGCTGACCCATCCGTGCTAGCCAAGTTGCGCGAATACAAAAATCAAGGCGGGACTCGTACCAGAATCTTTGGGCCCCGCTGCAAAGGCGTGTTGATTCCTTTGGTCCTCGTTGAAAAGTAACGGTCCGGGAGATCTGATTGGCCGATGGTCCCACCCGATGCGCCCTTTGAGTCTTGCGTCTCGACTGACTTGACTTTTGCTGGGCGTGTAAGTTTTCAACAAAGGGATATATAGCTACAGATATGGCCAATATTAGCTGCTACAACCAAATATTCACCACCTCAAAATGTCTCAACCAACTGAATCAGTCATCATCATCGGCGCCGGCATCGTTGGTTCTTCTCTCGCCTATTTCCTTTCCCAATCTTCAACCCCCAGAACCATAGACCTAATTGACCGTTCATTCACCAGTCTCCTTGGTTCATCTGGAATAGCACCCGGATTCATTGGCCAATTCAATGAATCCGAGATCCTCACCAAACTTGCAATCGACACTGTATCGGAATATGTCAAAATTCCTGGTGGTTTCGACAGAGTTGGCGGTCTGGAGATTGCATTTCAAGATGAGGGTATTCAACGATTGAAGGCGAGATGTGAGGATGCGAAGAGGCTGGGACTTGAGGCCAGAATTTTGAGCATTAAGGAAGCACACGGTCTAGCACCCGAGCTGGTTAATGAGGACGGCCACGGTCAGGCGGTCTTCTTTGAGAGGGATGGAACTGCAAATGCAGTGAAAATAACGACTTGGTATCAAGAAGAGGCGAAGAAGCGTGGAGTCAGCTTGGTGGAAGCCGATGTGAAGCAACTCGCCATCTCGGACGGCCGCGTCACAGGCATTGAGGTCGTTGAGAATGAGACATCGCGTCATCTCACTGCTGATAAAGTCATCATCACAACTGGAATCTGGGCCCAAGGTCTCTCATCAAACCTCCCCTTCCCTGTCCCCGTCATCCCCGTCGGTCATCCCTACATGCACGCTCAACCCCACGAACCACTTCCTCACAAGCTCCCGTTCGTACGCTGGCCGGAACATTACGTCTACGCTCGCGATCACGGTACAAACTTTGGCATCGGAAGTTATGACCATGCACCTATCGGCTACAAGCCCAAAACTACAGCTAAAGGAGAGTGGGTAGACTGGTTCAAGCAACCTCTCGACTTTGCTACAGGTTTACTTCCTCCTGCTGCAGCCCGAGAATTCCAAGATGGAATCCACTTCAATGGAGTGTTTAGTATGACGCCGGACAATATGCCGCTCGCCGGAAAGGTTGAGGCGGTCGAGGGATTATTCATGGCAGTTGCAGTCTGGGTTACGCATGCCGCTGGTACAGCCAAGTTTCTGACAAGGATTATTGATGGGGAAGAAGTGGAAGGCAAGGCAAAAGAGGCTCTTGATCCCGAGAGATTCAGGGGGCAGGACTTTGGGGAGTTGGAAGAGAAGTCGTTGACGGGTTATAACTCTATTTATAAGACTGTCAAGTCAAGCTCGACTTAGGGATCATTCAGGCTTCTCAAGTGAGGTTATATAACATTACGAAGTTTGTAAAGTTTGGGGAATGAAGATAATTCTCAAGACTTTTATATAAAACTAGCTTCCTTTTAACCAAATTAAAGGATACTTGTAAAGCTTTACCTAAGACTTAACATCAAGATAACAACAGTAAATCAAATCACTGGGTTGCCTTTGCGATGGGGTTCAACTCCGCAGGAGATGTCTTCTCGAGCCCAAGAGTCGGTGTACGGTCATCTCGTCCGCCCTCACTCTTCTCGTCACTCACATCGCCATTTTCACGCGCAAGCTGCTGCTGGATCTCAGCCACCTTGGAGCGGCGCCAGATCTTATCGTCAAAGAAACGAAGGACCGCAAGCGCGAGACCAATTGCGAGAACAACGATATTGATGGTAAAGCCACGGCGGTATTTGGGCTTGTCGTCGGATCGGAAGATCTGTGCGCCGTAGATGCCTGCGTGATGTTATTACTTGCCGATCTAGTTAAGATTTGCTCCTTCTTACCTGCAATGTTGGCTCCCATAATGACCCTGAGCGTTATGATTAGTAAGATTTCATGATTGCTGTGATGTGGAATACTTACATGGCCATAGCGAGAGCTCTTTCCTCTGAATCATCACATGCAAGGGACATCCAAGCAATGTTAAGAGGATGGGAGAAAGTACCAAAGGTCTGAGTCCACACAACACCAAAATAGCTGACTCCTCTCCGTCCGAGTTCCGTGAAGATGCGGTTGAACACGTAACCCAACAGGTGCATACTCAAGCCCGCGATGACAGTCTCTGGTCTCTTATTACTATGAAATTGTTAGCAGTGAATCAATCCGGCGGAAGGTGACTTACAATCGATCAGAAACGTAGCTGAAGGACCACGAAACGGGGATCTGAAGGAATAGACCGACAGATGCGAGAGCATTACTAGTGAGACCCTGGAAGCCGAAGCTCTTGACGATGGAAGGTGAATACGTATCAAAAGCTCTTTGTGGGCCATTATTAGTGAGGGTGATGATGACATGGACCCAAAGGCGCCAGTTGGAGAACTATCAATGTTAGTCGAGTGTGGTTATCATTGTTTCAGGTAATGCTCTTACAGCTTTCTTGAAGGCACCAAGACCAATCTTCTTCTTCTTCTTTCCCTTCATAGGATCATCGAGAAGAACACGAGTCTGGAGAATATGCAGCTCTCTTTCATTGAAGATCTTGACATTGGGTAGGAATGTGCTTCGGGGGTTTTTGAAGGAGTCAGGCAAGCAGCAGCCCAGAATAACACCGCTAAGAACAGTGAAAGCACCCATAAGGACAAAGAGCCAGAACCAGCCAGCCTTGTCTCCAACACCACGCATATGAAGAATACCATAGGCCAAGAGCTTGCTAGAAGCTTGGCCGAACTGGTTTCCAAAGTAAAAGAACATGACCCGCTTAGCTGTTTCCTTACGTGTGTACCATGTAGACAAGGTCCAGAGTCCGCCAGGGATGAATCCAGATTCAGTGATGCCAAGAAGGAATCGTGTTGCGACAAAGGATCCATAGTTGTTCTGGAAGGCTTGGAAAGTGCTGACTGTGCCGAAGAGGAATAGTTGGAGGGTGAGCCATTTGCCGGGCCCGACACGGTAAAGGATCATGTTGGATGGGATTTCGAAGAGGACGATGCCGAGGGAGAGCATCTGTTGGCCGACGTTGAATTGGTTCTGGGTGACGCCGACATCTTCCATAAAGTTATCAGTGAGGGCGTTGGCGATATTACCTCGGTCGAGTTCTAATTGTTAATTTGTTAGTCTGAGTCGTTCAGTCATTGGGTGAGGAGGCCGGATTGTCGTTGGGAGGACGTACGAAGGCAGAAGAAGCCGAGGGTCAATAGCGGCATGATGAGAAGGTCGAGTCTACATAGTTAGCATTACTAAATTGACATGAAGAAAGATGACTTACTTGCGCTTAGCCCTCCTCTCCTCATCCAAACTCCAATCTTTATGAAGGGTTAGGGACTCCTCATCCTCTCGAGGCTGAGGGAAGTCCGAGTGGGACTTTGATGAGACAGTGTCAAGTTTGCTCATTTTGGAGGTCGGTGAAGATGCTGATGGAGTTTGCATCGGGGACGAAAAACGCGTTCTGGTGTCGCCCTTTTCTATCATCTCAAGCCTTTGCCAAGAGGAAAAGGGCTAGAATTGGTGTCGGTCTCGATGGTCTTGGCGTCGAAGCTAAGTGAGCACGCAATACCCCCTCAAGTGCCCGGGCTGCGCGTCTCTGATGTGGCAGATGAAATGGCAGGTCTTATGAAGAGAATGGTAGAATTCTTCAATGAATTTAGGGAAGAATTTATATAGTTCTCTATAAACTTAGATTTCTTTACCTGAAGGATATTATGAGTTTTATAAATTATTATCTAAACTCACAAAAGTATTGAGTTTTACGACCCTCAAGCCACCTTCCTTCACGCCCAGCGGCAGGCTTCAGAACGCCTACGTCTCTTCACAACACGACAACGGGGCTGCAACTCAATAAAGTGACACAGGGAAAAAGAAAATTGACAGTGGCGACACTAACGAACCATAACCACGGTCCAAGATGGTGTCGCCATGTCGAGGATCAACAGCTGGTCCTTGCAACTCTTCGAACTCCCCGTCCTCGAACCAACCCAAGACATCTTGGCTTATCTCAATTACCACCAGTGTCACCACCTTGTGGGGGTTGCGAGTGAAATAAATGACTCACCGAGTCAAAGAGAGTCCAATCATCATCCTGGGCCACCACCATCTCCCCGGCGAGGCGTCTGCATGGTGTTGAACTTTATCACAGTAGCCCAGATCAACTCCCCGCCAGAGCTGCCGAAACTTTTCGCTCGGCGCACTTGGCGTAAGAATGCCAAGGGCAATGACAACAGACAATCCAGGCGGGGAGTTCAATAACGTCAAATTCTAAAACGGCTCATAAAAACCGTTGGTAATATTGGAAATGCGAGGAAAGAGTAAGAGGGAATCTCTCCCTGGGCATTCAATCACATGAATGTAACTCAAATAAGCTTAAGAATTAGCTCATGAGCTTTAATCCAAGCCTTATTCTGTGGACCCTGTCCACCCAACCAACCCTTGAAGTCATCCTCTTAGCGTCGGAATCATCGGTCCAACCGTCCAATTCCACGAGTTCCGAATGACGGAATTCTTGTCTTGATGAGACGATAAGCTCAAACGAGCAGAGATCACCCCCATGCTAAGAACTTGAGCACTACGCGATGACCAACGACAAGCATGACGAGACATGCTCGCCGACTTGGCAACATAATTGCTTCTTCCTTGAACACGAGACCAAGCCTCTTGTCTGACCGAGCATGCATACGCGGGATGACATTCATCGACTCCGCACCGACAATCCGAGCATGTTTTCCTCCTTTTGACCCTTGTCGCTTCGGATGTCGCAATTCCAGCCTCGAATTCTCACCACTAGAACATGGTTTTTCTAGCTTGGCTGATGAAGTTTATCACAGACTAATGCGTGCTTACCCCCACAGACGAAATCTTGCAGGAAATTGAGGTGATCTGGATGGGAAATGTCCTTAATCGGCGACCGTCCGAGGCCGGGAAGTATACCTTAGCGGTATACCCGGCGGTTGACATCGTGGTGGATCTTGTCGAACGTTAGGTGAATCCGTAAAGCTGCATCTATTAAGCCGCCTTCGCTCTGAGCCATAACTTACCACGTAAAATAAGACCATCAATGGGGCCTACGCTAAATAAAGCGCACAGAATGTCGTAAGCGGCACTTCAAAGCCAAGATCACGATCAGATAACTTCCAAAGCGCAGCTACCGATCGACCCCCATCACGCTCAGTCGAGAACCTCTCCCACCAACGCTAACCACCCTTGTCAAGGCCAAGCAACGCCAATTCGCAACGCTTAGCTTGAATGTCGTGATTACGAGGCCTCCACGGCGAGGAGCCGTTGGCCCACCGCGACGGTCCGCCGTGGCAGCCTCGAACTCCCCGTCCCAACGATGGCGTTCGATAGTTTGTTCAGCTCGGTGGCAAGTTGGTGTCTTAGCTGGCACACCTTCGTCTGAACTCCCCGTCCAGCTAGACTTGAGTCTAGAACTGGCGGCATGAAACAAGTGGATTGCGTGAGAATGGCCGATCATTGGTTTCTGGCCATTTTGCCTTGTTGTCGCTCCCTTGCGGCTGAATCGAGATGTCACACGGGCTGCTGAATCTCGTAGGGGGATAAAGCTTCTGATGTTAGATTAGGGTGTCAGAATAAACTGTTCTAAAGCTCTACTAAAGTACACTAAACTTACCTAAATCTTTTTATCACTTAGGATAAAGGTCCTGAGTTTTCTTGCCTCCCTTGGAGAGATAAAGCTGAAGCCCGATAATCTCGATGCTACTACGCCTAGTATTTGCTTATTCTTGTCCAGATCCCTTCTATTGTCTATGATCTGCGAGACTATTGCCATCGGCTAGCGCCTTCGCCATTGCCACAAGATCTTGTGCGAGTTTGCAACGAACTAGGAGCAAGACAAGATCGCGGGCCGCGGTTCCCAATGTAGATCCTTTCCGATTGTTCTCATTTCTAATTGCGATACTCTTGTGGCCCGAAGCCACCACGTAATGAATTCCAAGAAGTCCATGACAGATGTTGGCTCACAGAAAAGGCCAGAAGAAACGTTGGCAGGAAAGACGACGCCAGGGAGTTTAAACGAGTGGCATCATGCCTAACATGTCAAATTAATTTATAGTTTTCCAAAAATAAGAGTACACAAGAAGGACTTTACAAATGGTTTAAACAATCCCGCGGTTAAACGGTTGCCATACCGTGCTTCTGCCCCTTGCCAAGATCATCATCAGAGAGGCTATCAACTGACCTATTGGATGGCAAGCCAACGGCGCTGGGGTCGATATGACGACTGAACCGGTTGTATGCAATAAAGGTATCCTTTTCGCCTGCAATAGCATTTTGGGGAGTCGCAACTCGCACTGAGATGCGCCTGAGCTCAACAGCGTCATCCTGAATAGGTGCCTTTCCAGTATAGTGATAGAGAATATTGAGAGCTGGGATAGGCAACCCATGTTACCACGATGATGGAGAAGAGCACCAGCCAGTAAACGATGGGACTCATCGCGCAGACGAGGTTTGTCTCCTCTTCATCGCCATCACCGTTGTGGGGGAACAGATGTCTAGCATGCTTAACGTAGAAGACAGCGCCAGCACCGATGGGGCCGAAGTGTCCCATGAACAGAGCTTCTTTCCAGTTCGTGCAGACATTGGGCATGAGCTTGTAGAAGGGGAAAATAGCAGGCAGACGACGGAAGACAAGGACGAGGAGACCAAGTCCAATAAGGCGAAGCCAGGTGATACCAGTACCAGTCCTCCAGCATGCTTCCTTATACCAAGCCAACATGGCAGTTCACCTGCATGCTTCCCTGTACAAAATCAACTGAAAGGCAGGCCAGACCCTGGCATGTAGTCCTCCTCTATCTCTACCTCTGCTTCCTCTTATTACTATAAAATAACACAGACAAACTAACAGATCTGAGCCTTAAATCTGTTACTGACACGGCCCTAGCGGGGAGTATATTCGGCACAGCGGGCTTTGAAATCAGCTGGGAGGTTGGGCCTTTGGTGGGGATTCCGCTATGAGGCCTCGATCTAAATGTTCACAAGAAGGCTGGGCTTTATATTCTTAGCCAGCAGCTTACTATTAAGTTGCTTTTTAATTGCTTTAGGAAGCTTATTATATAAAATATAAATATCTATAATATTAAAGATAATATACTTTTTATTATTAAATAGTAATATTTAAAAGTTAAACTTAATTAATTAAATAATTAAATA
>JAAOAL010000087.1:0-267081 GCA_013186775.1 Fusarium dlaminii | reverse complement strand
ATATTATCTTTATAAGCCTTATTTACTTTATATATAATACCTATATATATAGTTATAATAATTAAGAATATTAAAAAAGGTTTTTTAAAATAAAAAAAAGTTATTATTAAAAAGTAAGATAATAATAATTAATAAAGTAAAAGTAAACCTAGCTTAGGTATATAATATAATAAACTTATAAGAAAAAATAAATACCTATTATCCTTAATAATAAGTTAAATAGTAAGTAATAACTATAAGGAAAAGTTAGATAGGCTGGTAGTATTAGGCAGAAAAGCTTATCTCTTAGAGATTTGGTTATAATTAGGATTAAGTTTTTAGTTAAATAAAGCTTTATTAAATAAGTTATAAATATTTTGAATATAAAGGAGGGTGTATTTTAAAAACTCCGGTGATGTTGGTTTAAGCCTGATAGGACCGCACATGACAACCTAGATCTTGGAAATCACAATGGATTATAATTTGGATACTAGTACAAAGGCTAGGTACTAGTATAATCCAGAGGCATTGGAAGATAATTTATAGGTCTATACTTGAGAAGAGATTGAATCTGCAAATGAGAAAGGTTCCGTAGGGTAATTATTGGCTTTAATCCAACCGCGCCAAAGGCTTTCTGAATTATTTGCTTACAGTAGCAGATGGCGAGGGGGATAGAGCAGAGTAGTGTACCATAAGTCGAGCCAACATATAAGCGACCTTTGAGTGGAGGGTAGAATAGGTTCTAGAACAAGAATGTGCTCGCTTTGACATCAATTTGGATTAGGCCGGTCACTGACCCGACTTCTTCTCGTTTGATCCTCTTTGCCAAGACAACTAAATACACGCGAGCCCTTGTTTAAAATTCTCAAATAGTTATCTGATCCATCGGATAAGATGACTCTTATCAGATGATCCATCTGACGTTGAAGCACAAGACTAGTTGAACCTTGATCTCTTAGCGCGTATAAATTCGCGCAACGGACCCAGCTGTCAACTTTATCGCCCTATTACAGCATGCCGGTGACGCCTAAAAGTGGTGTTAGCTTGCCAAGAGAGGCTGAGAAAGAAGCTTAAAAGTTAGTGCTTCTAGCTTAGAAGCCTTTGTGGTCAATGGCTACGGAACGGTACCATCGTAGCGGAAGTGAAAGAAGAGGAGGGTATTTATGACCATATAAGGGTGAGTTCGTCACTTCTTAAGCAGGTTTTTCATGAACCTCATGTTTCCATGAATTAAGCTGTTCTACGTCAACTGATTAGTTCTTTCACTATGAGTGATAAAAATTCTGTGAAGCATGAGGCTTCTTCAACTTTGACAGAAATCGCTCCCAAGCCAGCTCTCGAGAACGTCAAACATGAAGATGCCGTTTCTGACTCCATTGTCCAGACCGAAGACGACCGGCCCGTTGTCCCAATGACTTGGAGGCTAGGTTCTGTCTTACTCATCTGTCTGATCACCTTTGGAGCTTCTTGGTCTGCCCGATTAACATCCTCACTGAAGGGCACTATCAAGAAGGAACTAGACATCAACAACACTCAATTCGGAAAAGATAAATACACGAAACACTGCTAACACAACAGTCAAGGCTTTTTCCTGAGTCCTCTCATTGGAGCTGTTATCGACACATGGTCATCCTGTAACGCAAAAGGCTATCTGTGGCACTGGCATGCTCTTGTCGATGGGACTCATTAATTGGGGCAGCACAACCAGAAGCGCGGCGGCTTCATATGCCTTCTACGCCATCTTTAAAACATTCGGCCCCGTTACGATTATTGAGAGTATTCGGACGAGTATGTGGCATCAAGATGTTTTTGGTACTGAGTATGCTGCCAAGGTGACGATGAACAACGCGTGAGTCAACACCAGGTATTAGCAAAGCGCATGTAAGCTGATACACAATGCAGCACTAATATCATCATACGCATCATCACCGGCGTCATCCAAGATGTAGACGATGGTTCTTACGACCGAGTGACCATCGTCTATGTCTTCCTCGCCGCCGCCTCTACCGTTATATCTCTAGCAATGCTGATCGGCACCTTCTGGGCTCCTAACCTACAAATCCTGCAATTCTCACGAAAGCAAATAATCCTACGAGGAGACATGATCAACGAGCGAAAGGCGAAGAGCCAGGGACCTACCGGCAAGAAAGCGAGAATAATTAGCAAGGTCTGTTTTGTTGCGCTGTTCGTGTATGTGTTGGGTAGCTGGGCAGCTTGGATCTGGGGAGCTGCCGCGGGGAATAATTAGACGACACAAGTGTTTTAGGATAGGTAAGCACCATTGATTATCCTGATTGGGCTCAAGATTCATGAATCGTGGCTGCGGACGTTAGCTGCGGGACCGATATACGGCGGGCTAAATCTGCGGAACCGCACGGATGTTGGCCGATATGTCACGCACTCCAGCCCTGCGAGGACGGGTTCAGGCCTCATCATTAGGACCGATAGTTTCGTTTCTATCTCATGAGTAAATGCTATCTACACTCGGTCCTCAACGATCTTGACAATTAATTCTGCTGTTTCCTCCGTCTTCTCCACGAACGGACTATGACCTGCCGCCAGCCTTGCAGATCTCATCCCAGGTGTTGATTCAACAAGCTTTTCCTGAAGAGGTAATAAAATCAGCTGATCATTCTCGCAAATGATATATGTCTTCGGAATAGTGATATCCGATGCGATAAAATCCAGACTCGTCTCAAACGCATCCTGAGAATGCGGCTCCGTAGACTCCAAAGCCTTATCTATCGCTTCTTCACTACAGCCACTGTACACACTCTCCCTCGCTCCCTCTGCCATTCGGGTAATTTGATTCTACAAGCTATTAGTAACATGATGGAAACGCTTTGATCTTTCTTACCTTTGTATACTTCTCGCCAGCCTGCAGCCACGGCGGATAAGCCCCACCAAACGTGGTGATGAGATCCCAGCCCTTGACCGGGATAGCAAACGCAGCTAAGAAAATAATTGAGTGGAATCCGCCCTTCAAGCCACGTTTCGCACGCGCTTCTTTGCCTTGACCTTCGGTGGCGGCAGTCGCGGGAATACCGCCGTAGGAATGAGCGATGAGCACGACTTGGCGACCTTGGTTGAAGAATGGCTCTGCTGTTTCGATAATCTTGGCTTTGTCTGCTTCCCA
Source organism: Fusarium dlaminii (assembly GCA_013186775.1). Classification (NCBI taxonomy): domain Eukaryota; kingdom Fungi; phylum Ascomycota; class Sordariomycetes; order Hypocreales; family Nectriaceae; genus Fusarium; species Fusarium dlaminii. The sequence continues at coordinate 263,966 of JAAOAL010000087.1, read as the reverse complement.
CGTAACGCCGTGACTATCAGGGCCTACTGAAGGCAACTTGGGGATGACGCATTCGTAACCTAGGTTGGTGAGAGCTGTTTTTATGGCGTCGTAGCATTTTGGGGGATGCCATGCTCCGTGAACAAAGAGTAGAACTGGTTTGTCGCTCATTTTGTTGCTTGCGCTTCTTGGTTGATGTGGCTGGCTGTTTCATATCATAAAAGGGACCAAGCGCACTTCTTATAATTAGCCACAATATCATGATGCAGGCTCTGCAGAAAACAGCTGATACCGGTCCACGTGGATCTCTTCAACAACGTGCATATTGTCGTAATGCATCCCTGCACCCATCTCCATAGAAAGGAAAGCTTGACTGATCGTTCAGGGGAAGTGAGGTGAGGTTCGGCGGCTGAAAATCCTTCTATGGGCCAACATTCGATTTAGAGTTTGCACCCTGTTTCTTCCGCACACTAACACCGCGGGTTTGGTACGAGAGCCTTGATTACAGTCTATAAGGTTGTATTCGTGGTGGGCTTTGTTCCTGTGAATGCCGTGGACCCGCGTCTGCCGCGTTATGTTGCACTGAGGGATGAACGGGTCAGGAATCGTCTGTTTAATGCTTTTCCTAATTCTGCTCCCGTTCTGATCATGGTAAGTTCGAACCATATTTCATACTTCGCTCCCCGTGTTCATTCCTAGCTTTTGGTGGTTTAGTCTCTTTGCTATAGCATCATTATTACCGTCGGCAATATGTCTGGCAATAACTCAACGCCGTCTCTTCCGCCTGAGGTCTTGAACCATAATGAAGGGCCCTCCCTCATCATCGTGAGCGCCGTGTCGATACCCTTTGCGCTCGGTGTTGTAGCGATCAGGGTATGGGCTCGGCATCGGAAGCTGATGGCCCTTGAACGTGACGATTTCATGATACTCTTATCACTGGTAAGAACTGGGGCTTCCCGATGCCTTTCTGCCTCGATGCGCTGACTGGACCTCTAGCCGTTGCTCTGGGCTACTGCTGGAGTTGCGATCGCTTGTAAGTTCTCGCTGGAGATTGGCATTATTCGTCTTTATGATGCTGATGTCAGAGATAGCGGTGACGTATGGAGGAGTTGGGAAACCGTTGGCAGTCAACATGATGCAAGACCCGAACCGCCTTGGACGAGCACAATTGGCATGTAACAATCCTCACCTCTGCAATACGCCTCGTCTAACCTCTCTCCTCGTGAACAGTGTCTAGTTCTAACCGAATTCGTCTACGGCACAGTTCTCTGCACCATAAAAGTCGGCATCCTCCTAATGTACTACCGAATCTTCCCAACAAAGACCATGCGAATCGGCGGTTGCATCCTCGGAGGAATGACCTTTTCATGGTGGATAGGCATCATCTTCGCATCCATCTTCCAATGCTCACCCGTCGACAAAGCCTGGAAGCCATTCATGAAAGAAGGTACCTGCCTGGATAAGAATCGCTTCTTTATTGGCAACTCGATCCCGAATATTGTGATGGACGCTATGATTATCGCGTTGCCGGTCTTTGAGGTGTCAAAGGTCCACGTGCCGAGATCGCAGAAGATTGCGATTGCGGGAATATTTCTGCTTGGTGGATTGTAAGTTTTGGATGAATCTGAGGGAAGGCATTTGCTCATTTCGTACAGGATCGTCATCATTAGTTGCATTCGGTTGAAGTACATTGTGGCCCTCCTCCAAGCCGGGCAAGAAGCAGACTTCACAAGTAAGTATCTCATCTCTTTCGTTATCGATCGGTGCTACTAACCGACACTCGCAGAACTCATCGCGCCACCCTGGATCTGGACAGTCATCGAACCATCCGTCGGGCTCCTCTGCGCCTGTCTCCCCACCATGCAACCCCTGTTATACGTCCTATTCGGCCGTTTCATAACCAAGACTACACAAGATCGCAGTAAAGAAGGAATCATCACCATTGGAGGCAGCGGCCAAAAGTCAGCAGACAGACAGAAAGGTCCTGTCAAAGATGGACCATTTCGTAGACTGCACGATAATGACTCTGCTGAGGAGCCTGTTTTGTGGCCGGAGACGTATCATAATCAGCATAATACGGTGGTGGAACACTCGAAAGGGGTGGCGGTGGATGAGATTCCGTTGGGGACGATTGCGGTGAAGAAGGATATGCGATGGGAAGAGTCGCAAAGAAATAGATGTGCTATCCTAGGATAGGTAATTCGATAAATCATGGTTAAGAAGTATCTGAGGACATTGCATTTCACAGGGATCATTAGTTTGAGGCTCATGATGATGTTCTCTTAGGCAGCTTTCTGAGCGAGCCAGAGATGCGCTGAATTGACTAGAGCAAATTCCATGAGTTTCTTAGAGTTCAGTGGATCAAGACCATTAGCCGTGAGCTATTTTAGAATAAAACACAGGATAATATCCCGGAACTGAAGTTCAGTCTACTAATTAAAATTATGTTTTATTATATCTAGAAGGTGATATCTAAATTGGAATCAATATCTCCAGATGGAATGACGATAAAATACCCTATACTCCCACCAGTAGATCCTCATTAACTCCACTAACAGTCCAGCTCCACACCCAATAACTCCTCAATGTCTTTTTCAAGATTTATGATTTCCGGCCTGGAAAACAGCCGTGTTCCATTCCTCGAAAAGTCCCTCTTGAGCACCTGTATCGAGAGCAATAATTGGCACTGCGGTAAGATCTGGTTTTGGTCCCACTATAGGCGTGCTCGCTAGAGTCGAGTCTGCTCTAGTTGAGCAATCCCCAATTAGCGATGGAGGTTGTGAGAAGCCCCCATTTTGCATAACCGAGAACCTCTCCTTAAACTGCTTTGCTTCTAACCTACAGTTAGGTCTAGCCTTCTAGAACTTCTGATGAGATGGAACTAACCTTGATCGGTTTCGAACTTTATATGAAACTGCCTCGACCCTCGTACAGAAGGCCTGAGGTCAACTGAGTTAGACTCGACTCTCCTTCCAATGTCCCAGGAAAGACGTCGAATACGTGGAATTGTGACAGAACTCTGGAGTTCGGCTAGGTTAACCTCATCATGTTCTCCCGCCGAGGTCCCTGATGATATGTAGTAAGTGAAGGTGTTGGTCGTCGTGCCATCTCGCTCAACCCTCTGCCAGAACCGTAGCATTTGTCTTCGAGCAACGATTCGACCATCGACTTTGATCTCAACGGCTTCAAAAGCGCTGCGGAGTTCTCTCTCGCGAAGCGTCGACTGGAACTTATCGCAGGCTTCACGGTCTTCGAACTTGTATTTTGGATCGAGACGATATATGTGGTAGCCCTCGCTGTCGACAACAGTGACGAGATGTTTTTTGAGAAAGGAAATTCTCTTGGAGGACTTGTTGCGAGTCCAGGGTATGGAACCGTAAGGTACTAAGAGGGTTAGTTAAGGGTCTTCTCTGTGGGCCACATGGACGACGGTACCGACGTGTGTGACGTGTATAGTACAGTCGTCATTCTGATATTGCAAGATGCGAGACTCGTCATCTCGAGCCATGATATGAAGTCGCCTGAGGCGCAGTCGTCTATGCTGTTGCGGTGCACTCTCCAACTCCCTAGTAAAGGTCAGTGCAAGAGAGGCTATACCGCTACGATTACTTACAATGTAGTGGGTGCGTCTTCATAACTGAGTGTTGATCGGCCTGTAGTGCGTGCACCCGTTAGTTAATTATCCTTCGCACTCAGGCTGAAAGCAAAGTCAGCCATACGTTTAATGCTTGGCATTGGATAGTCGATAACATCGTCGGCGTCCTCCTCCACTAGCCCCAGCTCCGTCCAACATGTTCTCAGCTCGTAGTCGATGCTTCGAAGTGTCTGCTCGGTAGCTTCCTTATCGTCAGCAGTTTTGAGCTTGTCAAGCTTGTTGGTTATCTGTTGTATATGCTCTGGTGCGACTTGGTATTGCGATGGCGACACATTCTGCGCTGGGTCTGCCAGGGCATTATTGTAGGTTTCTGTAACAACTGTCGTATCCTCTTCCTTGGATAATATTACAGGGCGGTTGGGGTTATTTCTACCACTGAAAGCAGCCTCATAAGTAACATGTTCGTGGCGAACTAGAAAAGAAGTCTTGCCTTAAAGAGCTTAACCAGCAGGGCACCAGAATCTGGGTATAATGCGCGTCTATACGAGTCTTGTACTTGACAAGCTTCTGATTATTTCTGAATGTCCAAACACCTCGGATGACAGTGGTGACAACCAGGCCTTTCGATGAAGTAACCTGTTGCTGAAGAAGCTCTTTGCACAAGGTCAGTGTCTCCTCGATCTCGTGAACATCATCCTCATGCAAGACATCTGCCAAGGAATAATATGAAACATCATTTTGGAGAGCTTCAAGATGGCGCTGCAGCCGCACGGCAGATTGTCGAAAGTCCCTAAGCTCCTGTGGAGCGTTTTTGAGGCGCTCGAAGCTCTCGATAACCTGGTCTGCTAGTTTAATAACCTGCAGTACCAGCGATACAACCGCTAAGACAGTCCCAGGATCCATGTTTGCAGGAACATGTTGCAAGTCGTTGCAGTAAGCGTGGGTCTGTATGATAGAACTGTCAACGTTAAACTCCGTGAGGGTCCGTGAGAGAATCAGGGCGAGGAATCCGTTTCTTGGTCACATTATCACCTCCGATATAATCTGCCTAGAAGCGGAAACCAGTGCGGCGCCTATGCAGCCACTTTGTTGCGGTTCTTATAATATCTATGGCGATGGTCCAATGTCTTACCCACGGGGTTGTGTGGGGCTCTGTGATTCGAGGGTTAAATATGTAAGCAAGGCGCTCTACGACCGAGTGGACAAACTGCGGCTGAGAATATAACAGATAGCGAACCCTGTCAGCCTAAGTACCAATTGATCCGATAGTTAAATCACGAGCCCTTTGCCCTTCCAATTGTTGCTCGTCATCTCTATTATGAATCGACTTCACCATGGATCCCCATCCTACGCACATCGAGTCTACTTCTGCAAAAAGGTCCAGAAGACGATGCCGCTTTTGGATTGACTACAACGAGGAAGTAAAACATTTAGTCGAGATCGACTATGTGAGTGTCCACTATCTTAGCCAACAGCTGCTAACCCCCATTCAGAGTACGCGTGAGCGCGAAAAGCAAATCACAAAGATCGTCGACGATGGCGGCTTCAAGATTAGAGTCTTTTTCGTCGCTGCTTCAGGCTTCCTTGCGTCCTCTTATTCTCTCTTTTCTGTTGACATATTGTCCATTGCCCTCTTTTATGTTTATCCGCCTTGCGACAGGCTCGGACCAGACCCTGGTCTTATCATCGATGAACTCACTCTGACCGGCACGATCTTGGGGATGCTCTTGATGGGACATCTTGCTGATCGATCGGGAAGAAAGAAGTGGTACGGAGCCGAGTTGACGATTCTCATCGTCGCTACCATCGGCATGGTGCAAGCTTCTGAGGGCTATACAGCCGTCAAAACCACAATCAGTTCAATGAATATCTATTCCTGGATAGCCTGGTGGAGGTTCTTACTCGGATTTGGTATAGGGGCAGAAGTAAACCTCGCTTTCATAATTTGAGAAAGGAGCTCGAGCTAATAAGCGCTTACAGTATCCCCTATCCGGTATCATTACCGCAGAGTGGGCATCGACTGAATCCAGGGGAGTCATGCTCTCGGCAGTCTTCTCCATGCAATCAGTAGGACGTCTCCTATCTTACACGGTCAGTCTGGGCGCCTTGCGCGGGTCAAACCCGGGCGATGACGAAGAGACAAGAAGACTGGCGATAGACAAAGTATGGAGATGGACAGTTGGAGTTGCTCTTATCCCTGCAGCTATAGCCATATTGCTTCGTTTGACCATACCCGAAACTCCGAGGTTCTACGCTGGAATCATGAAGGATCCACGCAAAGGTGTCTCAAATGCGATGAAGCTGTATGGACGAAACAAAAGCATTCAAGAGATTGGTAGAGAGGCCGATCTTTCGACAGGCATATCAACGGAAGAGGAGGAGCCGTGGTACACTTGGTACGGAAAGGCGTGGGATTACTTGACTGGACCAAAGAAAGGATGGAGATCCCTGGTTCTCATATCTCTTCTCTGGGCTATCATGGATGTTCCCTGGTACGGCTTGACGATGGACCTAAGCAATACGTTGGCCACGCTGGTTCATGATCCAAGCTCCGCCACTGGAGTGATGCGACACTTTCGACGGGCATCCGGTGATGGCGTTGAAGGATGCGGAGATGACCCATGGAACAAGGACTTTTGGAATCCAAACAACACCATCTCCAACATGATCGAGCAAAACGCCCTCAGATCCATTGTTGTTGTCTCTATTGGCTCACTGGCTGGTAGCATCGGGTCGATCTTGATTATCGACTTCTTCCGAAGAAAGGTCATTCTGATTGCGACATTCCTAGCCATCACAGTCCTTCTTGCTATAGCTGGAGGGACGCTCCTCGGTACTGAAGCCAGCAACCCTCACCACGCCGCTGTCGTCTGTTATGGCATCCTTCAATTCCTGTTCAACCTGGGACCCAACACCCTCATCTTTGTGCTAGCCGCGGAGATCTTCCCAACTACTTACCGAGGAACATTCAACGGCATAGCCGCAGCTTCAGGCAAGGTCGGTGCTGTCATCATCCGCGTTATCATCTTTGCAACAAGACATGGGGACAAGGAAAAAAATCTTGGGATAAGGCTTCTTGCTCTAATGCCTTTGACGGTTGTATCTGCTTGGCTGTCTTGGTATCTACCTGACGTGCAAGTTATTCCAAAGGCTAAACCTGTTGAAACGGTGTCTGAGCAACAGGCAGCAGATGGTCAGAACTTGCCCCCTTTACCCATGCTTCAGGCTGAGACCCCACACTCCGATGCTGTCTCCTTAACCTCCTCGGATAGCCGCGTATTCTCAGGTCCAAGCAATGAAGATAGTAAGGGACCCCATTTACTGGAAAGGCTTAAGAACATACCACTTGAGGATATTGCGCGGAATCCAGGCCAATCTAATACGGGTGAGATAAGCACTGCGCGATAATATGTATTATGTTATATAGTCAATACTTTATTAATTTATTGCTCTCCACCTAACCGTAAAACCCTGTAGCTCCCCCGCAATCTCCGATAACCCAGTGGATTCTCCCCACAATCACTATCACCCTTATCGTCCCCCGACGGCCGATTACACCCAACCAATCAAACAACCTCACCTAACCAATAGCATATCTCCATCCGCCGTCTTTAGATCAACCCATCGATCATCCAAAACCTCAAAATCCACACTCACCCCTTTCTCCATGTCGAACTCATCACTCATCATTCTTCTTTCTTGCATTTCTTCAGCAATATGAAGAATCACGACGCTGACTTGGCACGCGATGCCGCTCAACTCGCAGCGCTAGGCCATAAGCAGGAGCTAGAGAGAAATTTCTCCTTCGTCTCTATGCTTGGCCTTGCTTTCTCCATTCTTAATTCTTGGACTGCGCTTGCGTCGAGTTTATCTGTTGGTTTGCCTAGCGGTGGACCTACAGCTGTTATCTGGGGTTTGGTCACTGCTGGAGTGGGTAGTTTGTCGCTTGCTGTTTCGAACGCTGAGTTTCTTTCTTGTTATCCTACCAGCGCTGGGCAGTATCACTGGGCAGCTATCATATCGCCTCCGAAATGGGTAGCTATTGTCTCGTGGGTTACTGGTTGGGTTAATGTTAGTGGATGGGTCGCTCTGTCTGCTTCTGGTGGTGTTTTGGGCGGACAATTGTTTCTCGGCATCATCACCATGTACGATCCCGACTTCGCACCGACACGATGGCAGTACTTCTTGCTGTTCCTCCTATACACATTCCTCGGATTCTTCCTCAACCTGTTCCTGGCTTCGGGATTGCCGATGATGACAAAGATCGCTCTGATCTGGTCTGTCTGCGGTCTCCTCGCTACGACAATCACTGTCTTGGCCACTAGCGCCCCTGATTTCCAGCCGGCTAGCTTTGTCTTTGGGGAATTCATCAACTCGACTGGCTGGCCTGGTGGTGTCGCATTCCTCTTAGGCTTGCTACAGGGTGGTCTTGGGCTTACAGGCTTCGATGCCGTTGCTCATATGATCGAAGAGATTCCCCAACCTTGCATTCGTGGACCTCGCATCATGGTTGCTTGTGTCGCTATGGGTCTAGTCACAGGCTTCGCCTTCCTTGTTTGTCTTCTCTTTGTCATCAAAGATGTAGATGCAGTTGTTGCCTCTCCAACTGGTCCTCTCGTCGAGATCTACCTTCAAGCGACGAACAGCAAGGCCGGCACTGTTTGCCTACTACTCTTCCCTATGATCTGCCTTGTCTTTGGTACCCTTGGTATCATGGCGACGAGCACTCGTATTCTTTACGCCTTTGCTCGTGATGGAGGCTTGCCCTTCTCCAGAGTATTCGCCAAGGTAGACCAGCGATGGGGCATTCCCGTCAACGCACTTTTACTCACCAACGCGATCGTCATCATCTTTGGACTTGTCTACCTTGGATCAACCAGTGCCCTCAACGCCATTTTATCAGCTGCTGTTATCGCTCTCTCTATCTCATATGCTGTCACCCCTGCCATCAACTGTTTCCAAGGACGAAAGGGACTATTGGACAACCGGCCGTTTGTGCTGCCAGAGTGGCTAGGCTGGGTCTGCAATCTTGTAAGTACACCCGAGGAAACTTTCGCGCTTATGGCTTTTACTAACCCTCAATCCAGGTTGGCATTGCCTACACGATCGTCATCACCGTCTTCCTCCTCTTCCCTCCCGTTAGCGATGTTACAGCCTCCAACATGAACTACGCCGTGGTCGCGTTCGCAGTCATCATAATTGTTTCTTCGATCCAGTGGTTCGTCGATGGACGACATAACTTCAAGGGGCCTACTTTTGACGAAGACGCGCTGTTTGTCAGCGGGGTCGAAGAAGCCAATGGAACTAAGACCGGGGATGATGATGACTCGAAAGTGAACAAGATAGATGCAGAGGTCTAGAAAACATATGAACTGAGCTGTAATTGTATTGTATTAGCTTATTTAAGACAGAAGGATTTGCCATTTCTACGTGCGAAGTGCTTTGGATTGATCTCTCTTGCAGACTACACTTAATCATGGTTGAGAGGTTAACAGTATAAGTGACGTATTTCACGATATGAGTGCTCCTGCCTCGCCTTCCAAAATTGGCCCAGGTCTAACGCTTGGGAGGTCATCAATGTGAACAGGCAATAGGGAATGTGTCTGTCGTCATGGCACGAAATTGACGGCAGCGACTCGTGATAAGCCACTTGACCGAGAATTTCAACAAATAGCCGAATTTCCCGATGTACTGAAACTGGATCAAGATAACAACGAACGACCCCAGTATCCATCGTTTGAAGGTGCAGATATCAAGTCATACCCCGTGGGGAACAGGCCCAGTGTCTATCGCTTGGGAATGCTATATCGGGTTTAGTCCCCCGCAATCGCCGTCGACCCAAACCAAAAAGAGAAAGGTCGTGCCCGTCGGCCGTCGGCCGTTTCCTGAGCCACGCGATCCAGGCCAGCCAGGTTGGACAACGGCTTCATTATCTTCGCCACGGTAAATATTAGGAAGATGTTTTTCTAGATCAGAGTTTGATGACTCAGAAATTCACTCATTTTGTTTCGCATTACGTCTAACCACTACTGATCCCCATTCCAAGAACCAGAGATGTAATTTAAGTCTTTGCAACAGAGACGTTTTTCTCAAGGACTGTGTTGGGAGAGAAGGTGATTACTACTCAAACAAACACAGAGCTTTCACCATAGGTAGAGTAGTTTAGATATAATTCTTCTCTTTCGAATGTGTGTCATAATAAAAACATCCTGAGTTCTCCAAGCGATAGTCTAACAGCACTCTCAATTCATGCACAATGGCCTGCAATAAATAACACCGTCCGCCATACAAATACATGCTCCCCTCTGCCTACGGGGTGTTCTACAGACGAGGCTTGCTATCCGCGCAGCATGAAGGCTCCTCAGCCTTTTCGGCATTTGTCAGCTGCGAAGTAAAGTTCTTCCTGCCAGGCACATCAATTGCTGGATTGGCAGTGAAGAAATCGGCAGGCTTGATGTGAAGATCAAGAATCTCGACGGGCCTGATATTGGTTAGCAAGACAAACGTTTAATGTTATGGTAGCTGACACTTACATGACTGGCCAGTCTTCCACTCTAGGATTATGAGTAAGACCAAATACACTCCATAGCACGATATCCTGCTGGAAAACGTCATCGTTCCTATCGGCAGCATCCGCTACACCCTCAACCTCCGAGATCGACTGTAACGTATATCGCCCACCAGCATAGAATTCATTATCTCTATGCTTAGTAACCCACAGATGTCTCTGCGCAAACCTCGCCCGTTTCGCCTGCGTAGAATTCGGATCCGCAAGCAACGGCCTCGTAACCGGTGCCAGAATCTTATACCCCACAGGCTGTCCACTAATCGGATTAAGCTTATCCATATTCTGCACCTTGAACGTCCTATCTGTAAAGGGGTTTGCGTCAAGACCTGCTGAGGCTGTTACGGGGGTGGTGACAACCTGGTAGGCGTTGCCGTTGGGGTTGGTGCGGGCGTCGATGCGCATGGGGAGGGATTCTGTTTGGACGAGGGTGTTTTTGTGGCCATCGATGGCGGGGTCGATGCGTACGCAGAAGATGTGTTGGTGATTTTGCGCGAGGATGCCGGGGCTTACAACGTTGCCCCATGGAGCGGTCTTGCCCTCTTCTATGAGGACGGAGGAGACGATGCCGGTGGCGCGGGCTTGGACTGTGATGGCTCCTGCTTGATCGAAGATATACTGTTGTCGAGTTAGAGTTAATCGCGGTGAAAAGAGAGGGAGAGCTTACGTTGAAGATGTATTCATAGTTGGCTAGGGTAATGATGAACTGAACCACGAGCTCTCGCCGGCGAGTCACGACAGCTCGGCCAGTGCGCCAGTTGGTATGCTTCCAGTTAATACCATTATCCTGTTCATGCAAACAAATAACATTCTTTGTTGTGCGTGCTGTACCGCTATGATCAACCAAGACACCGTCAAAGTACTAAAGCCTGGTCAGCACACGTGAACTCTTGCGTATGATCTGTATCACTCACCTTGATGACACCCAAACAGTCGCACCCAAGTTGGAGGTTATTGCAAGCATCGCCAAGGGTTCCATCACCAAAGTCAAAAGCCTGCTTTCGATGGAACGGAGGTCGAGGGTCCGCATAAGGAACCGTCATATCGCTGATAGACAGTCTGTACAGGACACTTCGACCGTCAAAACGAACATCATGTAACACTGCACCCTCACGGGGATTGAAAGTCGCTCGCATACTCCACTTCTGCCAATTAATCACATTCGTGTCCTCAACATTGAAGCTAGGGCCCGATGGCTGAACAACATTGAGCTCCTTCAGATCTCTGCGCAGACCACCAGGCAAAAGCTCCGGGACATATTCCGACGGCGTCATGTGATCGATGTTGACTTTGGCGTAATCACCCTCGGCGAAGGTATGAGGGTCATTACCTCCGCCAGTGGCAACCTCGTGGATACGAATAACCTCGCGAGTCTCGGCGTCGATGACGGGGATGATGGGGAGAGGGTATCCCCAGAAGTTGCATTCGCGGTTCTTGCTGTCGGCAGCGTAGATTAGGGCTTGCATGTGTCGACGGTTGGGGTCATCAGCTGCGTCGAGGCCACCATATGGCCACGGCTCAACGACGACTTCGAAGCCTTGGGGGAGGTTGAACTTGGCGATGCGGTCTTTGAAGACGGGGGAGTCCTGGCAGATGATTCGCACATCATCCAGCTCTTCGCTACAGTGATTTGTCAGTCGCTGCCGTCGCGTCAGACACCTAGTAGTAATTTGGCATACCTTGTGAAAGCTGCTTGAGCATCCGCGCGGATTGACTCAATCTGCTTGATCTTTCTTGTGCTCAGGTCGATGATAGCCTCATGCGATTGCGGAGGCTTGCCACCATGAGCTGTGTCAAAGTGCACTCGAGCCTCACGAGCTGGCCTGGGCGTAGAGCTGGTAACCTTCCCAGCATGCTCAAGATCCAGGTAAGGAGCGAGGATCTCCTTCGCCGGCTCCTCAAGGTAGATAACCCGGAACTTCAGGATACTCTGAGGATAAGCAGCGCGAATGACATCTCTGGCCAAGTTCGTCTCGTCGACTGACAGAGGAATAAGAGGATGAGGTTGAGACATCTTGGCTATTTCTGGGGTAAGATGAAGGATACTGGGGAAAGACGGAAGAGGAGCGAGGTTGAGGATTTTTAAGCCGCTTCGGACCAGAACTCATGATAACCTAACGCCGGCTGGAGCTAGTGTCATGCCAAGACGTGTCGCCCGGCGGCGGATTAGGACTCTAGCGGGTATCTTGGTTTGCAAGGAGTAGGGATTAAAGAGGCTAGCCTATCCTTGAGCTAGCTGAAAGTGGATAATGAAGTGAGTTATGCGTAATTCTATGCGATTTGATTGGTTTACTTGACACCTGAAGAAAGTTGCATAAATTTGCCTGGATTTGGTATATGACGGACACCATCAGAGATTACCTCAAACCCCAGGGCTTGCAAGAAGAAAGATGTATTAATCATCGCAGAAGCTTTTGGGATAGAACCTTGTATTGTAAACAGAGATACCGTGTCCTCATCGTTTGTGTTAGCGGCCGAAAGTTTAACCTTGTGAGCAGCAACCAGCTACATAGGTGCTTAGTAATTGTACCTCATTCAAATTCACATAACCTAGAGTTCACGCATGCAATAGACAGACATATATCTTCCAGGAAGTGAATATCTAGATCGAAATGACCGCAAGATTTTAGCGCAATTTTTATTACCTTGAGCAAATCATTTAAATAAATCAGAGTCACTCCAGCTACCCCATCGTAGCCAATATGAGTTCTCTTGAAACTCATTCTTAATCTCACCTTAATGCCAATAGCTAGATAGCACAACCTTGCCTGACCGTTGCGGCTTTTGTACATCCGTAAATAAGTAGTTTCAATAGAGTTATTTAGGTAAGATATAGAGCCTTATTTCTAAAATCAGGCTTGGCTAATGCGTAGACCATCACACAAAAGACAGAGTGGATGCTCATATCATTTCCCAATTGTCTGACATGAAGATCAGGCTGCGATGGCACGGCACAACCATCCAACGTCCAATAGGCATTCGAGAATCAAGTGACACAACAGCTCAGCTCCTGCAGTATTGCGGGTACTCTAGAATCCGAACCAATAGGTGACCAAATCAGCCTATATCACATGAGAGAAGCTTAGCCAAATTGTGGACATTCTGGTCATAGTCGTAATGCAATTGGCAGAATCCTGATGCGGTGTAAGCCGATTTTGGCTGGCTAGGATATGATGGATGCCACACCAAAGGCAAGATACTTTTTCTTACATATTATTCCTATAGCAGACTTAGTAGATCTTTTAGCGGCCGGTGCATGGGTGAGAAAGCCCTGTGATCTGCCTTAATGAGTAAGTATAACCCCGGTATGTACTCCATATTTTAATCTGACAAGACTTTCCACCTAAAACCCCTCACTTTGAAATCTACCCACCTCATATACATACTGATTATCACCAGTTGACCTAACCTCGGCTGGGCGGTAGCTGAAAGGGATGAAATAATATGGATCCCTTTACTGCCATCGGTCTGGCGGGCAACATTCTGACTTTCATTGATATCGGACTCAGATTGGTAAGCCAAACTAAGGGGATTTACGATTCCAAATCCAACAGCACCGCCGAAAATGATAGCCTTAGCGTCATGACAACGCGATTCACCACGGCCATGAACGACATGCAAAGCAAGATACCAAGCGGAAATCTGAGCAAGGATGAAATAGCATTAAAAGAACTCGTTGAAGAATGCAGCAGCATCTCAGATGAGCTTCAGAACCTACTTACAGAGTTAAAGGCCAAGAAGCCGAATTCAGTACGGAGCAGCATGAAGGCAGCACTCCACGATTGGCGTAAGAAGAAGGAAAAGGATGATCTCCACAAGAGACTTGAAAGTTCTCGCCAGCAACTTGACTTGCTGCTTTCGACAATGACACGGTATGAGGAATACTAGACCGGGATAAACAGTCCCATGCTACATTCTTCTTACTAATTTTTTGAATGCAGATTCGAATCTCTAGAGCGACTCAACCAGTTGGTAGAATATGGCCAGACCAACGAAGCTGAAATCACCTCTCTTCGCCGGAACGTAGATACTCTTCGCTCTGGACTACAGGTCAAGTTTCTCAGCCCGGAGGCTCTGGAACAGATTCGGAATGTGGTCAGTTTGTCAGACCGTGCGACTTTGAAGGTGCGGGAAAGTTGCATCCTTACTGCCTTGCGGTTCCAGTTGATGGATGAGAGATACGATGATGTGGCCGAGGCTCATGATAAGACGTTCGAGTGGATATTCGACTTATCCAATAGTGACGATAACAGTGATGACTATAGTGATTACTATAGAGATGACTATAGTGACGACGATGGTCGCCCACTCTACAGCCCTAGCATCACATCCTACAAACCAATAGAAAATTCTGGAGCTCGTGCCAAGTTCATCGACTGGATCAAACAAGGCAACGGTATCTTCCACATCTCCGGAAAGCCAGGCTCAGGAAAGTCGACTTTGATGAAATATCTGTGTCGGCAGGAGGAAACCAAATGGTATCTTGATGTCTGGGCTGCAGACAAGTCTCTTGTGTTTGGCAAATTCTTCTTCTGGAATCCCGGCACAACCCTGCAGAAGAGCCTGAGGGGTTTGATTCGTGGCCTTCTCTATTCTATTCTCTCCAATGCTCCAGAGCTTATCCCTCTTGCTTTTCCTAAGCATTGGGATGCCACCCTTAGCAAGGTCGCAGTCACGTTTGATTCCTCGGATGATATCATGCTCGCCTTTACCGATCTGATTTGCCGCGATGAGGTCTATCACAACCACAAGCTTGTCTTCTTCATTGATGGCTTAGATGAGTTTCAAGGAGACCATGCGGCACTCATCAAGGAACTGCTGCGATGGACATCAACACGGCCTACAGGTGTGAAGATGTGCGTCTCCAGCCGAGAGTGGCCCATCTTCCAAGAGGCATTCAAGATATTCCCAAGTTTCCGCTTGCACGAGCTGACACGATCTGACGTGTCAAGGATTGTGCGGGACAGACTGAAGAACAACAAGCTCTACCAGAAGTTGGCAGGTTCTGATAAATTAGCACGCTTTGAGTCCAAGCTTGTGCATAGATCGGAAGGCGTGTTTTTGTGGCTCAAGCTCATCTTGCAAGATATTGAGGACGGCCTCCTGAGTGGAGATAGGCTGCCACAGTTGGAGAACAAAGTCAACGCCCTTCCCACCGAGTTGAATGACCTATTCCAACACCTTCTAAACTCTATTCATCCATGTGATCGAAAGGAGGCATATTTGATCTTGGCAGTCGCACTCGAGTACCCTCGCGATTGGCCCATCTTCCGCATCTCCTTTCTGGAAAACTACCTCGAAAATCGTGATTTCGCTCTCAGTCAACAAATAGAGCAACTCGAAGAAGACCAAATAACGGACCGCTTGGAGCGGACGCGGAAGAAGATCTACGGCAAATGCAAAGGGCTCCTCGAAATACAGTTGGTGCATCTCGATCAGGAGCGACAGATCGACCGAACATTGGAAGAGTCGGTCAAATTCACGCACCGATCCATTGTCGAATTTCTCAAAAGCGACCAGACTAGGCAAAAGCTGACCGCCGAGTTAAAAGGCCTCGACATGTTAGATGCCATGTGTCAGACATTCCTGGCGCATATCCAAGCTGCTGTCATTAACGAGCATTATTATCAGGAGGGCGACGAGGAATCCAATTTAGAAAGTCGTTTCGACCTCTGCCCGGAAGGTCTGTTCGACGTGCTTCAGCCCCCGAGCCTTGATTATGATATCTGCACCCTCTTGAGAGCAAATGCTGCAAAGGACGCGGCCGCAGATTCAGCGAGATTCACGGCTTTCTTAGATACTGTAGTCGGGGTAGCCGAGGACCTATTCTCCCCCCAAGCGCCATTCCAGCTCGTCGATGTCAACTGGATGAGGCCGGGGGATATGATCTATCACACGATACGAGTCAGCTTTCCTGTCAGGTTGGGCCTGTTCACTGCTTTTTACGGCATGGCCGATTATGCTCTGCAGACACACCTAGATGGCATAGACGAAGTACGAGGACTTGTTACACTGCCCATGCTGGTACCGGCGATATGTCAGGGTGAACACACGAGCCATGCGGTGCGTAATCGTATCTCTAAAGGACTCAACACGATCCTCAATACCTATCTCGAGTTGGGTTCCGATCCTAATGGACCATCAGCAGTGGAGAGCACGTCCTGTTGGCACTATATGCTCATGCGGAGTATTGTCGCCGCTGACCGGGGCCCTTATGTCTCCATCATAGCTTCTTTCCTTCTCCACGGGGCGAATCCAAGATTCTGGATGAAATTTGGGCCGAGGCATCGGCGGAATCGCGACGGATATCCCTCAACTATAGTAATTCCAATCGAATTCGAGTGGGGTGAGGAGAGGCAACGTCTCAATTACCTTGACGAGGATGAAATGGTGACGGTGGAGTTGAACTGGCCACTCAGGATGTTTCTAAGACGGGGGCAGGTGGAACTGTCTTGCAAGGAGTTACTTGGTATGATGTTTCCTCAACAAAAGACCGACTTCCAACACGCCATTGACTTTATGCTTCACTGGGACGCCGATGTCCTTACGAATAATAATCTGCAGGAGTTGAAAGAGCGATTTCAGCCGACTTTAGGTGCATGGATTAATTCTGGGGGTAACGACATAGGTTTAGGTAATACTAAGAGTCCTATATTCCCCATTCTTAGATTTATACCTGAGAAAAGAAAACACCTAAGCTTAATAGATAATTAGAATATTTAATATATATATAATATCTTAAGAAAAGGTTATATTAACTTAGTATATAAAAGGAAAAAAGTACTCTATTTAAAGTTAGTAATCCAGAGTTAAGAAGGCTTTTTAAAAGGTATTTTATATAACAGTTTATACAAAAAAAGATATTATATCCTTTTTCTTTTAGTTAACACTTGGAATTTCAACCCTATAGCCAGCAACTAGCAATCACCTTGTACATACTTAGCTTTTCTACTTAATTACGCTGACATGAAGAAGGAATGAGAGCAGTCGCACACTAAAGCTCGCTATAAGCCTCACAACGTCTTGGCCCTTGTTATACCTGTATTCTCAATGTCATCAACCTTGGTTCTCCGTCCATGGCCTCTAAAGCGACTCATAATCCCCCGCTCCTGAGCTTCATTGCTTAAGAGAATACTAGGTTCACTTTCCCTTTTCTTATCATCAAAAACGTCTTCGCATGCATTCTTAGCAATATGAAGGATGCTTTCCTTAGCGTGTTTAACATTCTCCCAGTAGAAGACGCCGAGGCCTAGGATGGCCGATATGCCGATAGACACAAGGACTAGAATTTTGATTATTAGTAGGACAGTCATCTAAGGCTTAGTGAAGGGGAGGACTTACAGATGATATAGAAAGCCCAAGCTGGAGCTTCTTGAAACGAGGCAACGTCCAAGGCAAATAAGGAAGACAGAAACGATAGTGGAAACTGGTTGCAACCGTTAGTATCTTCCAAGATCTGCTGTGTCGTTCTTTAGATACAACTCACGAACAAAACAGTCGCAAACGTAAAAGTCATGACAGTCTTCCCTTGCCTAGTGGCTTCAGTCGCTTGACGATTCGCAACCTCACTTTGCTGAAGTGAAAGAGCTGTGTTGATCTTTTTTCTATAAGTTAGAAACTCCAATGTCACCTCGGGTTATGCTGAATATTTAACTTACCGCCAGCTGTATTCTCTCGGCGATGGAATCGAGCTCGCGAAGATCCTTCACGACATATGTTGAAGAGAACCGTGATTCATCCACCTCCTTGCTAGCAAGTCCTCTTTGCACGATCTGTTGGTATTGGGCCACGGATTTGAGGATGTTGAGCTCGTCGCGGACGTCTTTAATGTCACAATAGAGGTCTTTAGCCTTCTTGATTGCTGCACTGATGTCGTGGCCATGGCTGTGAGTCTGGACGGTCGTCTGTGTCGTTTCTATGGCAGTTGATGGGCTTGGATCTGCGGGCCACCCAATAAAGCTTCCAGAGGGTGCACGTTCTTTCTCTTTTCCTTTTGGTTTTCTCTTCTGTTGATGTTCGCTTGGTGACCATGCACGAAAGTCATCGAATAGAGTCGTTTCCTTCCTGCCCTAAAACCTTGTCAATCTTTGACTTGGAGTGTTTCGCTGATGACTTACAATTCTGTTGATATAATGAGAGAAAGTTTGTCCGATGGATATACGCTCCCCATCGATGGGTCTTCTCTCGTACGAGGCGATGCAATGATCGATGATCGCTGGTACTAGTTCAGCAGCGCACACAGGTTACGCGCCACTGCCGCCGTATTCTCCTTACTTGCTCAAAGAATTCAGAATCTCTTCGACCAGTAAATCAGGGCTGCCACCTAATGGTGATGAGGTAGCAGTAATGACCCAGTCTTCGGGGTTCCGTTAGCTCAAGACTTGTTCGAGGCCTTATATAACCTACTTGTTGAAATAGTCCAGATCCAGACTTGGTTAACACGCACAACTGTCCACTGATTGGGCTCTCTACCAGTGCCCATTTCCTCTTCCCTTTCATTCTCTCTGAGATACTTGCTCACAACCTGGCTCTCGTTCCTACAGCTCTGGTCGTTTAAAGCTTCATTATCTTCTTGAGCGAATTGGTAGTACCATTCATCAAGAGTTGGCGAGCCATGCTGTTGTTTGTTTTGTCCCCTATACTTATCCAACAGATCTTCATAATGGTCGTGTCTTTGTTTCAGCTCCCCGTCGTCTGAGGCCAGTCTCCAATCCCAATGTCTACAATGAGTAGAATAAGAGAGATATGGCATCTAGAAGAGGGTGTTAGTCTGCTGAAACGTAGACTGGTGTGCAACAAACATAGATGGCAGATGCAGGCACAAATCCATGTGGCTTCTTTGCAAGATGGTCAGACTTGGGGTCCCAGTCATTGTAGACCTTCTGATCCTCTGTCTTGGACTCGTCGAGTACAGTGTCGTTCTCTATAGCTTCCGAACCTCTACTCCCATCCCCCTCTCTATGCCTTTCTATGAGTGTAGCTGATTCCACTGTCTTTTCCTCTTGTAATTTGAGGTCCGTTGACTCATCCATCGGCCTGATCACAGACCGGGGCCTCATCATTCTTGATCGAGATTCTTTGTCAGGGACTTCAACCCAACTATCTCGGAAGAAAGACCTGACTTTGTAGTAGTCGCGAGTACGATAACGTTCATGTGACATGATTGTGGTTAGAAGATCCTGTACCATAGTATCAGCATGGCTTCTACTAAAACACCCTCAATTCAGTTTCAAGGTTGTGAATAAGACACCCACATTCATCCAAACCATCTATCTCGAGTCAGCAGTGTTTCCAGTCACATTTGCACTTTTACCTACATTAGTAGAAGGTAAATGGACCCAGGTGAGTTTGAGGTTTTCCTTGGCGTATAGATTACTGTTGAAACGCATTGATCCTCTCGTAGCCATGTTAATTAGATTCCTGATGGCCGTTGCCACTACTTTAGTAGGTCCTGGATCGTAAGCAATCTCCTTGATTGGTCGATTTCTCCTAATTCTGCCCGACTCTCCCTTACCGCTTAAGAATGCTACAACTGTTCCTTCGGCCTCTTCAACTATCTGTTTGTTATTAGGTCCAAGTACTGGGAGCTTGTAGTCCACTTCGTCTTTGTGCGTTTGAGATATCTGTGCAAAAGGCGGATCCTTGAGAATATCCTGCAAAGTGCCCAAGAGGGTAGGGTTTTTGACCATTTTGCTTGCCTCGACCACTGGTTCCCTTTCGAAACGCCTGTCGAGTTTTCCTATCGTTTCCCAATGCTCACGATCACTCGAATGTATACCTGCCTTGGACTTGCTATTCTCTTTGAAGAGACCCAAGTCTTTGTCGCGACGAAGTAATTTGTTTTGCTTTTTCTTGGGATCCCGGTGATCGAATACTTGCATCCGCAATACTTTGCCAAGCTCTGCTATGTTAGGTGGTATTGCCCCTGCATGACTAGCAGAAGGACCATTGTTCCGGACGAAGTTCAAGGCACCTCTGACAGCCTCCATGTTCTTGGGTGTTCGTTGAGAGTTCGTGATAAGAATCCACATGACTTGGACAAGGAGTTCGCAAGATGGCTCGTGCTCAAGGTCTTTCGAGGTAATCGACCTACATATTGCGTGTAATGCTTCATGAATCATCCTATCAACGTCTTCAGCACGACGAGAGTCATCGATAAGCTTGGACAAGACACATGGAAGTCTTTCGTATGCAGCCCATTGAATCGGACCCCAATTATCAGATCCGACAACAGCATTCTTGCACTCGCTTGGCACCTCACGAAATATCAAATCCAAAAGACCAAAAGGCTTTACCACTTTGGCCGCCTCTTTAATGACTTGAACTCTTCCACCGTTCTTCCAAAAGGGCGCTTCCTTAACCGTCTGCTCAGAGAGCAGCCATTTCATGGTAACGTGCGGACGATAACCTCCAAGGGCAGAGTAGATCGGGCTTTGCTTCCAATCTGCCCAAGAAAGTGCATCTGATTTCATGAACTTGAGGAGCGTTTCAATCCTTGGTTTGTCCCCCAATATTGCCGCATGATCCAGAGCTGTGTCACCGTATTGATCCTTGATGGTTAGATCGGCCCCATTTCGTAATAGAAGCTCCATGACAGGTACATATCGTCTAGGCTGGGGGTCAAAACATCCCTTCTCAGGGTCTGGATCGTTGCAAGAGATGTCATCAAGTGACATCACATCCAGTTCTGGTATTGGTTTTCTCCGCCACCATCCTGGGCCGTAACCACTAGCGAGATGCAATGGGGTGCACCCTTTATCGTCTGTAGCATTTACATCTGCGTTTCTTTGAAGTAACAATTTGACGATAGGCTCGTTGCCCCCTAGACTTGCCACGTGCAAGGGAGTTCTCGAATCTTGTGCTTTGGCATCAACCTTGACCCCTGAAATGGAATCTCTGGTAACAAAAGACTAACGATTTCGTGCTGATCATCGAAGCAGGCCTGATGCAATGGTGTATATCCAGGAAATTTTGGACAGTCAGCATCATCACCGCATCGCGATCTAGCATCGCAATCTGCGCCAGCGCGGATCAGCTCAGATGCAATCTCACAAGACCCCTGCATGCTGGCTACATGAAGAGGAGTAAAGTAACGCTCATCGGTTATTTCCAAATAACCGTCTCTCCATCCAACTTTGTGCCCAAGTATCATCCTAACAATTTCCAAATTCTCTGTTCTCGTGGCTGTCATTAAAGGAGTCCAATCCATGTAATCCTTGATGTAGAGATCCACATTCTTCTCAAGAAGTAGAGAAACAATATTGGCATGGCCGTGTTCCACGGCTGAATTGAGCGGGGTCAAGTTTTCCTGCTTATCGATGGCGTTGATATTCAATGTATCCTCTTGGAGAAGACGATCTACAATCTCTTCCTCGTCCCCTGAACAGGCCCAGTGTAGGGGTGTCCGTCCATTATTATCAGAAATATTCGCGTCAGCCCCGTTTTCGAGCAGGAGATTAACGAGATCCAGACGGCCCATTTGGCATGCAACAGTGAGAAGAGTGTCGTCTTTGTTGCATACAGCGTCGACACTTTTTATTGTTTGAAGAAGAAAATGGAGTAGTTCGGTCTGTCCTCCGATGCACGCTAGATATATAGGTTGCTGCCCATCGAAGTCGCTTATAGTAACATCAGCCCCAGCTCTAATAAGACTTTTTGCCTCTAGAGTAAGATGAAGCTCTATAGCAATGTGGAGTGCTGTTTTGCCGGTTGCATCTTGTGCATCGATCTTGGATTTCTTCTCGTTAACCCAATAATCGAAAACTGCCAAATATTGTATCTCCTGGGCCTTGGCAATTGCGTACAATTTCTTATGTAAGAATGGAAGCTCATGCTCATGGTCTGCTTCCATCTCTGTACTGCATCTTCCTCTCTTCAAAGAATGGACTCCTGTATTTGGGCCAAAGGCTTGGGTGATTGTAGAATCCTCCTGGATTCCGTCCTGATCAGTCTGGATGGGCTGACTGCCTTGAGACGCCTCGGTCATGTCGGATAACACTGTGTAATGAAGTAATAACGAGATGTAGAGAATAGCAAATCTTTTCTTATGCTGGTCCACAAAGATCTGAAACAGCTACTCGGGTTGGGCAGATATTATACATGGCCTTTGCTTGTCGCTCTTCAGCCCTGACAATTCGCAACAAAAGTTCCATGAGAATGGTAACCCCGCTTCTGTTGGTACTTTGTTTGCTAAATTTCAACTATATCCACATTCTTGCAGGAGTCGACCTGTTGTGCTACCACGGTTCTCGAAAGCCTGCTTGGTGTCAATTGTGTGATACCCCCGCAGGCTGATCATGGTACCAGACGACTAGAAATGATTTCCTGCCGATTCTCTTAGGCTCAAATGATCCTCAGTCTTATTATTCGCTTATTTTCAAGCCTCTTCAAGTTCTATAGTATAGTCTCTACCTCCAGAAAAGCAAAGAAAGATAAACGTGCTTGTCGGTAAAATGGAGTTCAAGAAATCTTCAAAGTGGAATTTCGCAAACATGACCATATAGCCTCACTCACGTAGCACTGCAGAATCTGATACCCGTGTCACATAGCACATCATCAGCTCGAATAACAGCTAGCTACACCCGACCCATATTGATATTGATATTCTGCGCTTTTATACAATTTCTATGATTCGAACCTCGGGATCTGGCTTTCTGCCCTGGTGCATATCTTCAAATGAGCAACGATAACTCTCCAGCTGATCCGCAGGTAGACCAGCCCCGATGCTTTCCCATTTCGAAACTTGCCCAATAATCCTACACTTCCCATCCCCATTTCTTCGTATAAGAAACAGAGTTGGAAGACCAGGGAAAACACAAATTGCATCCCCGACTTCTGCCACCGTGTTACTGTGGAGCAACTGTCCTGCTGTTCCATCTTGTAGCACAAAGTTACTACACCCAACCATACTCTGTTGAAAAATGGGGTCTTTTACCATTCCATAAGCACCTTGCAACTGTTCTTCTGTTCCGAATCTTGTGCCAAGTGAGGAGAGTGGTTGGTTGTGAACCATGCATACATAAGCCATCATGACTCTCTGCACGATGATAGGATTTTGAGTCAACCGTTCTTCGGTGTATATGTCTGAAAGATGGAATTTGAACCACTCAGTCATGACTTCCATACGTGTGACCCTCCTTATAGCTGCGGCTACTTTGACTATGGCCTCATCGAATTGCAAGAGTGAGGATGGCGAGACAATTCCAGTATTAGGATGAGGCGTGACGGGCTTGCAGACAGATACACATTGGCCAAGAATAATCGCCGGCATGCTTAGAGTCCTGCCGTCCTCAGAAACGTTGAAGCACTTCCCAGGGCTGGGTGTCAAATTGGACCTGGTTGTCCAGCTGTTTCGGAGATCTGGTGTCCACGATGGCACAGATGAAAAGTTGCCGACAGTTCCCAAGTTCAAAACACGGATATCTTGAGTCTGTTCAAAAATGAACATTGTGAACTTGTAGTAGAGTCTTTCGAAAGATTGAGTGTAGTCCGGTTGGAGTGCCTTAGGTAGAGGATCGCAAGCCAAGAGACCGATGAGGGCATACAAACGGTCATGAGCCACCGTAGCCTCCAGCTCTGTTGTCTCATTCAGCAACTCCACCATGTCAATAGCGCATTGCTTCTCCTGATTCGCAAAGACTTTTCCTTCATCTGGAGGATTTTCTCTTCTGGCCTGGAGAATATTCTTATACACCAGCTCGATAGCTTTGAATCTGATTGGGTTCTCTGCCATGAATGAGTAAAGCAGTTGTCCATCTTCAGATGGATTCAGCATCAAAACCCAAGTCTTGAAGAAGATCTCGTATCCCAGTTCATAAGGTCCACATAGCAAGGTCGGCTGTTTCTTTGCTAGGACAGCTTCTTGTAGAATCCAGATACGTCGGAACCATGGTCGGTGACCGATGGATCTCAAAGCTTTGCGGACAGACTCGACCTCGATTGCGGATGTCTCGTCAGAACGTCCATATTTCAGGAATGCTTTGATTCGCTCATCTTCAGTAGAGTCTTCACTGACAGAATCTGCAGGTGACTGAAAGTGCTTCAGCCTCTCGGCCAATCTGCAAAGATGGCTTTCCTCATCACTCTCAACCGGGCCCAACCAAGCCAACACACGCTCGCATTGGCCGTAGATCTCTGACATGCGGGGAACTTGGATTGACTTCTCAACCTGATCATTCTGATTGATGCAAATCGCATCTACCCAGAGCATTGCCTTATCACTGCCGTAGCCGTCAAATGCGTGACGTCGATACTGATACAGAGCATTGTATAAGTTCCTCGTGATGCTGAATGGCTGATCGTTGAGAATGATAGTGGCGGGGTTTTCTCTTGCGCCCCAGACGTAAGACAAGGCCCAGAATCTTTGCGATGTGCGGGATTTAACGGTTCTGAGCTCAACGCGTATTAAGTCAGAATCGCCAGGCTTGACATACAATAAGCGTAATTCATCGGATTTGAGAGGCTGATATGGAAAGAGAGCAGAGGGTTGCATGTCCATTGTGAGGTCGGTGAAGATGGATGGTTTCTCACTTCCCAGTTTGCCCCACGCTGACAGCGCCCCACTAACCTTTTCCCCCTGTAAGTTTAGTCTTATGCAGATAATCAGCTTTGTTAGTAGAAGGGAATCAGAAGAGTGCAGTGGTGGACTCTAACAGCTGATAGAACGATTAAGTGCTGTCATTGCTCTTCTTGTTTCTGCAGTACGATATGGCTAGGACATGGAATAAGTGTCTGAAAGATTAATTGCCGGCGGTGAATCTTGGTCCTATCGCCTGCCAGATTCAGTCTTATCTAGTGCTTCGTTATCATCAGTCTTTGTTTCTTGGGCGACAGTCTGTAAATCTAGGTCTCGCAGCTATTAGCGGTGTTGCTCCGAACCTGGTAGCGCCCGTATCATGCCTATAAATATTGGGTTGGATCTTTCTACTTTCCTTAACTCCTGACTCCTGACTCCCAACAACGTAACTTCGAACATAAACCAGCTACAAATAGCCTTTTACCGCCAACATGATAGTCACGGCCGACTTGAAAGGCTCCCTTCGTATATCCCTCCTCCACGTAAGCCAATTTCGCGACCTCCAGAGTCGCTTCAACGGCTTCAAGCAGGAACTAGCTACCTTAGGCGAGAGGCTCTGCAACTACGGTAACAGTGCCCCACCGAATTCCAAGCTTCATCGAGATATATGGGTACTGAGAAATACTATCCTGAGACACCGCAGGGCCATGAAAACCATTGTGATTGAAATGAACAGCGTGTACTGTGATATTGATAGAAGCGGATACGTTGCTATGGCGCAGCCTATATTTAGCATGCGTGAAGGAGAGACGATTTATCGTCGCACCCCTGAGTTTGAGGCTTTGATGGTTGTTACAGGATATGATGCGCATTGGCAACGGGTGAATCGCATGTGGAACGAAGCTATGCGCTTTTCACAAGAGGTTGATTATCTTGGAAACTGTTGCGTTTAGAGGGCAACTGAATTGGGATGTGTGCGATACAATCTTGAGCTGAATCCATGGAGCGATATCACACCGTAGTATCCTAAGCATTCCGCTATGCCAAATCTCCATCCATTGAATGTTCCCTACCCTCGATGTATCACATATAGCTCTATTCTTGAAAGATGCTAGGCGCGTCGATATCCGCAGTGATTCCAGTCGTCTGAATATTCGAGTCAATCGCGACAAGTCCCTGAACCGCGGACAAAGTGTTATGGAACTCCTTCACAGCCTTGGTGATTCCCGCTTGGATCGCTTGCTGATTTGCAATCAGAGATGTTCTAACAGATCCATCCGCAACAGCCATCAGAGATGCAGCCGGGCCTAGGTTATTGCCAATCGCTGCAAAGGTTGACTGAATTTCCTGCAAAGCCACGCCGACACTCCGCAATTTATCGCACGCGACTCAATTCTGCATGGGCAGTAAATCTACTGCACCAACAAGAGCATAAGCTGTCTTGTTGGTATCAGTGTTCTTCTTCACGATGTGTGCTTGGTGCTCCGCTCATCCCACTCTCACCTGTTGCTTCTCCGTAAAGACGGCGTTTGATCCAGACATGCATCCATCAACAGGTATCCAAATATAAAGAATCAGCAGTGTTGGCTTCCATCATCTGGCGGTCTTGTGCCGCGATCCGCCAGTCAAAATCTTCATCAGTTGTCTTATGAAAACACTTATGATATCCGGTACTAAGGACTTACCCAGTTAGCTTTCGCGGCGGCCTGGGCAGCTCTCACGCTAATATTGAGAACTGTTTGATTCATCGAAAGCATCTCATCGAGTGTAGTAATGTAACAGTCACCGTAATACAGACCAAACTTCCCCACGACGGCATCAATATCTTGTTTCGTAGCTTGAATCTTGCTTGCTTGCTATGCTGAGTCAGCCTCATTCATCCCTTCCGCATGGGGCTACTCGCCGGAAAGATACCAGCTCCCATGCCCTAAATATTGCTAGGTTTCTGGTTCGCGAACTGACTCGGATTCACGAGCATTTCACTGGCCCTCTGAGCAATACCTTTGAACTGAAAGTCGTTCTCTAAACAAGGCTGGGAGTATGTCTGACTGCTTAGCATACTTATCATGTCCTGTAGACTGATTTCTCCTGTGCCACTGCCAGTGCCAGTGAGCTGATCGATGAGAGCTAATTCAGGGTCTAGAACAAGCCACCGTGGCTTACTGTGGCTGGGCCATTGACCTCCAGAGCCCATTCCAACAACCATTCCTTTCTGAGAGCGGCTCCTATTGATCAATATTGCTTCAATACTCTCGGATTTGGAGAGAGGTGCAGTCTCGATTAGGTGTTTGTCGAATTACTTACGAGTGGTGGGCTTACATCACGACATCAACCAACGGTTGCGTAATCCACCTCGAACACGAATTTAGTTTGGAACTGAGCCCTGAGGCTTTGCTGTATTGATCAAAAAACACTATGAACACAATTGGTTACTGTACATTGTAGAAGGAAATTATCCGGTGGCTTGGCTATATCTTGCGTAGCCCTCCTCCCCGCAATCAATTCCGTCCTCACACCCTCTTCCAGTGCCGAAATCCGATTATCGACGCGGTACGGCCCGTATTACGGTGCAAAGAGTGCTCGCTACTGGGGAAAAAGAAACTGCCGATGAGGGGTAGACGATCACCCTTGGCGTAGCTAATACGGTTAGACTGCTGGTCAGCTGCAGTGCTGCGGCGCAATCATATAGCTATCCCCGTGATGATCTGACGTCGATAAACTTTCATGTTGTTGAAGTTTGTCATACAGTTGAGACGGCTCGGAGTTTGCGCTGATCTTGATAAACGAAGTGTAGCTCCCTACTAATGATGCAAAAAACAAGGAACTTGTGGTATAAGCTTATCGTCTACTGTAATTTTATCTCACTACACACGCCCTTTCACCTCGGTTCTCAGTAACCGTTCACTCTCCACTGTCCTCCTGTTTCAGACCCTTCTCTTCGTCATCCCATGATGTGTCTCCCTCAATTCGTTCCGCCCTCCATCCGCGGAGTTTCCATGGACTCTTCATGCACCCCCAATGCTTGGCTGTCGTTGAAAGTGTGTGGGTTACGATGGCCCGTGAGGCATAGCCAATCTAAACAGGAAACGCTTGGCGAAAATCTCGGTTATAATCGTATACACCTATTATCCTATTGGCTCATGCATCGCCTTTGGGGCATGGCTGTAACGCTGTAGTGTTACATTGCAACGGGGATATTCACGGGGTTAAACCCTTTCGAGCCGATATAATGTGTTATTTCGTTTATGCATTGTCGATGTGGTGGTATTTTGCAAAGGACTCGCGGTCTCGGGGTATCAGAAAATCGTGAGCCACCAGCTGGGGTGACAGAAACACTGAGGCAAGGACCCAGGCAGTAATTTAAGCTACTTGTGCCAATTGTTTTTGACATGCTGGACTGAGGCGCTGTTATTCTCGTACCCCCCCGTCGGGGCTCGCGTCTTAGAGCTCCGGTGAAATGGAGATTGAGGCCAGGTGCAGAAGAGGAGCATTCTATGCCGATCCTTCTTTTGATATATGCCTCGTGGATGGTATAAGTATAGCATCAATGCCGCAAAGGATTCAAATCCATCATCCCACCATCGGCCGTTCTCCAAGATGTCGACATACATCGATACAATACTTCAGAATCCGCAATATGCGGTTCTGTCCGCAATTTCTCTCATCACCCTCCTAGTCGTCAACTTTTCTTTCTTGACTAAAGACGAGAAATACCCATTTCTTATCCCCAAGAAGCCTTTGGAATTGACCGATAGGCGAGCGGTCAAGGAGTTCCTCACCAATAGCAAGAGTCTACTTGCCAAATCGCGAACAGTCTATAAAGATCAACCATACAGGGCTTACACCGAGCTAGGCAAGGTCCTGGTCATTCCTCCCTCGTGGGTCGATGCGTTGAAGAGTAACCGACATCTCGACTTTCAGATACCGGCTAAAGAAGTAAGTGATGGTGTTGGGAGAGATGGCTTGGTACTAAGTTTGAACAGGATTCCCATCAATATATCCCCGGGTTCGACCCTTTTGGATTCGATGCTAAAATGCCGACTGTCATCAACAAGTATATCACAAAGACCTTAGGTGAGTTTCTTCAGTTCAACTCCCCAAGACTGCTTATTAACGCTGTTCTGTAGCCAGATTAACTGGTCCCGTCTCCGAAGAATCATCTTTAGCAATCCGCGACTGTCTCACTGACTCAAAGGGTAACTCAACCTGCTTCTGACTAGCAAGATAAAGAACTAACATGGCTTAGAATGGCACGGGGTTAAACCCCAGGACGACCTCATTCGCGTCGTATCCCGTGTATCCTCCCGAATCTTCATGGGCGAGGAGCTCTGCCGCGACGAGGAGTGGAACAGGGTCTCGAGCGAATACACTCTGATGGTTTTCGGCTACAGCAATGCTCTACGAGAATATCCCCG
The DNA here is from genome assembly GCA_013186775.1 of Fusarium dlaminii. NCBI lineage: Eukaryota > Fungi > Ascomycota > Sordariomycetes > Hypocreales > Nectriaceae > Fusarium > Fusarium dlaminii. The sequence goes on along the minus strand of JAAOAL010000087.1, from coordinate 234,897 downwards.
ATGGCTTCGACCATACATCCACTGGTTCCTCCCTCGATGCTGGGCGATCCGCTCAAAGCTGAATGAAGCACGACAGTGTCTAAAGCCTCACATCGAACGCCGAAATGCCATTAAGAAGCAGGCGCTGGCTGAAGGAAAGCCGTGTCCTTTTGATGACTCTCTTGAATGGTTTGAGAAGGAGTACGATAAGCATGATCCAGCGAAAGAGCAGATTGCTGTTTCGATCGTGGCGTATCATACTACATCTGACTTACTTGCCGAGACACTTCTTAATCTTTGTCAACACCCTGAGCTGTTCCAGGAGCTTCGGAAGGAGATTATTGAGGTCTTGACTGCTGAAGGGAGCTTGACCAAGGCGGCGATGTATAATCTGAAGTTGATGGACAGCGTGGTCAAAGAGTCCCAGAGACTACGACCAATTCTACTCGGTATGTCAAAGTTCTAGTCCTCGTTACCATTAGGATCTCTAACATTTGTGTCAAGGTGTTTTCAGGAGAATAGCCACGGCAGATGTCACGCTTCCCAATGGCGACATCCTCAAGAAGGGCGACAAGATCATCGGAAACACGTCGCATATGTGGGATTCCGACACCTACGACAACGCACTCCAGTTCGACCCCTATCGCTTTGTCAAGATGCGTCAGACCGGCGATGACAAGAAAGCCCACCTTGTCAGCACCAGCGCTGAGCATCTTGGTTTCGGCCATGGTGTCCACGCATGCCCCGGTCGCTTCTTCGCTGCTAACGAGATTAAGATTCTCTTATGCCATTTGTTGCTAAAGTATGACTGGAAGTTACCAGAGGGCTACACGCCGCGACCCCATCACTCGGGATTCAAACTTTATGGCGATTATTCTTCGAATCTCCTAGTTCGACGTCGTACTGAAGAGTTGGATATTGATTCGCTTTCCAGGTCATAGGAGGATAATTCTTCATTTACGCATCATTTGTGAGTGCTGAGAGTGCGGATCTGTGTGTTTGGGAGTCGAACATTGCGATTGAAGCCGGAGGGAGGTGATCTGTATACTAGGTTCACCAAGATTGACAAGATTCATTTGTTTTCGTCGCTCTTTTAAAATGCCTCTTGTCAAGTGATTATCTCGTCCCGATTCATTATCGTAAACACAATACGCGCAGAGATTTGGCATGGTGTTCAGTATGGAAGCCATTGAGATGATTTCAACTTCTTTGGTATAGTGGTACTGTCGTTAAGGCACCACCGCGTAGATCTTTGTGAAATACACTCTTTGCGGCCCTTAAACAGTGAGGCCAAGTCTAGGGGGTCGAAACAGCGGGGCTTTGGAAACTAGGTTTATGTAAATTGCTAGGAGACTTATGTTTTTAAAGATTTTTATTATTAATGCTAATTTTGTAATTTTATAATAGTTATTAATTAAGAAATTAAGCTAAAAGTATATAATTAGTTTTCAAGGCTGGCTAGAAACTAAGTACTCTGTAGGGAATGTTATAATCCAGCTTATTAACAGCCCAGGGTCGTGCATGAACATGTGACCAGGCCTGCAGCATCACGTCACGGCCCCTCAAAGCGGCTACCCGTAAGCCCAAGAACCTTTACTCTTTCATCTCATACCAGCATCCAATTGAGACATAATGGAGGTGGCCGGTCTTGCTATTGGAGTTGTCCCATTAGCCATTGAGCTTTTCAAACAATCCATTTCCGCATACAAGATTTTCATCGAAGCAAAAGAACTCGAAAAGACAGCGTCGCACCTCGGAACTAGGCTTGCTATTGAGGAGCGTCGTTTGGCCCAATGGGGACAAGGCACTGGGCTATCGACCGACGGGAAATCGAACTCTGATCTTGAGCCTGACGACAGCAATCTGGATCGACGACTTCTTGAAAACGAGGCCCTTTGTCACGTTGTTGTTCGAACTTTGACGTGCATTAAAGATGTTTTCGATGACACGGACTGTTTATCCAACAAGTATGGTGTCAAGCTATCGTCCTCCGAAAAGGCAGATTCAGAAGCCAATTCTTCTTCGAAGAGCACCAGGTCTTCTATTTCCAGAATCGGGCGGTTCAAATGGGCCATCATGGATAAAGAAAAGTTCAACGAGCTGCTGCAACAGTTGAAGTACTACAATGACAGTCTATACAGCCTCCTTCCTCGTGAAATCGGCTTCACAATCACCCGAGATGTTCTGGCAGTTCTTCTCGCCTCTGCGAGTAAAGATAGTCTGGAGGCTTATCGATCATTGGGCACGAGCCGAGAAAGTTTGATCTCTTCCGGCAGTATAGATCAATACCAGGTTATATCAACCGCAGCGTCTGTGGCACTAAAGATCAGCGGCCAGAGTCCTAAGGCAGATGAGGTCTTGGTTATCTGGCTAAATGAGATTCAGCCTGATGGGCAGGGCTCTCGCCTGGGTACGTGGAAGCAGAGGCGTGTTTTCCTCGAGACACATCGGACAATTCGATCCGACACTCAGGGTAGCAAGCATAGGAACATTCGGCTCTTGGCTTCTCTCTTGGGTCAAGCGAGGATGTCTCAAGACTTTAGCACTCCGCGGTGCCTGGGAATTTCCTTCATGGACACGGAAGCCCCGACGATGATCCACGAGCTGCCTGATGGCGTTGACCCGGTAGCGGAGCCAATAACACTGCACGAGATGATGAGTAACGAAAATAGCCGAATACCTACACTTGACGATCGATTTCAACTAGCCCAGGCTATCTCCAGGGCTATCTTCCAGATGCACTCCGCTGGATGGATGCACAAAGATATATCATCAAAGAATGTTCTCTTCTTCAAAGATAAGGAAGCTGGTGAAGCATATCGAGTTGATCAACCATATCTGAAGGGATTTAGATTTTCTCGCAAAACAAACTTTGAGGAACAAATTGAGAAAGAGGCGGGCAAGATAGTTGGGATGGGTTCGGAATGGGAAACTGACCACTCTGCTGATAGAAAGGTTGTTGCGCCGTCAAAGCGGGATAGATCACCCCGGGGACCGGACAGCCGCAGTAAAGGAGGCGATTCCAGACGTTCCCAGCCTTTAAGGCAAACGACAAAATCAAAGCAAGGGATTTTCACAGCGGTCCAAGCAGTCTTTACACCCTCAATATGGAATGGCTTATCTGGTGGTTCTGACAGGCGAAGTAATGCAGCTGAATCAAAACGGTCTGGACCTTTGAGGCGAAGAGCCAAACCGACTAGCCAGTCGGAAGAGCCGTGTGTGGTTCTCCGAGGAGAACATCAGAACACCGACTTATTGCGGGAAGCAATCTATCAGCATCCAGCCTATATCTTTCATAAGCTTGTATCCGAAGCACCCTCGGATGACAATTATGAACTAGGGGAATATACACGTCATAATAAGCGAGACTCATACTACAAGCGAAGACACGAGTACTACTCTTTGGGCCTACTACTTCTCGAGATTGGGTTGTGGCGACCGATTGAATCTATGGATCTTCTTTCGCAACCGGTTGCTGCGATGGGAATGCGAGACGTGGCCTGGCTCGCATACAATTTCGGCTTCTGGGAAGATCGGGATCTGAACGGCCGGTTGATCACGGCTACAAAGTCTGTCCGAGCAGCGCGCGGTAGACTTGTTGATACGTTGGTGCCTGATGTGCCAATCACATGGTCAGAGGAGCTTGAGCCTTACATCACCCAGCTGCGCCGGGTTCTTGACGAGGAGCAGATAGAAGGTATGTCGCTCAGTGCGTGGAATGCTGCAAGCACTCAGGATAGAGAATCTTTCTGGTCATTGTGGGATGAGGTCTATCCTCATGTACTTTTGAGAAATGATGCTATTGAACTTGCCCAGCGCAGTGTTGGGTTGACAATGGGTCGCAGGTATAGAGATATAATTATTCGATGCTTGACTTCAGATTTGAGTGTACCGAGGGCATCGAGCGAGTTTAAGTGGCTGAGATCGTTTAATTGGCTAATAGTTAAAGAATTAGAAAAGTGTCAGGCTTAGATAGATAAATCAAGTATTCATATAAAAAAGTAAACTATTATTTTAGAGAGATAAAGCTGTGTCTTAGTTGAGAGGTATTTACTATCCTATCCTATATAAACTCGCTCTGCTCCAGTAGCATAAATCCCATCTCTAATAAGCTGACTCAACTTCTTATTCGTCGCAATGTACCTGGCCAGATCACGTCTCTTCTCAACCAACAAATCCATCACAATTCTTCCGAAGACCAATTTTCCAGAGAAATTGAGATGAGTGCGATCTCCCTCAATCTCGTTATACTTATCCGCATTCTCCTGTCCAATAGCATTGACATACTTGGTGCTCGCGGTATTAAGATCCAAGTACTTAACACCAGCTTTGTTTGCAACAGCAATTGCAGCATCACGCTCGTTGCTAAGATTCTCAATCACTTTTCTGTCCTTGAAAGTACGACGCGTAAGAGACGTAACGATAATCTGCCAAAATCAGTCAATGAATCAGAATTACAAGGTCAAGCTTACCGCTGTGCCACCAGCCTCCTTGACCTCACCAATCATAGTAGCAAGGTTATCCGAGTACTCCTCCAGCGTAAGAGTCTTCTGATCATTATGCCCAAACTGAATCGTGACAATAGCTTCGTGAGCTTTTTTATGGGTCGTCACGTTATCGAGAGCAGTATCCCATAAGCCCTGAGATCGGAAAGATACAGTCGTTGCGCCGTTCTTGGCGATGTTGATACCGCCAGCAGGTTTCCTGGTGCTGTTCAGAAGGGCATCACCCCAGCCGCCGCCAGTGGCAACGGTAGAGTCGCCCGTCAAGATGAAGAAGGGAGACTTCTTGGCCTCAACACCTCCGAAGAGGGTTAAGACGCTAGCGGCAAGGGGGAGGAACTTCATAATGAGAAAGGAATAATCATGGAACTTGACCGATGAAATGAACAGATCTGTCCCCTCAGTGAACTATATACCTTCATATCCGGCAAGTCCATCCAATCATTTAGTTCTTGCAGGCATTTCAACAGCTCAAATAATTCCGCCAATAAACAGGTCTCTGCCAAAGTTTGGGGGCACGACAAGGTACCCCGGATCTTCAAAGCTTAATGCGCCAACTCCATCAAGCCGTTCCTCGGGGAGCAAGAAAACATCAGACCTTGATATAGGATGTTAAAATAAACTTGAAAAAATGTATCCTGAACTTATCCTAAATTTATACTAAGTTACCTAAGTTTTTTTATCATTTAGGATCAAAGTCCTGAGTTTTCTCCCCTAGTGCATCAACTCTATGTCGAGCCGTTGGAGTTAGTGCGGATCTCCACGCTCCGTTTTACTGGGGTAGCCGATTGTGCGACTCGGGTCTTGATACCCCGAGTTCCTACATGATTGTTACGTTCCAGGTTAAATCGACAACATAATAAATTTTTGACTCAAGACCTATTGAGTTATTGGTTCTTTTATTCATGACCGGGTACCACCAGCCCTAATCTCCATTTTCTTTTATGTTTCAAACTTCCTTAAACATTCAGCTCAGCAGCCTTGGCCTTCTGGATAGAATCCTGATAAGGCGCAAGCTTCTTCTCCAGCTTGCCCCCGGGTCCACAGAACTTATCAACCAACTGCGCACTACGCCCAATGTACAGCTCCGGCTTCATCATGCCATCGAGATCAGCCCAGATAGGCTTGAAGAACTCAGTCTTCTTGATTCGCTCAACAAGATCGTTGGACTTTCCGAGGCTCTGGACCTGGTGGGATGCTTCGAAGGACAGAACGCGGATTTGCTCGTGAGCCCTAGGTTAGTCAGTATTTGACAGCTAGGTTGAGGTTAAGGTTGGACTTACTCTTGTCGGGAAACACCCATTGCGACGAGGCGCATGATGATGTTCTCGGTGATCATGAAGGGGAGCTCGGCCATGATATTGGAGTGGATCTTGAGGGGGAAGACGACGAGACCCTCTGTGACGTTCTGCAGGGTGATGGCGACAGCATCAGCAAGGAGGAACATCTCGGGGATGTCGATTCGTCGCTGCGATCTAGTCAGAATGTGCCAGAGACTTTTCGCGAAACAAGGGTTACTCACGCAGGCGGAATCGTCCAGTGATCGCTCCATCCATTGAGCGGAGTGGGTGCTCATGTAGGTAGCGGCCTTGGACTGCAGGACTCGGGCGAGACTGGCAATTCGCTCAGATCGCATGGGGTTTTGCTTGTAGGCCTACCAGGGGCATTAGTATGTCGTCAAGCTCGCAGACAAGTATGACTGACCATGGCGCTGCTTCCGATCTGGCCCTTCTCTCGGGGCTCGCCGACTTCCTTCATGAAGGCGAGATGTCGCAGATCCGAGGCGATCTTGGTGACGGTGGTGCCGAGGCCAGTGACGGCGTTAGCAATGAGACAATCGACCTTTCGGGTGCTGGAGGATCATTAGTATCAACAGAGGAAGTCAATTGCATCGTCAGACTTACTATGTCTGTGTTGAGATCTGAAAGATGTTAATAAAGTACCTTGATAAGAATAGCATCCACTTACGTCGTAGCACTCCTCGAAGCCAGCCTTTTGGCAAAGCAGCTCATTGAGCTTGTCACACTTGGCATGATCACCACCAAAACTAAAAATGTCAGAAACTGGCCCAGCAGGAATAAATGACAAACTCACATCTCGAGGAAACTGGCCTGAGTACCAGTAGTGCCCTGCGCACCACGGAACTTGAGCTCAGCTCGCACACGCTCAAACTCATTGAGATCCATCAAAAGATCCTGCGCCCAACCCGCAGCTGCATACCGTCAGAACACAACCACTCCACTGACCAGAAATTTACTAACCTCGCTTGCCGACGGTGCTGATCTGCGCAGGCTGGAGATGTGTGAACGACAGAGTTGGCTCGTTCTTCCACTCGAGCGCAAACTTCTGCAGGTTGTACAGAACCTTGGCGAGCTTGGGGATGAGAAGATCGAGGGCGTCGCGCATGAGGATGAGCTCCGTGTTGTCGGTGACGTAGCAGCTCGTCGCGCCGTAGTGGATGATACCAGCCGCAGCAGGGGCAGCTTGGCCGAAAGCATGAACGTGCTATACACCTCATCAGCCTTATAAAAACCGTCAATGTGCAGTGTTTCTTACAGCCATGACATCCTGGTACGCTAGTCAGCTCGCTTATCCCCATGACACTGCATCAATAAAACTCACATGTCGACGGATCTTCTCCTCATGGCGTGCAACCTCAAAGTCATCGTCAGTGACAGTGAGATGAGTCCTCATCTGCTCGAGCGCCTCGTCGGTGATGGTGTTGATGCCGAGCTCCTTCTCGCTCTCGGCGAGGTAGAGCCATAGCTTGCGCCAGGTGGAGTGGCGGGAGCGCTGGCTGAAGAGGTGGGACAGCTCCTGACTGCAGTAGCGGCCCGTGAGGGTTGTCTGGTAGGTATCGAAGGCGGCCATTTTGGATATATCAAAATACTGTTACGTATGATGAGGTAGGGCGGGGGAGATCGTTTTTGACATGAACGTGGAGAAAGAAAATTTTAGCCTTTGGCCCGGATAATTCTCTAGCCGTTTGTTGTTGTGCACTTCCAGCGCTGCTCATGCCAGTGGTTGGAAAGTGTGTTTTATGATTGGGTGGATGTGTGCTTTTAATGGGGCGTTTTCCTTTAAACCGCTCATCAGCGCATCAGCGCATCAGTCCATCAGTGCATGGCAGTGTATGACCTGAAAAGATGAATACATCAGTCCATCTCTGATTACAGGCTTCACACCTGATCTGGAGATATTTGATGATGTTCTAATTATTAGTTTTCCTCGATTGAGCAGAAGCTGAAGAATTATTTGCAGATCAGCATGACGCTGGGCACTGGGCTTAATGTTGCAGATCCCCCACTACTTTTGTGTTTACCAGCGAACCTTGTCACTCAATGACAGATCTCATCGAATCAAACCATAAGATTTATTCTGTGACTCTTCCACAATACTCACCCAAGTTCAAGGCCCAATGTTCGATTCCCTATGCTAAAACCATCTTTTGCGTTGTCGTTATCGGCTCTTCGCCTAATAACGCTAGCGCAGCCTTATGATTGATAGCATGGATCTTATCTGGTGGCCATGCTTTTGACAGCAGTTTTTGAATAAGAACATGAGCAGCACCAATCTGGATAAGAGGCTCCGGGGAGTATACAACTTCAGTCTTGGAAACATCACAAGACCGAGGACTACTAAGATCAAACGTTTACGGTAGATGAGAATTTGAACTTGCCAGGCTCTATGTTTGGGCATCAATGACCATAGCATTCAGAACCCAAAGCATGAAGCCGATTTTCCTGACCATACTATAGAGATATTTCTGTCGTCTTTAATGTGTAATTTCATTCGGACGTAGATGTATGCAGTCCTTGACTGAACCTTCTGCTGTGGTGTATTAATCGGGTTTGTTGAGAGATAGTTCAAAACGCTGAAACTTTGTGAATTCTAAGGCAGTCAGCCAGATGTCGACTCCTTTTGCAAAACTGACGCGCGAAATGCCCCGCCCTAATGCAATTATTGCAAATATCTTACTAAATATTCCATTGAGTACCAGGCATGCGAACTGTTTATTCAAAGATCAAAGTCTGTGTTGAAATTAGCTGAGAAACAGAGGTTTAGGGTATGGGCTGATGAGCATGGACAAAACTGTTGATGCGATAAGATAAACTGATAAGATAAATCTCCTGACCCGTCACGTCGCAAGCAAAACCACTCGACGCGTAACCACGGCACAGGGACTCACCCCATTTCACCAGATCTCTCATCCTCCCATCTCGGTAATGACGTAAACGACACGAATTCATGTAAAATGCATTAATGTTCATCTGATCTTTAAAATGACCCAAACCTCTCCAATCCCCATAAAACCCGTCCCTAGCGCCACGGAATCACCGGCGCATCTACAAAAATAGTATCACGCTTACCAAGAAACGGTCTAGAACGCCTCGCCAACATGGATCAATACGAGGATCCAGCTGCAAAAAAACCAAGTCTACCCCTGTAAAGAAAAGGGGGTCGTTTAATTTAAATAAACAGCCGTTTCCTTCCCCAAACCTTTTTTCTTGTCCATCTCTTGGCTGTTTATACCCGACACTCGCTTATTCATCACTTTCGTTATACTTTAATTTTTTTCAATATGAAGCTTTTCGGATCTATTGGCGCCGTCGCGGCGGCTTTGATGCTGCTTCCTGGTCAGGCTTTGGCTGGGCAGTACAAGGGTTTCAGTATGGGTGCCAACAGGGCTGATGGAGCTTGCAAGTACACTGCGGATTGGAAGAAGGATTTCCAGACTATCAAGAGCTGGAACAAGGGTTTCAACGCTGTGCGCCTGTACTCCGCCGATGACTGCAACAGTAAGTTCACCCCTGCACACAAAAGATCGACACATACTGATGGATTTTAGCACTCGTCAAGGCTGTCCCCGCCGCCAAGCAGACCGGCATGAAGATCCTTGTTGGCGTCTGGGCCACCGACGACGCTCACTTCGGCCGCGACAAGGCCGCTCTTCTCAAGGTGATCAAGCAGTACGGCACCGACTGGATCGCCGCCATCTCCGTCGGTTCCGAGGACTTGTATCGCAAGGACATTTCGGCCGATAAGCTGGCCCAGCAGATCTACGACGTGCGCGGCATGGTGCACCAGTACAACAAGAACCTCAAGGTCGGACACACCGATACCTGGACTGCGTGGGTCGACGGCAGCAACGACGTAGTCACCAAGGCGTGCGACATTGCCATCACCAACGGCTTCCCCTACTGGCAGGGCGTCCCCATCAAGGAAGCTCTGCAGAAGAAGACCTTCCAGAACTCGTACTGGAATGTGCAGAAGCACGTCAAGGCTGTTAACTCTAAGGCTGCTGTCTGGGTTGGAGAGACGGGATGGCCTACCAAGGGATCTAACTACAAGAAGGCCGCTGCTACTACAGCTAGTCTGCAGAGCTACTACAACAATGTTGGATGCTGGCTGTGGAAGCAGAAGGATGCTAGTGGTTTCTGGTTCACTGCTTTCGACTCGCCTCAGTCTACTCCTGAGGTTGAGAAGTACTTTGGTGTTGCGAACAAGGACCGCAAGCTCAAGTTCAGCCTGACTTGCTAGATGGAGCGTATCTGATTTTGAGTATATTTTTTGAACATGGGATCTGGCTGGGAAACAGGCGCTGGAGACTCATCTGCATATACATTCATTCATAGACTATTTCATTCAAAAGCCAGCGGGGGAATAAATATAATGGCATTGTAATTTACTGTAGGTATCTGACTTGTGACAAGTGTTGGTGATTACCTTAAGCCTCAAGCTTTGACGCCCAAGGGAGGGCCCAAGTAGCTCTTCGCTACACCACCACAGTCAATCACGATCTTCTCAAGCAACATATTCGCATGCCCCAGCCTAACATGTAGCGTATGAGCACCAGGCCCCAACGTAAGTGCATGCTCTCGGACCCAAACGTTATCCGACGCAGCAAAGAACCAGCCATCAGCCGACGCCCATCCCTTGTCAGCAGCGTTCTTCTCGCTTTCTGGAGTTCTCTTCTGCAAAGGATATCTTTGGCTTTGTTCCTCATCAATCTGGACGTCATACGTCAAAATGTCTTCTGACGAGAGATCCAGAGTCGTGCCGAAGTAGAGTACTAAAGTAGCGTTGGAAGTCTCGCTGAAGAGGTAAAAAGGATAGTGACAGCAGGGTGTCAAGTCATCGCTGTGGGTTCCCGGGGCGAGAGTCAAAGAGCCAGTTTCAAGTCTGCCCGCATCGGGTAGAACCAGGTACGGAGTCTCGAGGTGACAATCGGTGGCAGGGATAGACACGAAACTATCTTGTTCGACAAACCCTCTAAAAGAGTTCGGAACACGCCTCCCATCGATGGGTAGATGGACCTGCTCAAAGTCACCTTCTTCCGACTGAACATCAATCAGGACTTCCTCTTTGAAGTCATCAGGCACTTGATCCCAATTAATCGAGATCTCAACTCTGGCATCTTCTTCACCGGGTACCAAGACCCCCGAGACCTTTGACAGCTTAATCCAAGGCTGAGGCGCTGTAACAGACCAGTTGATCTTCGGCACTCCCCGGGTAAAAATATCAAAGTATCGAGCCTCAGGTCCATACCGACTCATAGGTCGTAAAGTCAGCCCAGGAACAAGATCCCGTCTACTCGGATGCGTTCGCTCAGACTCTTCATTGATCCGACCTGGCCTTACACCCTCATGACCTTCCACGGCAACACCCATCTGTCCCACAATAGGATTGGAGTTCTGACGTTTCTGAACAAAGCATAATCCACCAATCATGTCGCGTGAAGGAGCATGCCATGTATCTTCGTAGCCGTAGTGGGTCTGCATCAGGATATGGTTCCATTTTCCGTCCAAAAGGCTGTGATACTCTTCCGAGAGAGTGAAGTCTTGGTCAAACGCGTCTAGAGCGATTTGGGCGTATGTGTTCGCTGAATTTCGTCTTTGGCGAGCGTACAGCTTGTTTAGTGCTTGGCTCCAGCGCACTTTGTTATACATATATGATGCTTTGGTGGGATGAAGAACAAGCTGGAAAAACGCTGCTTTTTCTGCTTCAGAAACACGAGCATGTACCCTTTCAGCATCATCAAGAAGCTCTTTCCATCGATGGTAGACGGTATCGGCTTCTCTATAATGTAAGACGGAGAAAGTATCAGGCTCAATATGCTCATGCTTTCTCAAAGCGAGCAGCCGATCATGTCGATGCCAAATTGACCCGACTTCATCCGCGAGCTGAGCCCCAAACTCTCGCTTAGCAGCTTGACTAAAGAACTGTGGGAGAGTATCGTGTTTGATACTGTTGATGTCCCAAGCTAGAGCCATGGCGAAGGAGATTGGGATTTCTTGAGGCTTTAGGTCACCGACGTTGAAGACCCAGATTTGACGAGCGCTGTGATGGTACGCTTGCTGTAATTGATGCCACACTTTCCCCTTGCAGGGTATCAGCAGTTGTTCAGGAGAGAAGGGTTGAGACTTACTAGTGAGTTTGTGTTGATCCACTTATAGCTTCGAGGATCTCCGACATATTGAAGGTGGTAATATACCTAAGCGATCGTTAGCGAGCGCTGACAACTGAAGAGAGGAACCTACACCAGCCCCACCCTTCCTCTTGGCCTCTTCCTTTGTCGGAAGTCGACGGATCGTGCCAAAGTTGTCGTCCTGAAATAGAAGCGTTACATCTTCGGGGACATTGAGCCGACCTGTCTCGAACATCGACTGGACCTCTTTATAGATCGCGAAGAGTTCTGCACGAGTTAGATACTTCCCAACCTCAAGTGGGGTGATACTCACGAGGCACAGCGTCTTCACTCCCATAAACCCTTTTAACAACCTGCCTCTGCGTCTCAATAGCATCCTGCACCACAGAAGCAGGATCTTCAGCCAGCATCTTCTTATCGTATTCTCCTCTGATACCCAGAGTGAAGTATGAATCACAGCCCTTAGCTCGACTAGCGCCGTGTTCAAAGAACTCGGTAATTTTCTGCTTATTCGTCAACCAATTCCAGCTCCCATCGGGGTTCTCTGCGAACCACTCATTTGAGAGCCGCTGCATGGGCTCGTGGTGGGATGTAGATATGACGATGCCATATTCATCTGCGAGCTTTTGATTCAGTGGATCGTCTGTGAAGAATGATGCGCCGGGGTTGGGGTAGCCGGGCCACATTGCTGGCCATAGGAAATTTGCCTACGTGTTGTTAGTGGTACGTCACAGTTGAATGGGTAGATCGTATACCTTGAGTCTGAGTAGAAGTTCAAAGACTTTGACATAAAACTTGGAGTTGTATCCTCCGAACTTCTCCCTCACCCAACCTGTCAAAGCAGGTGCTTCATCGTTGAGAAAAATACCGCGATGTCGTACAGACGGCTCGCCGTGGACTGTCTGTTTCTCAATGACATATATCTCTTTATGGTGTTTTGGTGGTACGTCGGCCCACCAGTACCATCTCTTTAGTGTTAGTACATCTTGTTGAATTGACCGTGTTCGGAACGACTCACGGTGAAACCCCAATCTGTTCAGAGAGCGTGTAGATGCCAAAGATGGTACCTCGCTTATCACTTCCAGCTATCACCAAAGCCTTCTCACACTTTCCCAGAGACTGATCGATGATATTCGTGCTGAATGTCTCCCATTTTCCCTCAATTGCCTCGGCATCAAGTTTACCCTGTTGCGCAAGCGCCTTGATGATACCACTCGAAGCAACACCGCCGATGATGATAGCCGTTTTCGTCTGTATCTTTTCGTAATCCGAATCAGATGATATCACGACCAACGGACTTTCATCTCCATTCGTCACACGAGCAAAGTCTTCGGCCAAGTCCCCTACGGCGCGGATAACACCAGGGTAATCTGATTGGTCCACCACAATCGAAGCACCGACCAACGGGATTGACCCAGGCGAGGGTTCGAAGTCAACGATCTTTTCTTCAAACATGATCAAACACGTTTAGCATTTGTCTCTTGGTAGAGAGTTTAATAACTCAGATTGCGAAGTCGGTGTCAACTCCGAGATCCAGTCACCTGATCCTGACTTTCCCCTCAATCGTTAGCTCGGTTTAATGTCATCCCGAATATTCCGCACTTAAAAACGAGAGCATCGTGGCCTTGGCAAACACGACATCTTGCCCCTCATTTGCTCAAACCATAGTGGTTTTTTAAGATCGGGGAGAAGGCCGGTTTGCGAATCGCTTCATTTCAATGCAACTTGGATTACCGAACAAGATTACATGGTTCCCCACTACAGTATAATTTCTATAGCGCCGTTTTGTCATTCCTTAGACCAATGCTTTCTGAATCGCATCCATCGCCATAGCAGTGACAACACCTCTGCTTCCAATCTTAGTGGCTTAGTCGCATAACTCCACAACCATGCTAATTCCCACCCACCATCAAGCTGTTGACTCTCCAGTAAAATCTTGACATCTCTATCATTCTTCAAACCCAAAGATTGCGCACTCAGAGTTCTCATTGCAGCACCGAGAACATTGTCATCGCACCCCATGCACTCCTGTACACATTCGACAAGTAAACCCCTCATTCTCTGGAGCTTTTCGTCAGATGGACGTCTAGCGCAGAGGTCTGAGAATGTATAAGAACCAATCTGGGATTTTGTAGTAGCGACTGCCGTGGAGAAACACCCTGGTCTCTCGTACGCGACAGAGATATTCGTAGACACCGGGGAGTTTCTCGGCCCAATCTTTGATTGTGAAGAAGCGAAAGACATTGGCGCAGACGCAATGACAGAGTCGCGGGCGGTTCTTACTAAACCAAGCCTAGAAAATGATGAGAATTGAGAAGAGAATGTGCACTGCATCAATACTCACTTCTGGAAGACTGTCGTTGTTGATATATGATAATATCACATCCCTTGCTTTGATCTTTTGTTTCATCGACCTATCTTCCAGCATAGTCATTGCTAAACACGATGTGTCGGGATCATCCGGGTATGTTGTGCCATCATACGTAGGACTACCATGAAAGTAATTCCAAGTATCGCCCTCGTTCTTCAGCAATTCCTTGTCTCACCCAACCTGACTAGATTTATTCAGTCGCCGGACTTGGTTCGCGGTTTAGCTAATCGTACCCGAACTGGGAAGGAGGCCATTCTAAGCTGGAGAAAGACAATAGAGTTTATAGAGCCGTGATTAGTCCAAAGCTAGAATAAAACAATCCCGAGCCTCAATGGTGGATTCAGCAAAACAGCTTCACAACGCTGTCTTCATCATGTCTATGCTCCATTTCCACAATCTCTCCCCCAGCTCGTCATTCCTAGCGGCCTCTGAGAGCTTGGCCTCGGTGGCGTCCCAGCTATAACCATACCAAAACTTCCCCGCCAGTGGACCGACGTCAAAGTACCTGCCGCTCAACTTCCGTGACGCGATCTCTGGATCGGTCGTGAGTAGGAGCGTGGTGCGCGCGCCGTCCTGGACGGGGATGCTGGTCATTCGCACGACCGACGACGTGAGGAAGGCGATCCAGGGCGGGATGGCGGCGGAGTCGGTGGCGGCGGACGTGCCTATGGTGCCTGGAGATTAGAGACGTCAGCGGTGGAAGAGATGGACAAGGTGGGGGGTAATGACCTGGATTGAGGCAGTTGACGAAGATGTTATCCTGTCCAGATTCCTGAAGGTGTTTGTGAAGAGCGCGGGCAAAGAGGATATTTGCGAGTTTTGAGCGGGCATATCTGAGTTCTTTTTAGTATTAAAATCTTTATCATACGTGATTCAAGTTTTTCGTATACCTTTGCAAGCTTGCTTGAACATCCGCCATTGTCTGTAGGTTTGTCACCCCTTCAATACGCAAGTCCTCAAAGTCAATGATGTCGCCTGGTACGGCTTTATACATTGCGTGAGCATGAGATGCGACAACGACGACCCTGGCGTCGCCGTAGCGTTTAGACGTTTCCTTGATGAGGTCCTGCAGTTTTTCTTTGTGAGTGCAATTTCAATTACTGATAGAGTAAGATTGCCCACCAGGCACCTACCAAGAGGTTGTAAATAAATACAAAGTGTCCGAGGTGCTACAGTTTGTAATAATTAGCGTCTACCCATCGGGATCGGCATTTCCCGCCACTCTCACGTTGGTCTAATGCCGCGTTAGTCATATATTACACATCCAACAGTGTAGTAAACCTACACCAAACTGGATCTCCAACCCATCCCTCGTCAGTGTCTGAGGCTATGGAGTGTTAGTAACAGTACCTGTCAGAGGTTTAAAAGGAATTTCCTTTTCAATTTTGGCCTTACCATCACAGAGAGAGCGGCATTAGCGACCACGACGTCAAGCCTCGTCTCGAGCTTCTCAAACTGCTTCGCCGCGTGAATGCAGCTCTTCATATCGGACAAGTCCAGTTCTAGGAACCTCAAAGAAGACTCGTAATGATCGGGGACTGATAAGTCTTTTACCAACTCTTGAAATTTATTCTTTGACCGGGATGCCACGTATACTCGAGCATTGCGTCGCAAAAGTTGGGTCACTGTTTCCTTTCCGATTCCAGTTGCGCCTCTGTAGCCACACGGTCATTAGCCAGGTCCGATGCAGTGGATTCGTACTTGCCCTGTCACAATCATGACTTTTCCTGATAGATCAGGAATGTCTTCTGGTGAAAATTGTTTCCTGAATGGCTCCATGGTGCAAGCTCTTCACCGTTCTGGGTCACTCAGGCGCCAAAACCTAATTTTAAAGCAACCGACGTTTCCTTATATACTGAAAGGTCAGGTATGCCAAAGGTAAATGCTTCTTGTTGGGCGGAGATCTCCTGGGAACCTTCGTTCGTGTTCGTTTAGCTGAAGCTAGTGGGGCTAGGGCGGACATAGGGGTTAGTAGCTTCCCGACCCTGGGTATGTATGGCTTAGGTCCGGTATCTCCTTAATTAGCTACCGTACTCTAGAAACGTTAGCATGATAGTTATTATAAATTAAATTAAAAGAAGATTTAATATTAAGTTATACATTAATTATAAGGTTAGAAAATGTACTTTAGGTTTAATATAATAGGTTATTATTGACCCTTAGACTCTTTACCTCTGAGACCACTATATATTCATGCTTTTACATTTTAACATAGCCTCAGAGGCCTCAACTATAGTTATCCATTGGGGTCCGAATCACAATGCATCGGCGGTATGGCTTGATATGTCAAGTCGTAAGTTATTGTCAAAGCGTTGCGCAGCATCTGGAGTCAGCGAGGTTCGAGAACATGGTTGTAACACCTGGGTTATTACCTCGAAGGATTTGACAGTCTTGAAGGAGAAGGTCGTTTCCGACTTTTCGTTGCACAACATGAGGGAATCACGTTGATAGGATATTGCCTAATGGTCAAGGAACATGCGATGGGATATGGCCCCCAAGACTCTGGAAAAAGTGTTCCGCTATCGTGCGATAGCGCTTGGCCCCCAAATGAGGAAACTTCCGAGATATTAGGTGTAAATGGGCACCAGAAGATAACATGGTCTTAACTCTATCACTATCCATTACTTCAAACCAACCACTATGCATTCTTTCAAGATCATTCTTATCTCTCTTGCCCCTGTACTGGCGATGCCAGCAACAAGCCCACGGGACATCGACGCTGAAGAGCCTTTCGACTTTGGACAAGGCTTCCTGGTCCCTGCCAACGTTTCCATTGATTACTATGGTTCTACTCCCATGATCTCCCTGTCTTATCTCAACCTACGCGACCTTGAAACCCTGGAAGAGCCCCTCGCTCCAGAGCTGGGCAATATCACCGACTTCGATCTCGATACTCGCGCACCCAAAGAAAATAATTATTCTATGGTAAAACTCAAGTTGACTACGGCTGCGACGCCTCCATCAGAAAGCCCCTCGGCGAAGCCATCCACTCCATCTGCGGAAATGGAGACTGCGACAAGAGCGTCGTGTACACCCGCAAGGTAGTCCACATGGCGGGTGGTAACGGTAAAAAAGACGCCTGGCTCCGCATCGCAGTCAGAGGCGAGTACTATGGACGCCATACACGAGGATACATGGCCTCAGCCGTTCAGAAATCTGTCAACCCAAAGACTGAGATCCCAGCTATGCGGTGCTACCTCCCGACAAACCCCAAACTTCCAGGCGCAGAAGTGTAAGATGTCCAAGTTTTAGCAACTATATCAAGATGCGTAAGAACTTTGGCGATACGATCTATATGGAGATTGAAGTTAGCCTTCAGACTAGTAATAGTGAGTCACTGAATCGTGGTAATAAGAAGGCTTGACTAATGTGGACATAGCACACTCCTTTACACCAAATATTCTCAAAGAGGTTGCCGGTGCGCTTGGGGGAATTGGTGGTTCCTTTTTTGGGACTCTCGTTACTGCCATGATTGGTTGTTAAGTAAACCAAGAGAAGGATTCTGATGGGGAAGTCTTCAACTTGCAGGGATATAGGCACTCAACTCCTATATCATCGATGTTTCGCGGGTCTAGATACTGGAAGAATAAATTCTTGGGATTACCATACATGTCTATTCTGGAGATCTCTAGATATCTTGTTCAGGCCCATCTGTAATCCTTTTCGTGATAATGCCAAACTTGCTCATGCCTGTATGTATAGTCGACTCATTGCGCCTATCATACTGCTCCTTGGTCCAAGGTCCCCTGACATCCTCCTCATCCATGTAATCCTTGCCGATCATACGTTCATTGCGCTCCCAGTAGGGGTCAATAACTTCATTGTCTGAGTGCCAGCGACCAAAGACCTTTCCGCACCCCATGACGAGACCAACGATAGCGAAGCCATCGTCTGCACGGAGATGAGTAGGAAGTTTGATTGGAAGACGAGCATGCTCATTCGTTTCTCCCCCATTTTCATCCCGTTTCATGTCTACGCCCCATAACACTGAGCGGCCCCGATTGGTATGGATCTGGATTACAGGTTAGCTAGATTCTCATGGACCTGGTCCACTCACTTCGATTGCTGTAGGCGCAGGATCATGATAGGGGCCATGGTAGATCTTGAACTCCTCAATCCTTTCACCGCCTTGGCCATCAATTTCGAATGTATCCCAACGCTGCTCGGGCCAGATCGATCCGTCATCATCCCGGTCTCGTAAGTAGCGAGTCCCCCTATCTGTCGCAAGGCACAAGTTGCCTACATCACATTTGTGAGCTCCCCAATCACTCACGCTATACTTATCTCGTATAAGGTATGCAGAAAGGCTACGAATTTGGGATAGTTGGTTTGTATCATCACTGAGAACAAGCGTGTTCAGGGGAACAAGACTGTGCCAACGCCCACTATATTGAATGCGACCTTTACAGATCTGTAATCGCATATCAGAGTCGGGCATGAGAAAGCTTTTGAACATGCACGTTTTCGCATTCCAACAGGTCCCCTCATGGGCTCTAGCTTCGGGGACCTGTGAAGGCTTCCCTCCGCCGTCGGTACGGGCTTGTAACAGCCACATTTTCTCGATAAAAGGATCGACACCGTATCTTTTATGTGCCTTGTATTCCATGTCAGGTTAGGTTTCTAAGAGAGCCTTCAATAACCTACTGTAAGAGTACCCCTAATACCAATTATGGTCATATTCTCTGCAACAGCGAATGGCAATTTGAATAGGTGCGGACCATCTTGGCCATACGTATGCTCAGAGCCATCGGTATGATAAACCTGCTACTGCGTAAGTATATCGGAGGTATTTATAATTACCTGTTGACTCACTGTAACGCCCCTACAGGACGAATAGTTCCAAGAATATGCCTGACATGGTCTAAGGACAGATGAGGCGTAGATATGGAAGACAAACCCGCTGATCCAGACACCACCTGGGAAGGATCCCGTCGTCTTATATGAGCCGCTTTCCTGCGGTTCATGTCCAAAGATTCTCTGATCTTCTCCAAAGCTGATAGCTATACCTGATAAATCTCCTTGCGAGTTCCAGAAGAGGTTAAATGTCCATAGGCGAAGGAGTTCGTGCCAGCCTCGCAAGAAATTCGCCGAACGAAAGTACAAACCTGGCTCACGAGTATCGCCTAGTACCTGGATCCCACTTTTGACAGCTTGATATATGATGTACCCTTTTTCGGTGGGTTGGCGCCGTGGTTCTCGGATATAAAGACTCTCAATCTGCTCACAGACCTTCCATATTCTTCGACGATTGGCGACTCGGAACATGAATTTCGCGACTCCCGAGCATGGCTTGGAAGCTTTCTCGGCCCACAAGAAAATCTTTCTGAAATCCCTGCCCTTCAAAGCTTGAGACTGTTCTCTCAGGCATTCGTGTAGCTCGGTAAAGTAAGGCAAATGGGTTACTATTCGCCTCTTCCAAAAAGAGGCATTGTCCCTCAAGCTCAAGAATGTCGTCCACGAGGCGGAGAAGAGATTCAGAAGACTTGTATTGTCCAGGAAATCTGAAACGGTAAATATGACTGTTTCGGGAAGAGCTGCCAGTGGGTTTGACTCTGTCTTATCTCCATAGTAGAACTGAAGAGCCTCGCTCTTGAACTCAGAACCTGAAATGGAAGAAGCAATATCATCCTTGACTTCAGTACTGTGCTGCGGGTTGGAGACTGTATACTCCTTGCCAGGAATGCATATCCAATACCAACTCTGAGCCTCGTTGACATCCCCATAATCCAGGGAAAGACACCTTAGCTCTGGTGGTCGGATCTTCCTGACAACAGAGAATCGGTCGAAGGCTCTATAGAGTGCCCCTTTGTGAATCTTGGTAGTATCAGGAGTCCCAGTCAAATACCATGCCAAAGTCTCATAGCATTCCGGGTGGAAGGGAATCACTCGTTCACGACATTTCTCGTTCTTGTAGACTCTCAGAGAACGCACGTCAATACCCTCAAGGGTGAGATCTTGTTCCGTTTCAGAGAATAAGCCCAAGAACCGATGAATTCTAGCTGGCCCAAATACATAAAATCTGGTCTGGTCAGCATATTTTACGAGGAAATAGTTGGGAACAGACTTTGAGTTTGCAGCAGCTGAAGGATTATAACCCAAGAATTGGGTGTGATTTGTCCACTCGACGTCATCTGGGTCGATGACATCTGGATCATACTTGTAGCAATCCTTTGGGCGATTGTAATGGGATGTTATGTTGTATGAAGCGACTGGACCTCCGCAAATAGCGCACCACACATTTGAATGACTTAATTGTGCCATTTCCAATCGGACATCTGGCGAGCGGTCTGTAAAAAGCTTCAAGAGTGTGCTATTGACCAGTAACAAATAAGATAGGTGGCGAAGCTGCTAGAGGTATACCAGGCGCCGGATGGAAGACAAGGTTGATCCGTCTTGCACTTTATATGGAGTCCAACTCATCATGGATGCGATTGATGGATGCGATTGGTGTGTTGGTTGCAATACCGGAGGTTACTTGATTAAGCCAAGCTCGAAATATGGCCTGACAACGTGGTGAGGTATTACTATAGCCGTAATAACATTGTAACCGAATTTATTATAAAACGCACGCTGCACCTTCTCTGTCGGACCAGCAATCTCCTTGCAGACAACATCAACTACCGCTATCATTAAAAGCGCCAATATGCCGGATATCTCAGAAATGATTGAGTTCTTATGGCGACCCCCACGAATAAACACAGGGCCTATAGTCAAGCATCTGGTTAATGACAGAAAAGCCCCAGAGAATTTTCAGTATTATCGAAACTGGGGTTTTACGGTTTACTGTACTTTCTATGGCCCTGACTCGGATAAACACTGGGACACACTGATTGACGCCATGACTCGACAGACCTTACTTGTACTCGGCTACTACGAAGGGGATAGAATGTTTAATGCGGATATTAAAAGAAACTGGGGAAAATATAGTGATAAAAGCGAGTACCTGAAGGATATAGATTGACTGAAGAAGCTTTTCTGCCTCACTACATGGGAAAATGCATTGTTGCTTGATGGTCTCGATATCCCCTAGATCCGAGAAGTCTGCTGTAAAGAGCTTCCCTAGGCTAGGGAAAATATAGAAGTGGCTAAATATTGTTTTGCATTGGTTGCTGATGAGAGGGTACTGAAAGATGTTGCAAGTGGAGTCTTTGTAATCACAGCTGTTGCTTATGATCAGGACGAGGATCGATTCAGTCCGGGATGGGTTAGAATGTCAACAGGTGACATACTGAACCTCTGGGAGTCGCTTTTTCTCGAGGTTTCTGGTTTTCGTACTATCCACTGTGCGATGCGATGTGAACTGTCCAAACGCGACCTTGAGACTTATGTCTGGCCAGGACTTCCTTGCATTGAGCCACTTGGCGATTGTTCTGAAGCTCAGACTGCAAGCCCACGAGGCACACCAGAGTTTACTCAGTTCAGGATCGACTATTAGTGGCAAGTAGCTTGGAGATGATAATGCCTAAGTATACAATTATTATTGTTTGTGGACGAGTGCAATATAAAATAACAATCTGATGCTGGCAGCTTCAAGCGGGTTCGTATTCATAGCATTGAAATCACCCATAGTTACAAGAGGATGGTGATCATAGCGCCCTACTGGCCCAATGGAACCTTGGCCCACTGACCAACAAAGACCAACAACCAATACAGCATAACATAACATAATAGAAATCACATGTTTTCCCTTACCCAGGACCATTTTAATCGCATCCACCGCTTTCTGAAAATCTCATAATCCGCACGTATCATCACAAAGCGGTTTCCTGGCAAAGTGTCAGCCTGTAATATTTTATTTTTTTTAGCTTAACCTTGATTTGTATCCGATAAGATAGAAAGGCTATTCAATAAAAGTCACGGTAACTATTCCCTAGAAGTAAAGAAAAGCCAGTGAGTTTGGTCTTAGTTACAGGGATTAAGACTGTTATGCCTGAGGCCACTATTTACCGATAAAATTTAATAAATGGAGATTCCTTCCCTTCTATCATTTCCCCTCTACAAGTAACAACACCAATTTAGCATCCGCATTTTAATCCTTCACATTGCATTCGGCACTAACAACACCTCGAAAACATGGACAGGCCTTACAAAATGATAAACATACTATGGCAGCCTCCCAGCACACGCCAGGGAAGGATTATTCGCAAAGAGAAGCTTGATAGAACTCTTCCTGAAAACTCAAAGTACTACGGTCACTGGGGTTACACTATCTATCGCACACACTATAGTCCCGAGTCCGATAAGCAATGGGAAACGCTGCTCGACGCTTTAAAACGGCAGACTAAGCTTGCAGTTGGTTACTATCAAGACATGCCGTTCGAAGATGAGCTGATGCATCAGCGGGCTGGTTTCCTACCAAAGACTTGGTATTACCAAAGCCAAAAACAATATTCAGACGATATCAATCGAATCAAAGACTTGTTCCATCTTGATATTCGTGAGGATCTATCGCTCGACGGCTTGGGGGTACATGAGATCCGCGAAATGTGCCTTCGTGATAGACCCGAGACACAAGAAGCCATGGCAGGGCGTCGGTTCAAATTCGTGCTTCTTGCTGATAGAGCAGTATTTAAAGCTATGGAAAGAGGCGAGTTTGTTGTTAAGGCAGTCTCATATGACTGGGAGGATGGTTGGGATAATTGGGGCTGGATGAGGATACCAACGGGTTACCTGTTTGTCCTTTGGCAGTCGCTTATGGGAAAGGATGATAATTACCATACGGTGCTAAATTTTGATGGCCCAGAAGAGGGCCTAGAGGAGTACATATGGCGTGGTGGCTGGATGGCGGATTCGACAAACAAGTGCTCCGAAATACACATGGAAATGCGTTTACTACCGTAATCACCAGTAGCCAGAAAACCCAACCTAGATTAGAAGGCGCTTACTCAAGTCGTCTGTTGAAAATGCTATGACTTATCCTCACCAAAGATACAAAAATGACTACTAGATATGTCATTCGCAAGACAATCCAACCAGAGACGTCGCCACTAGAAGTATTGCCATAATCATTTCCTTTGAGATTACATCAAGCAAGAGATTGTATATATATGACACAAGAGCTGTAAAGTGGCCTTTTATCAACTAATAGCCACTCATCAGCCAAGGCTTCTCAGTCGCTGTCTGAACTTCAGAGTAAACATTAAAGCAAGGCACTGACATGTCTCCAAGCCAGATCTCAGCTTCCAAATCACTCTCTGGGCCATCGCACTCCATCCAGTAATATTTGTTGGTAGATTGCACATCAGCAAGCAGAAGAGCTTCCCAAAGTTCAAGCAAACAGCCTGTTTTCAGCCGTACCCAACCCCAGCCACCGTGCTCGATACGATCCCAGTCGTAACCTACTGCCTTAACCACAAATTCATTTCGTGCGATACCATCCAGTACTGCATTGTCAGCAACCAGGGCGAAACAGAACTTAGCCCCTGCCATCTTCTGCTCTGCCCCATGATGTTGTTTTTGGCAAACCCCTCGTATACCATTGATGTCGAGGCCTTCAAGATGCGAAGGATCCTCATGTGGAAATAGACGAAACAAGCTCTTGAATATGTCCACTGAGGCTAAATAATTTTCCCTCTTTTCGTAATAACCGTGGTGCCAATTTATGTCCCTCTTCCAGAGCTTCTCAACCTCGTCACTCTCGTAATACCCAATGGATAGCAAGGTTTGTTGCCTCAATGCTTGGAGAAGAACGTTCCAGGGTTGATCCGATTCAGCGCATAATATGTGCGATAAATCGCAAAACCCCATTTTTTGTAGTATCCGAAATCCTCGGGCTTGAAACGGTTCGGGCTTGGCATTTCGGGATGGCGGTCACGTTTTCGGGGAGGATTCCATAAGAGGTCTAGAATTTCTGAGATCTCTGCCATTTTCACACTCTGCTGGCATTATAGTGACGCACGTTCAATACTGAGGAGAGGAGAGGTTTGACATATTGCAAGAAAAGACGAGAAAAAGCCCCCCCTTTTTTAGGCAGCAAACACGAAGAGCCCCCACATGAAGTGTTGGCTAACGGTTTTGGCATTCGTAATGCTCTGCCGACGTGGAGTAATCATATATTTCCTAAGCGAAGAATTCGGGCGTTTGATTGCCATGAAGTTGGGATTGATGCTCTAATTGCAGCCTAGTGCTCAATCATTTCGCAGATATATAGAGATGCAAATGCAGTTCTAATCTTGACTCAATTGTCTACTAAGTTAATACTCAAGCCTGAAATGAGAAAATCTAGAGCTATTTTCATGTGCAGTTTGAGCTTCGGAACAGTTGTGAGTTGGATAAATGGAGGCATCGCCTGGCCAAGTGTACCTCTTCGACTCCTCTCCAAGCCAGTGATCCTTAATCTCGCCGTAAGGGTCAGAACCAATTAAGTACCAGAGTAAAAGTGACTCCCAAAAGGTCAGCACCTCACCGGTTGGAATTCTTATCTAACCCTGCCCGAGTCGATCTTCGTCCCAATTATAACCAATAACTTTAACGATAAACACTCCAAGGGCGATATCCTTCAAGACAGACTCATCGGCAATAAAGATAAAGTAAGCTTTCGCCCCTTCTATATTCTTGCTGGCCTCTGGAAGCTCCTCGCGATACAGTTCTCGAATTTAAGGGATGTCGAGACTATCAAGTATTGATAAGTCTTCTCTCACTGTAAGATGACATAGCTTCTTTAATTGGTTTATGTTATCCATATAGTCGCTTTTGTCTGCATATAAACCCCACTTCTGTCTCTAGTCCTCTTAGTATATCATTTCAGTCTTATGGTAGCCGAGTGTAAGGTAAGTTTATCGAGTCATTGTATCGATAAGTTTCCCCCAATGCTTATCAGAGTCAGGACCATAATATGTCCTGTATACTGTGAACCCCCAGTTGTGATAATACTGGATATTTGCTGGATCTCTCTGATCAAGTGGACGCCTCTTGACTCCTGGTTCTTTTCGTGGGGGGCGCCATAGGAAATCAGTTATCTCTGAGACTGAGATCGACGGCATCTCCGTGCTATTAATGCTTGGTGTGGATGCTGTGTGTGGGAATTGGGGATGTTGGAGAATGTTATCGGTTTTGAGAGGACTGAAATGGATGTAATGCTCTGATAAGAGTTTGCATTTGGTAACACTCGCTTAAAATGCTACTATGTTTACAACCATACTTCACTAACATCATGTGCTTGGTGACTTACGGTTTGCTTGAATCTAAACCAATTTTATACAATCAATTCACCGACCTGCGCCATAGGGCGGAATGGTAAATACAATAAGCTGAGCAAATATCTGATGCTGACTTAATGTCACATTGAAAACGTTTAAACAAATGGTTCTCTCATAGCCGTCACTAATCGCCTAACTCTGTAATTAGGACTTTGACTGCTATAGTAAACCAGTCCACGACGAACTTTAGGGTAACAGCTCGTCGATGAAAGGAAAGTGCATGAAGCTTTCCCTGGCCAAATGCGCCTCCCAAGCTCTTCTTCTGTTGCCTGGAAACGAAGCATTTCGTGAGTCTTATACATCAACAGCATGGGTGACTGGTAAATCTCCAGTAAGTACCCGGTCGGGCTTCTCGAGTAAGGCGAGTGATGTAAGCATCAGCTGTCAGGTCTATCAACTCAAAATAATACTCTTGGTCGGGATGCTCATCCAATCACAGTAGATGCCATCGTCCCAGTCATAGGTGATTGCTTTGACGACGAATTCGCCTCGAGGGACATACCTCAAGACAGCGTCATCCGCGAGAAGAGCATAGTGAAACTAACCCCCTGCCATTGGTCTTTCGCCTTTATGATGCTCTTTGATCTTACGGGCTTAGCATGTATCAAGGCCATGAAATCGTAGGCTCTCACGAGGATCCAGATGGAAAAGTCTTCTGAGTCATTCCACGTCTTCCACGTATTCCGCTCCAGTTGTATGGCAGAAGATCCCATATTTACAATGCTCAATATCATTCTCATGCTCATAGTCCTCTTCAAGATATCGGAGTGCGAGGTAGGTTTATCGTTTCAACGCATCCAAGAGCTTTGCCCAACTTGTATCAGCTCCCTCGCCACAGTAAGTTCGGTAAATAGTATAGGACTAATGACCATAATACTGGAAGTTCTCGGGAAGTGTTCGATCCAAGCGCTTAGTGATTTCACCAGAGTGTCGAGGGGGCCTCCATACAAGCTCAATCATATCCGCGACCGTTGGCATCGTAGTCAGCTTAGCAGAATTCTGGTTGTTGGTGCTTTTGGTTTGTGGGGGCATAAGTGGAGGTGTTGGAAGTGTTTGTGAATGCCCCAGATCTGGAATGCCAAATTCTCAATCTCGGGCACGATTGCTTCGTTCGGCAGGTCATTCCTTTCACGCAAGCACTTCCTTACATTGCTGTCTTTGATCTGACAAACTGTTTGTCAGTTCAGTCAACACTGGCATAGGTCCACATTCGGCACTCTTATTATTCCCTGAACCACGGGAGAGACCGAAGCGGCATGCCAGGATCTTAATCATTCACCGTGACAGTGACTAATTTCACGCTTTCTACTTTGTGGAGTACCCGGGTTCGGGTTATTTGCTCCCCCGCTAGCCCCGTGGAGCCACGGACCCTAAATTCCCGACTAGCAGAACCAACAACAAACATATGCTTCAACCAACACAGCGTTACATACGCCGCGGAGAGAATCATCCTGCTGAAAAATTTTCTCATCCGTATCCGTCTTGGCAGCAGTGCAGGAGAATGAACCTCGGCAGATTGAAATGAACACAGAACCAACAGTGTCTTCATCGAGAAAGAGAATTCGGGTCCTGGTGAACCCTGCTTGTCGATTACCTAAAGCTAAACTGGGTTCGGTAACATCCGAAGGATGCAGATCATCCGCCAGCCACATCAGTGTAGCTTACAGGGCTGTTTCAGAATCGTCATTGGTGACATCTAAACCTCAATAATGCATTTTCACAATCACTTGCCTACGACCCTTCTGGAATAGCTTTAAAAATTATGGTTTTTATTAGCATGGACACTTTGTTCTTACGATGCAAGCATCAAGGCTTCTCGACCTCGTTTAACCCATTTAAGCTAATTAACCGGAGAAAAGTTCCTGGCCCATCCTCAGAATAAGCTTCCGAAAATACGGGCCGTGTACGGAGTATCTCGAGTCAGAATGTAACCTGACCGCCGTAATTGTACCCAGCTTAGGAAGGTGTCTCGCGGTTTAACTGTTGGTTCATGCAAACAGTGACATTCTGCGCGAACGAAGCGGGGACTGCACGGGTGTGATGGACAGGTCGAGGGTTAACCGGACGAGCTCAGCCGTAGCAGGACTTGTTCGCTAGCCCCATCAATGACCCGCACAGCTTTCCCCCCGTCTGTCGCCCTACGGAGTACCTCCGGATGAAAACGTGCTCCTAACATGCCTGGCTCGGCTCGGTCTATTCCGGACAGAAGCCTTTGTAGTGCCGAGCTGCGGAGAACGACAGGATATGCAGGGACACAAATCTGCCCGACAAGCTTACGCCGAGGTTTCAGCTCACGCCATTGAGTGTTCTTGGCAATGACTCCCTGGTGTCCCGCTTTTCTGCAAAAGAACCTGCATCACGGCTGTTGGTTCTCGTGAAGCTGCAAGAGCTAGGAAACCGTGCATTGGCTTGTTCAATGGTTCGAGTTTCTGTTACACGATGAACCATGCAGCGAAATGGCCGTGGTTGACAAACTTGGTGAGGTATTATCAAGAAGTGAAAATGTAGTTTACGGTGGTCGGTGACAAGAATTGCGGTGGAAAAGATTTATTTAAATATATTAATGACAGCAAGAACTGCCTTAACATCGCCTCACTCAGACCCGTCACTTGATCTTTAATCGTCACTGGCTTCACTGTCCATCATGCACTTATCAACTGTCTTTGTTCACGGCCTTTTGGCCGTTGGAGTTACTGCATCACGAGGCCGAAGAGTTCGACGACAAGACGGTCAAGTTGACCCCGGGCAGCCATCTGACTGCACCTGGTGGGAAACAAAGGAAGAGGACTACCAAGATTGTACTTACCTTGAAGAGGGCTGGAATCTCAAGCACTCGCAATTTGTCGAATACGTACGTGAAAGACAATTTGGCACGAGTAAAGCGTTGCTAACGTGTAACAGAATCCCAGCGTCAAAGATGATTGTAGCGGCATGCAGTTTGGCCACTCATACTGCGTCGAGGTCAACAACGGTATTCCTCGTAAGGGAGAGACTACGACTAGTCAAGCTGCCGAACCTGAGCCCACCAAGGACTCCAAGCCTAGTCCGACCCAGTCTGGGCTTATCGATACGTGCACGTCCTTCTACCAGGCCAAGAAGGGGGACACCTGTGCCAAGATCATTTCTGATTACAAGACATTTGACTTTGATGACTTCTACAAGTGGAATCCCGCTGTTGACAAAGACTGCAGTGGCATATGGGCTAACACTTGGTATTGTGTTGGTGTTCCTGGGACGCCTACATCTCCCGCGACACGAACAGCTGAGTCTACAACCAAGCCAACAGGCCCCACAAAGCCCACTGCTACCCAGGAGGGGATCACTGAGAGCTGCACCTCGTTTCACCAGGCTGCCAAAGGCGAAACATGTGCAAAGATCGTGGCTAGTTACGGCACATTCGACTTTGATACCTTCTTCACGTGGAATCCAGCTGTTGGTAAAGACTGCAGCGGTATTTGGGCCAACTACTACTATTGTGTCGGCATTCCCGGGACACCTACTGTGAAGCCCTCTGCGACATCGTCCAAGCCGACAGCGACTGGCGGCGTTGAGACCCCTTCGCCCATCCAAGAAGGCATTGCGAAGAACTGCAATAAATTCCACCAGGTCGCCAAAACCACCACCTGCTCTTCGATCGAGTCATATTACAACCTGCCGCTTGCCCAGTTCCTTGCGTGGAACCCCGCTGTTGGAAAGGACTGCAGTGGCCTCTGGGCTAATTACTGGGTCTGTGTTAGCGTTGAGGGGTACAAGCCAGCCACGACAACGACCGCTAAGCCCACTACGACGAAGCCCGCGAACGGGATTGAAACGCCTTCACCTATTCAGGACGGCATGGTCAAGAACTGCGAAAAGTTCCACCAGATCAAGTCCACTACCACCTGCACCTCCGTCGAGAACTACTACAACCTCCCGCTCTCAACCTTCCTCTCGTGGAACCCCGCTGTTGGTAAGGACTGCACAGCATTGCTGACCAATTACTGGATCTGCGTTGCCACCGTCGGTTGGAAGCCCCCCACCAAGACCACCACTAAACCCGCTGCCACTACCACCAAGACTCCAAACGGTATCTCGACGCCTCCACCGATCCAGAACGGCATGGTGAGCAATTGCAACAAATTTCACATGGTGACCAAGACCACGACTTGCGATTCCATTCAGAATTACTACAAGATTTCAATGGAAGACTTTGCAAAGTGGAACCCTGCTGTTGGTTCGAAATGTACGGGTCTTTGGGCTAACTACAATGTCTGCGTTGGTGTAATTGGCGGTACCCCCACTAAGCCCAGCACTGGTGTTAAGACGCCGTCGCCCATCCAGTCAGGCATGGTAAGCAATTGTAAGAAGTTTCATCCAGTCGCCTCCACGACAACATGCGACTCAATTCAGAAGTACTACAAGATCACCATGGCTCAGTTAGTCAAGTGGAATCCGGCGATTGGGGCTAAATGCAGTGGGCTTTGGGCCAAGTATTATGTATGTGTCGGTGTCTAGGCGAATGGTCATGTACTGTATTAGCACAATCTACCTATTTAAATAGCAAATTGAAGTATGATAAATAAGCTCCAATAGTAAATCGACGTTTCCACCCCACTGCGACTGTGAAGAACACGTAGAAAAACCGGGCACATAAGCCTCGTTGACCAAGGTCTTAGTCCTCATGTCTCGCTTAAGCCTAACGCATACCCCGACCCATACCCCGACCCCTACCTCGACCAGTACCGCGGCCCATACCCCGGCCCATACATTCCTGCTGCTGGTCAAGTTTCCGATCAATCTCATTCCACTTTTTCCTTTTTGCATTTAACAGTTGTTGCGGCGTCTTGCCCTCTGAGTTTGGCATGCTCATTAGGTCTGGCCGTTCAATCTCGCCTCCAGCGGCCAGTCTTGACAGAATCCTGTTTTGTGCGTTCACCTTCTCGGCCGCTCTGTTGCTTGGCACATTTGGCATGAATTCAGCGGAAGCAGCTATGTGAAGAGGCGTGTCTTGCTTCAGATTCTGTGCAGTACCATCTGCACCTTCGTTTAATAAGAACGATATCACGCTTAAATTACGTAGATTCCTTGCTGCATAATGCAAAACCGTGTTTCCAGCGTGATCAGTATCGTTGACCGTCGCACCGTGCGCAAGGAGGATAGACATAGCTTCTGTGTCGTCGGGGATGTATAAATCATCAGGATCGAACAGGTTGTATAATGGTGTTTGTCCGCTGCTGTTGCGAATACTTGCATCCGCACCCCTTTGGCAAAGAAGTTTGAAGATCGCAGTATATAGTTCGCCATTTTCGGGGAAATAATGGATAGCATAATGCAAAGCTGTATTCCCATCCTTATCCTGGTTATTGACCGTAGCAGGATCGATATCCAACAGAAGATTAATTGTTGTTGTAATATTGTCGACCCTTCCTTGCAGTTCAGATCGAGGGACAGTATGAGCCTGCTTTCGTAATTGGTTGCGCGCAGCCCAGTGAAGAGGAATGCTGCCTCGACTGTCGCGAAATGATGCCGTATCCAGGTTATTGGCTCCAGCCCCTAGGTACCTGTGTAAAGTATCGACGGCGATGGAGTTTGCGTGAAAGGAAGCCATGTGAATGGCACGAACTTCATCAATATCGCCATCCTGGTTAAAAAGTCCCAGATGGAACGAGTCTTTTGTGACCTTGGCATGGATATCGGCACCTTCATCAATGAGTCTCTTGATGATACCAGAGCCTGCCCACTGCACAGCCAAAGTCAAAACAGTATCCAGTATGGTTGACTGTTTGTAGCCTGCGCCTGCTAACACAACATCGGAAGCGCAGGCACCTCGATCGAGCAACATTTCCATTACAGCCGTGCTTCTCTCTATCGACGGTTGCCAGTCAAAAGCCTCTTTATATCTGGTCGAATAAAAATCAGCAGCTGCCAGTATGGCGGTACAGCCTTGAGGATCCCGCTCCTGGATGTCAGAAAATAATGGCTGATTGTCGAGCAAGAATTGCACTATGTCGATATGAGCCCGTCGTGCGGCTTCATTCAGCAGAACAAATCCACGCTGTTTGAAGCTGAGCCGTTTTCCTGGTTTAATGAATGTCAAGTAGTGATGAAGAAGCACTTTCAATGCACCAAGACTGCCACTGGAAACTGCAATATAGAAGAATGAGTAGTAACAGGGAAGCTCATCTACCTCTTCGATGAATAAAGGTGCAATGGCGAGATACTTCTTGAGTGCAGTAACATCATCTCGACAAATGATCTTCGCCAGAAGGTCAGAGTTCTCGGTTTCACAAAGAACAGAACCATCCTGATCAGTCATTGTCATGGGTATATAAGGAGGATCCTCATCTTCAATTCGTCCTTCTGATGCTTGGATGAATTCTCGATACGGCGATTCGGAGTCGGGCGAAGGCGCCGGCATTGTTGTAGACGACTGACTTTTACAGAAAGGAAAACGGATAGGCATAGCGTGCCGTGGGTACTTTATAAAATTAGTAAAGCTCTAGCTTCCAACGCTTGAGTCATCAATAACTACCTCAGCCAATGAAATAAATCCAATGTGATTGGGGGAATTGGGCCCACTTTCACAATACTACTCTACTCTCTAATTACACGCCATGTGAAAGAAATTGTCTTTCAGCAACCGCCTACGACGAATAAATTAGAGGTCCGGCGCGGTTTCCTCACGATTCAACTCCAACACACACATAATAATGCAACCAGAGACCACCACAGTCATTACCGACCTGAGAGTTCCAATCGTAAAAGTCAGCCAATTTAATACTGTACTTTTCCGCAATAGAGTAACAACCGTCCCCGTCGTTGACATAATGCCACTTGTTGCAGTCATCAACTGCACCTGGCTGCGTGGGACTGGGCACCTTCGCACTTGCCGTGGCTGTCGTGGTAGCCTTGACACTAGTAGCGGACGGGGTCATAGTCCTAGTCACGACCGCTGAATCGACAGGCAGATCCCAGCCCGTGACCGGTTCGAGACAATAGGCATTGCCAGCGACCAAGTCTGTGTCGCAAGTTGCTTTGTTCAAAGAAGGGTTCATCGCAGTGAACAGATTGATGGAAAGGTGATATGCCAGGCAGATCTGCGTGCAACTGAGACTACCGTCGTAACCGAGCCACTGACTACAGTCCTTAGTAGTGCCGTTGGCGACCGTCGTCCCAGAAGGAGGATCAACAGCTTGCTGCTCAGTAGGCGCAGAAATATTCAGCGGCTTTCCAGAGTATGTCCCGCCTGGAGCCGAAACGCAGAGAACGCTGCCCCAGTCTGGGTCTGCATCGTGCAAGTTGGTACAGTTCGCGTTCAACTGAGAATTGAACGAGGTGAGCTTGGATTTCAGAATTCCCGCGTTCAAAGCAATATGAAGACAGGTATCGCCCTTCTGTACCTCGTATATACTGGTACATGTCAACGGCAAGCAAAGATCTGTTCCTGCTGTGATCTTTGAGCAGTTGAAGATGTTCGCGTTAATGTAATACATCGTAGCTGCGGATACTCCTTGTGAGAGTGCGATTGAGTCGCAAGTGTCGCCATCTTGAGTCGTATATGTCTTGCCAGACACACAGACTTCTTCATTAGTGTCAGGGTTCGTAACGTTGAATACACTGTCCGTAGCGTTGAAGTTGTCCACATCGAGGTTGCAAGCCTTTGCAACGTACTCATAAGAACCTTTCGCATACTCGTCATAAGCTCCCGTGTAAGCGTCCTTTTGCATCATAGCGTATTGCTCAACATTGCAGTAAGAGCATAAGTCTGCCTTTGGGAGTTCTGAGAGATCGTCGACCTGGGGAAAGGCGGAAATGACGCCTGAGAGGATCAATAAGAGTCAAAAGACAGATGCGTGAGGTTCGTACATACTGTTACAGTTCTTTCCCGTGTTCGGGTCGCTGAAGCAAGACTGGTTCCAGCTGCTCCAGAACTTGTCAACAAGGCTGACGTACGACATGCCTGGAACCATTTCTTCGGAGCCGCAGGCCGAAGCAACCTTTGCACGCATATGGCCAATGGAGCTTCCACAAACTGGGCGACAGACCAAATCGATTACAGATTGGTCATCGCTGTCAACGTACCCATCTGACATCAGATCTGAAGCTTCCTGAGGGCAGTTGACTGACTGGTACAGTGTGGTCTCGCATGTAGACGAGAGTCCACTGCTGGCCAGATAGCCCTGGGGGAACATGGCGAGGCCAGCAGCATCTGCCAATCGAGCAGCCACTGCCAGACCAAGCAGAAAGCCACTGTAAGGGTTGAGAAGGGCTCTCATTGTGCCGGTGAAGGAAATAACAAAAAGAGTGACAGATAATGTTTAACGAGAGACTTAAGATAGTAACATCAAAAAGGTAGCCTGTTGGAAAGAAGAATAAAGTTGTTTTATGAAATTATAGCTAGATGAGCTCAGGAACTAACTCAACATTACTTCTAAACCGTCATCGGGCAATCTGTGTTAACTCCAGAGTGATGAAAACAATTGACTTCTCAAGAGGCTTAGTCGGTCCGTTGATCCCAAAGCGGTAGCTCAATCGCTAAAAGTCAATCATGGAAGATGCTGCCGGCTTGGCATCTCGTTGTAGGAGTGTACTCAACCAGTCCAGGGACCTCGGTGCTTGGCATGGGGTCTGCCGCATGGTGTTTAATGAGCCAGGGCCTGCCATGGTCTGATCGTGTCCACTGACCGCCGTGACTCACTTGATAGCTGGCCTTGTTCAAACGTAACGTAACCCTTGGCAAGGGTAAAGGGGTGATCCCGCCACTAGCTGTGGAGTTGGGTGAAGAAATAGCGTTAAGAATACGCTTGCTGCTGTAGCCGTAGATCCTGGTTACAAAATTGGCTGGGGCGTGAAAAATTCAAGTATGGATCTTTGATACCCACAGCAACTCCACTGACCTTGAAGTACCCAACCATAGGCAAATTCATAACCAACACTGTCAACCAACAACATCTCGGACATCGTGTTCTGCTTGAACTCCGACCGTGATTTCCGCGGCCCCACGGGATCTTCCCCTGCCACCATAATCTGGACTCCGTGTGATAGAACCCACATAAACAACAAACATTATCCATTTTCATGACTTGCTACGCCGAAGACAAGGGACTGAAAGTCAGGACCAACAAAAGACGCATAGAACAGCCGCATCCACTTCAAAGTTACGGCGACCGCCAAGGCTAAACAGCTGCAGAACAAAAGGCCCTTCGGCATATTGAGGCCGATAACCAGGATGGAAAAGACCATGGCGTGGAAATCACTGTATGGACTTGTTCACTTAACAAGCTAGTCATGGGAATAACCTCCGAGTCAAGCATTCTGTCGCTACGACGGCGTGTAAAGCCGAGGTACTCTCTTGGGCCAAACGAGATCATGCATGGGGACTTTGCTGCCCTTACTACAGTGAGCAGCGGCAATATCATTCGAGATAAAGTATCTATGGCTTCACTTGCTCTTATGTGTCAAGCAACCGTCAAGTCATAGCTTGCTAGACTTTTATCACTCTTTATTCTTTCTTTGCTTGTCAAGTCACTCACTTATCGTCACTCTTTTGTACATTTTCTGACCAAGTCATTCTTGGTTGTTGTTCTCCAACTACAACGGACATTCATTCTTACATTCACTATGAGGCCAACCTGGGCAACCACTGCGGTTGCTCTGTTGCTCACCTCAATCCCCTTGGCTGTCGCAGATGTATTTTGTGACAAGTCTACCGCCTGCGAAGTCGGCTGCTGCGGCTCCAACAATGTTTGTGGCACAGGACCAGACTATTGCAGCAAGGCGAAGTGTATCAACAGCTGTGACTACAAAGCTGAATGCAACCCAGGCAACTGGCCTTCGCAATACTTCAATGCTACCAAGTGTCCTCTCAATGTCTGCTGCAGCAAGTTTGGCTTCTGCGGTACTACCGAGGAGTTCTGTGGCAAAGAAACCGTCAAGAGACCATCTTGCAGCATTGGAACGCAGACAGTCGATCGCGTGATCGGTTACTACGGATCAGGCGGCGCAACACGCTCATGCAATCGCATGGCTCCCGCCTCGTTTCCCCAAGGCGTTTACACTCACATCTACTTTGCATTCGGCAGTATCGACCCCGACACATTCAAGGTCATTCCAGGTACTGCCGATGATGAGAGTCTGTATCCTGACCTGGCAGCACTCAAGACCAGGGACATTGGACAGGAGCTTTGGTTGTCCATCGGAGGATGGACCTTCTCTGACAATGGTTCGCCAACAGCTACAACCTTCTCAGACTTGGTCAATGCCGACGAGACAAGACAGAGAGCCTTCTTTGCCTCCTTGGTACTCTTCATGCAAACATGGGGTTTCAGCGGTGTCGACATTGACTGGGAATACCCCGTTGACCACGACCGCAATGGTCGTGAGTCTGATTTCAAGGCCTATCCAAGGTTCATGAAAAGACTCAAGTCTGCCCTCCGCGACTACAAGTATGGCCTCTCAGTTACTCTCCCGACCAGCTATTGGTATCTCCAGCACTTTGATCTCGAGAACATCGAACCATCGGTGGATTGGTTCAACGTTATGAGTTATGATCTCCATGGCGCGTGGGATATTGGCAACAAATGGACCGGTGCGTTCGTGGGAGCCCATACGAACTTGACCGAGATCAAGAGCTCTTTGGATCTTTTATGGCGCAACAAGGTCTCTCCGTCGAAGGTTGTGCTCGGTTTAGCATTCTACGGACGAAGTGTTACACTTGCAGACCCCTCCTGTTCTGAGCCTGGTTGCGCGTACCTCTCTGCTGGAGATGCTGGTCGATGCAGCGGTGAAGCTGGTATCCTATTTAACAGTGAGATCACTGATCTTATTCGCGAGAAGAAGCTCAGGCCAAAGCTGTACAAGGACGCCGCTATCAAGACAATCCAGTGGAACAACGACCAATGGGTGTCTTATGATGACAAGGATACTTGGAAGCTCAAAGCCAACTTTCTTAAGTCGCAATGCCTTAGTGGTGTTCTTGTTTGGGCTGTCGACTATGATGATGCGAAACATTCATATTCGAAGGGACTGGCCGCAGCGCTTGGCATCAAGAGCAACGTGGACACTTCCACTGGCCTTACTATTGTCAAGCCGGAGAAGTCGGTGAAGGATGAGTCCAACGATTTCTGTTACTTCACCAACTGTGGCCAGACCTGTCCTCGCGGCTACACCGAAATCATTCGTGATGACGACAAGTCACAGATCATGCTGGACGCGACACAATGCCCTTCGGGCTCGGGAGAGGTACAGACATTGTGTTGTCCCAAGTCTTCGAAAGTGCCTGTATGCCGCTGGAGAGGTCACAGGAACACTGGTCATTGTGTGGTCGGCTGCAATGCTGGTGAGGTCGAAGTTGGGACTACCCAGGCTAGCTGCAAAAAGTCTGGTTGGCAGTCCGCTTGTTGCGACATGACTGAGACCACTGAGGCTTGGTCAAAGTGCAAGTGGACAGATGACTGCTTCGAGGACAATACCTGCCCTACAGGCTATTCGTCTCTCATAGCGGAATCTCGGAACGGCTGGGGTGGTCAGAGATCTTGTAAGGCCGGCAAGTACAACTACTGCTGCACAGAGACGCCTAAGGCCTTCAAAGACTGCGAATGGGTAGGCCATCAAGGTTCATCCTCTGCGAATACGCAGTTATGTACCGATTCCTGCCCGTCTGGATCGACTCGCATTGCTGAACAGTCACTCACTGAACTCTTTGGAGGTAGGATAACTGCAAACACCAAAGGCTGTATCTATGGTAATGAGGCGTATTGCTGCTCTGGCGACAAAAGCTCTGACAAGAGCGAGCGTGATACACCCATTATTGTCTACGAGGATGAGATAGCAGAGAACTTTGACGAACTTTTACAAAAGTTTCTCAAAGATCCTCTATGCCCTGGCACATGGACTGCACAGTTTAGCAGCAGCGATGAAATGTACGCGCGAGACTTGCTTCAAGGTCGTGCAACTGACATGACGACAGTTCTGTCCTTGCTTTTTCCCATCATGAAAGTGTGGATTCAGTCTGAGCGCCGACGGCCTGATTTGACAGACATCTACAACCTGCGCATAGAAGAATATGGCTATGGTAACAGCGCTGCCAACGTGAGTACATTTGATGAGATGCTTTACCAAGGCGATTGGTCTGGACAACCGGTGTATGACCCTGACGTCGCCATCTCGGGAATGCTTTGCAACATCGCCGGTTCGAGGCTTGCTATGGACAACATGGCGGCTGCTTCGGAAGCCCTGTGCTCATTTACGCCTGACCCCGATGCTGTAACAACGAAGCGAGATCTCCTGGAAGCTCGAAGATTAACCGAGATCACTATGAATGATCGGTCGCAGAACCAAATCGAGCCAAGCATCGCACTGGCTCTAGAGGGAATTCACAATGGCGACCTCAGCTTGCATTACATGCGCTGGTTGCCGCGCCGAGGCAATGAGATGATGCTTGAGGCAGCCTTCTGGATTGGCCCAGTGCCTGGTCAGAATCCAGGAGCGGCACTTCGCGCCCGTTACTCTGATAGATCGCATACAACGTATCATGATCGATGGATAGTCATTCATTTCCATATCCCTCTGGATCACCAAACGTTTGCCGGTAATGGTGATAATTGGCTTCTTGGTGTCCATAGTATGGGCATGTATCACAGCCAGACCCTTCGCCAACCCGGAGCCGTAACCCCGAATTGGCATAACGTTGAACAGCGTGCTGAGTATAGGTAATGACCTTTCAAGTTAGTAGTTTTAGCACCGCTAATACGTCCCTTCCAGATACTCTCGCTCCTATGGCAATCCAAGGAACACCCGCATTCCGAACAACAGTAATCCCTCAATGAGAGACTACAACGCCCGCACTGAACCTCTCCGATGTCTTGCCCAAGATAATGGTGGAGCACCACAGCGGTGGTATATAGGCCGCGATTACTCACCACAGATCAGGACCTTGGAAACTGTAGGTCGTCCGAGCGACTATGCCTCATTGATTAACAGATTTGTAAGTACTCCTCAGCATATACTTGGCAGCAAGCGAGTGCTAATATGCAACTATCTAGGGACTCTGGCTTCATGGCGAAGGCGCGTTCAGTCGTTACAATCTGGGCTTTGTCTGGCATGTTATTAATGACCCGGTAGAAGCCAATAGACCGACCGACCCCAGGAACTTTGACGCCGATGCTAACTTTCGCCCTGCTGCCGGCGCGTTTGACGAGAATTGGTTACCAGGAGGAACTGGCGTGGGTGATCTGAGAAACTCTGATGCATAGCGAGTGACTCGCAATGCCCCATTGAGCTTGTGCCAGGACTTATCAACATCATATATATTAATATCTACACATACCTATAACAAGTCTCCACGTCCATAATGGCGATGTAAGAGGACGCTCCGATCTCACCGTACTGCACGTTTTCTGTTGATTCAAGTTGTATTAAAGGCTTCGCGAATCGGAAAGGCTTGGCATAATGCCTTTTAATGGCTGCGGGTCTGGCTTATCATACTTCCTGTCATTGATAAAGGAAGTTACGTCAATGCTAAAGCTGATAATGGGATATTTATACACCAAGAGGGATTAATAGTATTAGTGAAGGCAAGAGGACAAGATTTCGTGAATTGGATAGATTCGGAAGAGAAGGCTCTAGTCCGGTCACCATTTGTTTAACATTGAATAGTATAAGGCGCATAACATATTACTCTGACCTAAAGCAGCCATGGAACAAGACAACGATGAGACATAGGCAAGGAATGAGGTATTACCCTTCATCGACAGAAGCAAGTCTTCCGAAAGACGACGACACAGAAATTAGAGGGGCATGATGTATGAGTAGGTACAGGAGTCCATAGTTGTTACGAATTGTGTATTCTCTGCCTGTCCTGTTTCCTTGGAAGGTGCGATCAGGTCTTTGACCAGTATAATGGAAAAGCAACGGGCGAACTTCAGAGAACCGTCCTGTGCCAGAAAGAGAAACATCGCCGGGCCACACATAGATATCCAGATCCTTCTCCGGCCCGTTGAAGCTGAGAACTGACTCCGTACCGAATGAATGCCGGCTAAGAAGCATCCATAGCTCCAGAAGATAGCTTGTCGGTATCCTCATCCAACCCCACCCTGAAAACCCCTCAGACCAACTCAAGGAGACCGCCTTCACAACTGATTCGCCATTCGCAATATTCTCCAATACCGACTCGTCAGCGACTAAGACAAACTCGTAGAGGTAAACAGCCATTGCTCGTTCAGTCTCCAAGTCCTTATCGCGACAGAGTTCTCGGACGCCTCTGATGTCGAGACCTTTCAGTAGCGACGCGTCTTCCCGTGCCTCGAGGTGAAAGAGATTCTTGAGCAGCTGCACGTCGCTTTGGTCCACATTCTTTTTACCCTCAAAGTATCCAAATGCTAGCATAATTTGCTGCTTTAAGGAACTCAGAAGTGTGTTCCAATGACTGTCAGACTTCGGGCTATAGTGCGTGCGGTAGATTGTGAAGCCCCAGTGACGGTAATACTGAAGATTGTCAGGATGCTTCCTGCTTTTGTGTTGCCGCTCGACACCTCGCGGGGGCGACCAAGTATGTTCAATCAGTTCTTCGATGAATGGCCTCATGTTGGTGGTGGGAATTGCGGGATTAGGCATCTGTGCTAAGAAGGGCTAAGCAGGAACCCAGAAAGAATCCGTAGAAGACTTCGTTTTCCTGTTGGCCCTTCTTGTAGAAGATTATAAAGAACAGTTGCCAAGACCTTACCCGGATCAGTGTTGATCCGCCTTAGGCCCACTCCTCGAAGGGCTCCCTCCGTGAATATTGGCATAGAGTGCCGAAGAGTAGAGAGTATGTCAAAGAAGATTACGGAGGATACATTCCTATAGGCATACGGTTCGTAGGTCTGATAATTAATCAAGAATCAATGTCTCATAACGCTCTAAATCTTATACAGCCTAGGTCCTCTACCTCGACCCCTCCCATTTCCAGTCTGCTTCGGGGGGCCATCCAGCTCTTTCCATCCCTGCCTCGTTTTATGACATATCTCTCTAGGTTTCAGTCCCTCCGAGTCCACCAAATCCATTAGCTCCATTCCTCCAGCCTTCACCAGTCTTGATAGCACATCCTCCTGTGCCCTAATTCTTTCCGGCGCTTTGTACTTCTGGTTACGTCCTAAGTACGTACCACCGGCAGCTCGGTGAAGGGCTGTCTGCCCATACAAATTCGGTAGTGCAGGGTCAGCGCCGTGCATAAGAAGAAGTGACACAATATCGGCCCATTCTAGGTTTGCCGCTGCAATATGCAATGGCGTATCACCGGCGATGTCGATGTCAGCTGGAGACGCGCCATGGGCGAGTAAAGTTAATACCGTAGTTGTGTCAATGGGTTTCTTGTCGTAAAAGTAGTCTCGATATCTACCACCATCCTCGAGGCGGAATAGGGTATGTAGAGGCGTTTGACCTTCTGTATTCCGCATACCAGCATCGCCGCCCCTGGCGCACAGGAGTTGGAATGTAGGGGTGTACATCTTATCATGTCGACTCGGTGACCGGGTGGCGTAGTGCAAAGGTGTATTCCCATCGTTGTCTGGGACGTTGATAGTGGTTGGGTCCAGGTCCAAGAGCAGTTGAATGATATTCGCAATGTTCCGTGCTATGTCTTGGATAGCCTCGATTGAGCAGCCCATTGGGAAGTCGCTTTGAGTCACCCAGTGAATAGGAAGGCTTCCACGACTGTCTCGTTGCCATAGGATGTCTAAGATATCAACCTCAGCGCCTCGGCAATCAATGAGAGTCTTGACAGCTTCAAAGTTTGCGTGAGTGCAGGCAACATATAGTGCGTTAACTTCGAAAGTGCGGTCATACAAATTCCAAAATTTTGCATCCCATGGACCTCTTTCTACCTTGGCATGGATGTCGGCGCCACCATCCATAAGTCTCTTGATCAATTGTGAACCTGCCCACTCCACAGCTAAAGTCAGGATTGTGTCTTGTATCTTTGTCTCCTCCTCATATGTTGAAAGAATGACATCAGTCGCGCAGGCACCTCGATCTAATAACAGATTCATGACCGCTTCGCTTTCCGCAGATCGAAGCCCTCCCTCTTCTGGAATAGTAGCCCAATCGAGATAACAGGCAGAAGCAGCTGATGCTAATGCGGTATAACCTCTTATGTCACGCTCATGGATGGAGGCATATCGTGGCTGGTTATCCAGTAGGAATCGGACCATGTCTATCTGGCCCAATTGGGCAGCGTCGTTCAATAACAGGAAATTTCCGGATTCGAATCTGATCTGTAGATCGGGATCCTTGCCCTTTGTAATGTGGTCTAGAAGGATTTTGAGTACACCAAGACCTCCTTGTTGGGCTGCCCACTGGAAGTAGTTCATGTCTATTCCACCATAAGAGCCGCCCCAGTCTGAAAACGGATGCTTGTCTGGGATGGCCCAGAGATCATTCGCGAAAAACGGCTCTATCGTGACAGCCCAAGGTGCAATTGTGAGATATTGTTGAAGGGCCTTAGTATCGTTCTCGTGAATTGTCGTATACAGAAGGTTAAAGGTTATATCCTCATATAGAATTGAACCATCTGTATGAAGCATCGTCATGGGGACTGGCCAGGGTCCCTCAAGTCCTTGACTTTCATACTCAGCGTTTGGGTTTTTAGTGAAACGACGATAGGGCGACTCATTTTCTGTGTCGATAGACGAAGACATAGCCGTTGAAAGTTAAAGAAATAGATAAGGAATGAATGAAGACCACAATATGTGTTGGTCGCAGCAGATACTTATGTAAAACTCGGTTAAGATTCAAGCTCCGAGAAGTGGAGTCATGGCCAGTGCAGTGAAGCTGGCCAGGTCCGGCGAAGAGTCACAGCCCGAGCTCAAATTACGTACAATGAAGTGGAGCATGATCGAATCAAGGTCGACGAACCACAGACCTGTAGGCTATGGCTGAGGCATTGCAGTTTTTGCATAACCATTGCACAACAAACATACCAATGTGGTTTATTATCTTCTTCTTTATTTAGGTGCTAGTTCCTTTTAAGATTTATTATAACCAAAGAGCAGAGGAAGATATAGGAGGAAGATGAGAACATGGAGCGCGTGATTAAGAAGCGCCGTCAACGGATTTTAGCAATCACCGCGTCTTGCTTAGCTAGCTTCCCTGTCCATATCGAACGCTGTTGCAGTTAAGACTTGGAAGATTGGGCTTTATCTTAGAAACTTACTCATCAGTTGTATGTCTCACATCAGTAGAAGCAGTATCGTTAGTGCCTCAGCTTAACTCTTAGCTTCTCACTACCGGGTATGGAACCTCTCTACCCCTCATCTTATCCCAATCACTCCCCCGCCTAGCAAGTGTAACATTGCAAGAGAATGCGACATCACTTCCTGGTAGTCCTTGTTAGGGCTGCAATTTCTTGCGAGTGGTGAACTGTGGCCATACAGTCGCTACTATGGCTATATCATGCTGGCTTCGTCACGAATCCGTCTCGGACAATGTTACCTCAATCAAGGATCTATCAGGCCAGATTGCCACGCCACAACAACCTGTCATTGGCCCACAAGTCCCAGACCCAGGTCCTGAGAATGATCCAGAGATCAAGGCCAGCCTGCTTTTCAGAAACCTGAACTATGAACTAGAACCGGATTGCCTCCAAATCAACTTGGTGGTTTCGAACATACGAAGGGCACTGCAATTGGCTAAAGAAAGGTGAATCGGGTGAAGGCTCAATTGGATCGACCAGACCACGCGATTATCAACAGTACACGTATGCCAATGGCATATCCAAGCCGCGAGAAGGTCCAAACCCACGAGCTGTTAGTAATGAATTCTTCAAGAGGAAAAAGAAGATTTACTATGATCATACGCCTCTCCTTCTGGGGCTCATCGAGGTGAGAGTGTTTCATCCGTGACGTCTCGATTCTCAGTCCTGACTTGTCCAGTTCATTATGCATGACGTTACGTATAGCCAAGACTCTATTGATGAGTTTATTGAAGTCCCTATGCCGGAGGATGAAGAGATCTTTCCCCTCAACACCACACTCAAAGTGCCAAGAGCAGCCTCAATGTCTCGAACGGGCACGTCAAGAAGCAACCCTCGTGAAAATACAAATATGGCAACAACATGGCTCGACATATCATCTTTATATGGTAGCACTTCCAATGTCGTAAATCGACTTCGATTAAAATTTGACGGTAAGCTTCTCACACAAGAGGTCTAGTCCCCTGGCACCAAGGCAAAAGCCTTCTACCTTCCCTTTAACACCATAGGCGTACCGACCAACACGCGTCCTGGCGTAGACCCAGAAGAACTATTTGCAGGCGGCGACCCTCGTACCAACGAAGACTGGCTGTTGCTTGGTACCCACACATTACTACTTCGTGAGCATAACAGGCTCTGCGACATTCTCGGGCATCAGAAACCAACCTGGGACGAGGAACAACTCTATCAGACTGTGCGACTCGTCATGTCCGCAAAACATGCAT
Source organism: Fusarium dlaminii (assembly GCA_013186775.1). Classification (NCBI taxonomy): domain Eukaryota; kingdom Fungi; phylum Ascomycota; class Sordariomycetes; order Hypocreales; family Nectriaceae; genus Fusarium; species Fusarium dlaminii. The sequence continues at coordinate 190,989 of JAAOAL010000087.1, read as the reverse complement.
TAATGGCCAACGCGTACCAAATGGCCTATTGGACGGAGGAAATGCCATGGCCAAGAGATGACGGGTTTCCACTTTATCGTCAGATGTTTGGTGAGAACGCGTTGGAGATAAACCCTGCTAACACGTATCCTTGGCCGCTTGTCACTAAGAATGGAAAGCCAATGACGGTCTCTGCAGAGATGGCTGTTGTCTATCGCTTTCACGAGTTCATCATCCGGAGCTTCCCGATCAAGGATCAGAACAATGAGACGTTGTGGGAGCAGAATTTGTTTGACACGAGCTTCAATAGCACCGACTTTCTCGAGGTTGGGCTGGAAAGGATTCTTGCTGGGGCTCTTTCGTCACACATTCCTAACTTCAAGTCTGGAGTAGACGAGAGTTTCAGAAGCGCTGGACTCTATCGTGGCCGTCCCTTTGACATTGTCGTCTCAAGTATCGTGCATGAACGAGAGCAAGGGCTGCCGACGTTCAGTCAATATTTTCGCGAGTACAACCCTCAAGATCCAGAGGTGGTTGTGCCGATCCGTGACACCTTGGACAAGTTTTCGACTGACCCTGAAGTCATCCAAAATCTGAAGAAGCTCTACAGACACCCTGATGATGTTGACCTCGCCGTGGGCTGCCAACTTGACGAGGAATGGTTCCCGGGTACTAATGTTCCCAAGTCAGCCCTTATCATCAGCCTCTTCAGTTTATTCGGCATGGGAAACTTGGATCGTTTCTCTATCGGCTTTGCGATGATGCGCTGCCTTCTTGTGGATCGCCCGTGGGATTTCCATCCCAGTAACGCTCTAGAAGACCTGATATGGGAGCGAAAAGACGTACCTGGCTTTCCCAACTTTAGGTTTTATAGTGACTTTTGGGTCAAGGAACTGGATTTGCCAGCCCATGGTACGTATCTCTTGTGGCGTTTGATCACGGAAAACTTGGAGATCAATTGTGTTCAGAGATCGCCTTTCTTTCCGCCTGACAAGGATACCAACCCGATTCTCTGTTCAACAGACGCAAATGGACTGTTGTGTTTAGCTTTTTCCAAATTGCTATGTCGCTGTTAAAAGAAGGCCCTTATAGCTTCATCGCTACAGTCATCATCACGGCGGGAAGTGGCACCCTAGCTTTCGTGCACTACGTGGGATGGAAGACTTCGGTAAGACGCAAAGCTTGAACCAAAGCACTCTCTTGTCTTGGGATGATCCTTTCATGCATTAGCGGCTATCATAAGTGACAGAAAGACGAGAGAAATAGTAACACCATTACTACTGTATTGATAGAATTTTGACTTCACATGATACTCTAGGTATGGCTCACGTAAGTCTCCTGAGCTGTCTTGATAGAGGAATGTCCTAACGATTGTCCTAGGCAACAGTGAGGGCAAAGAGTATATTGCCCGTATGTGTTTATTGGTGTTCTTTACCTTTGTGCCCTGGGGGCTGAAGCCTCTTTTAACAACTCAACCTTATCACAGTCCTAACGATTGATATCAGATCGTCATACGGAACTTAAGTAAGTTTCCTTCAAGGATCTCCTTCTTCTTATTCTCTAGTTCCTTCATATCCCAATTGACCGTAATAAATCGGCCCGACAGCCAGTCCCGCCTCTCATGAGATAACCAGACCATTGTATCAGCAGCCAACTCCACCGTGTCATTCAAGAGAGAATGCATCGCTGGGGGCATGTTCAAAGCTAGCTCAGTCTTAATCCCGCCCGGATGAATCGATATGGCAATTAATCCTTGCTCGTAATATTCCTTGTCGATGAACTCGGTAAAGCGGCACAGAGCGAACTTGCTCGTCTGGTACGCTGATGCTCCGGGAACAATGATCTGAGCGCCGACACTGCTGATATTGATGATGGTTTTGGTCGCTGACTTGAGAAGCAGTGGGATAAAATAACGGGCGGAGAGGTAAGTGCCTTTCATGGTGACCTCCCAAGTCCACCACCACTCCGATGGATCAGACTCGGCCACGGGCTTCCACTCCTCAAGGCAGCCTGCGTTGTTGATCAAGATGTCTAGGCTGCCGTCCAGGATTTCCTTGGCGGTCTCAGCGGCCGCTTTCACCGACTCCTCTGACGTAATGTCCAGCTTGACAGAATGAACGAGAGGTTGGGGCCGATTTGCCTTCTTAGCAGCATCTATGACAGCCGCTTCAATCTCGACCATGTCAGAACGGGCGGCGAGGATGATTTTCGAACAGCCTGCCATGGCGAAGCGAATTGCGGTCGCCTTTCCGATTCCTTTGGAGGTGCCAGTGATCAAGACTGATTTGTCCGTCAAGTCGGCTTTGGATGGATCAATGAAAGGATAAGTGTCGTTATGCGTAGAGACGTAGCCGGCCAGAGTGGGCCAGTTGGTCTCACGCAGAGAAGAATCCTGAGCCGACATGATGAGTTTCGAGGATCGCGACTGAACCGAATATGACGCCTGCTTTCTTAATTACTGTATTCGTTGAATTTATATCTCTGATATTGTAGCGCTTGGCCGTCATGGATTAATAACTCATACGTAGTAGTGATGCCGAGAAGACGGAGTTAGGATCGGGAATCGGCAGTGCATCGGAAATAGCGGGAATGATGGTGCAGTAGATTTATACCCGCCGCTAAGGTAGACGCAATAATGGAGAGGCTTAAACTTTTACCCTGTACTAGAATAATCTTTCATATCTTATAGATGCAGAAAGTCCCTTATGTCTCTCCCTAAGTCTCTTAGTGTTAAATGTACTATATTCCGGGCTAGCATGTTATAAAGGTCCCCAAAAGAAGACGTTTGGATACTCTCTTGTTTCTTTATTTTATAGAGCTAAATCGGTTTTGAATAGCGTACTGGCCTCAATACAACTTAAGTAGGCATTGCTACGGTTGCTTTACCTTGTTGAGTCCCAGGGTCAACATCAGTAGCGTGTTTTAGCACAAAGAAGAGGTAAGTGACATCTGTAGTTCTTTTCTTTATTTCACTAGACAACACTTCACTACTTCGGATAAGAAGAGCTTGAAGAACAAATTACAGACAGCAAGTTATAGACTTAATATCATGAGAGAAAGGTGAGCAGTTACTATGAAGGGAGTTACCAGCAAATTTGCTTGGTATAACTAACTACTCCTGACTGCTGACAAGACCGAAAGGTCATCCACAATGACCTGGTAAACAAAACATCAAAACTCCTATCCTATCGGTGATGAAAACATCGGCACAGTGATTACCCTCCGTACCACTTTCGTATCGCCTCATGCTCATCCATTCCTTGCGTCAATCCCATTTCTCCAAGACACCAACAATCCCACTTTGTGATCGCAAGTACACACTCCTTACTTCTTCGCATTTACCTTCTTAGCCTTCTTAGCAGCCTTCTTAGCAGCCTTCTTCGTCTTCTTTCGGTCGACCTTGGAAGTTTCCTTCGTTTCGATGGGAATCTCAATCATGTCTTCGGCGATGTCTTCTGTCTTCTGGCTGTCGAACTCCTAGTTATCGTTTACCATCTGGACAAGCTCTCGCTTTTCATCCTCCAGTTGGGCGACCATCTTCTCGCGCTCATTCAAGAAAGCCGCGAAGCGATTGGCAGTGAGGTCCGAGATGAGAGAAGCGTTCTCAGCCTTGCGGAGATCCTTGATCTGAGTGACAAACTTCTCGTTGCCCTTCTTGATATTCGCGATGATGTAGTCGTGACCTTCGATCAGAGCCTTGAGTCGTTCGTACTCGGCGTCGACCGGGGCAGCGGAGTCGTTCTCGTTCTCCTTGTTCTTTTCATAGTCCTCATCGATCTTCTGCGCCACCTGAACCTTCCAGTCGTGCATTATATGCTTCAAAGTCTGGACATGCTGATGGGTGGTGAGGAAGAACTGAACGCGACAACGAACCTGAAGTTCGATGTTCTTTTCCTTGACGGCATGGAGTTCCGCCTGCTCAGCGGCCTGAACTGCGACGAGGTTCAGACGCTCGCGAACACGACCAAGCTCGGCTTCCTTGGCAGCAGCCTCAAATTCAGCAGAGTGCCAGTTGCGGTTGGCCTCGTCAAGGTTCTTGGAGAAGTGCTCCTTGAAGGACTTCTCGTACTCGACTTGAGTCTTGAGCTCCTTGTTTTCCGACTCAAGAGCCTGAACCTTGGCTCGCATCGCGTTCAAGTGAGCGATCATCTGATCGAAGACCTTGGGTTCCTTTAGCTCATGATCCTTGATTGAAGATTGGAGGCTTACCTTGTCGGTGTTGTCAACATCAGCCTCAACAGAGGTAGTGTTGGAAGGCTCCGTGAAGGCGGGAGCGGGAGGGGTAAGGGCAACAAGCTTGTTATCCTCAGAGATGGTGGAGGCCGACTCCGCAGTGGGAGAGAGAGGTGCGGTCAACTCAAGAAACATCATGTTGAGTTCTTGATGAGATTACGTCGTTGTAGTGTTTGTAGGTGATTGTGATTGTGTGTGAGGGTGTCTCTGTGGACTATGACTGTTGGTAAGATCGATGATCGATGGTGAGTTGGTGAAGGTGATGGTTGGTGTTGATGAATAAGGGGAGATGATAGATGAAAGGTGTGAAAATGGTAGATGAAGAAGGTGAAGATCGAAGACCGGTTGGAAGGAGGAGAAGAAACGAAGGAAGGAAAAGAGAGCGAGCAGACCAGGTATTTATTGGGACGTTTTGAGTGTTGAAGGTGAACCACTGGCAGTTGTTTGCAGTCTTGTTTTGCACTGGCCGTTGACCATTGCCAGTGGCCGAGGCATGTTCAGCATGTTCAGCATGGCGTTTGGGCATGAGTGTCAACAGAATCATGAACATAGCGAGTACACCGACAAGGCACTGCTGCTGGTACGAACACGTCTGCTGTGAGAGCCTCAAACGATGTTCTTACTATACGTTACATAAGCTTCATCTCTGTTCAAGCCATGCATGTCGTGGTGCAAAGTTTTGTTTGAACATGATTGGTTTGCGACGGATTCATAATCTCATTGAACTCAGACAACTCAGACAACTCAGACTGGGTAAGCTCTTCAATTTTATTTACAAGTTTCTCCAGGTCATTCGGAACTTCCACCGAGAAGGTACTCTACAACAGCCTGTCCCCAGTACACGATGTCTTGTACCACGCGATCTGAGGCAGACTACCACGATTAATCCCCTTTATCGCCTCCGCCAGCGCCGGTCCTCCTCCCTCGTCCCGAATCTGCCTATGAGGGTACTGATACGTCCTGAAAGCAAATACCAACGTGTTATCATTCTCCATCAACCTATGAAGCGCCTGCCTCTCACACCGAGTGTTCATCCCCTCAGGGTCCAGATTCGCACTCTTCATCTGCAACACCTCGATACCTAGCCAATCCAGAGCCGTCTTGATCCAGCCCATCAGCCACAGTGGCAAAACTGTCCAAGGATTCTCCCTCGGTACGAAAAGATCGCGGCCAATGGATATGTTCCAGTTGTGCCGTTTGACAACTTTGCCCTTTGGCAGGGATGTGAAGTAGCGGTTCATTGGTCTTTCAAGCTTTTCCTTATAGCCAGGGACTGGTCCATGAATCTCTGCCAAGGTTTTATTCAATTTGAGAGATGGATTGAAGGAGAAGGCGTAGCAAAGAATGAATGCTTTTGCAACGTAGGTGTCACCTTGCCTCTTAAGAAAGAACAGCTCTGCGTCAATGTTCTCAGCAAGGAGGTGGAGTATTGTATCGACATCGTTGGGCGGGTCGAGCGGTAGTCTCGTTGATGCTGGACCGACAAGCATACCCCCCTCTGAACGGTAGAGAGACGGATACCGTCGTGGTAGGTTTGTTTTGACCATCCAGACGTAAAACCCCTTCACAGAAGGCTCCGAAGAAGGTTCAGAAGCAATGACCATATCGGAGTGCTCACTGACAATCTTCCGTCGAAGAGCAAGCCTCTCCTCCAAGGTTTTGTCAATAGGTATGATGTCCGAGAAAGTGTATTTCTCAAGGCCCATCGTGAGGTGATACTTGGGCTTCTATGGCCGAGTCTGCACTGGCTCGGCTTTGTCCAAGTCAAAGTCTTCCAGTGGCTCGATGTCGTTGTAATCGCTTGGCAACACTTGATGGTGGTGCTGGGTATCTTGTGGAAGAGAAGGTTTCTGATGTCAAGATATAAGCACTTTGTTGATAGCTTGCCCCTCCATTCTCACAAAGGGCACTTCGCCTAAAGAGACATACTGGGCCATTTCCTTTCTTGTTCCTCCACCATACAAGCGTCACGGTTAGTGCGGTTAACAACACAGAATACCAAGAGTACAAGTCAGCAATTGTAAGACTTTGATAATATCAAGTGGAATTTTGTTAGATACAATTCGAGTTTTGTGAAGGTTTATGCAATGGTTTATCTACTTCAACGCCAAAGTGCATGCATCAAGCAACCAAGGATTCAATCGTCTTGGCATCGAGGAGATCCTTGAACATCAAACGCGGGGTAGATAATAGAGTAAGACCCACGGACGCCGCGGGTGCCCGGATTACCGAGCGACCTACCCGGCACTTGACCTCAGAATGAAACATGATAAAGTGTAAATGCTCACACTGAAATACCGGGGTTGAGCCTTAAATGATAAGCATTAAACCAAGAAAAACACAGCAGTGATGGACTCCGACCCCGTCTTACCCGTTGACGAGTTTAACGTCGCCACCTTCACTTACAAGGTGATCGAGGGGCAACCCATTCTGCTTGATCTATTTGTTCCCAAGGCCCTACCATCTGGTGAACGACCGGTCCTTATTCGATTTCATGGCGACTTTCTCGTCTACGCTAGCCGTGACAACCTACAACTTACACTCCCAGAGAGTAATGGGGTTCAGATACTTGAAGACATCGAGGATGTTTGGTCTTGGTTTCAGAGCAGCTTGTACGAGGCCATTGGAGCGATGAAGAATGGGAAGAGCTGCCAACTCCCCCATCGGCGATTCACCATATCGAACGGCCCAAGGTTCTACCATCCCTATGAATATTGATTCGTTCGTTGGAGTGTTGCCTGATCATCATCCCATTCTGGGTTTACACTGGTCTCTTCATCGCCACAACGTCCCTGATAAACCAGATCGTCACACCCTACGGGTTTTCAGATACCGAGGCTGGCATTGGAGGCGGTCTCCTCATCGTTCTAAGTCTCATCTTCTCTGCCATCACAGCTCCTATCATCGACCAAACCAAGAAGTTCATCCTCATCATCAAATGCTGAGTAGTTGTCGGAGGGCTCTGCTATCTCGCATTGGTATGGGTTCCAAGTACAAAGGAGATAGGTGCACTATACGCTGTTCTCTGCTGCATCGGTATCTTGTCGCTTGCTATCGTCCCTGTTGTCTTGGAGGTTCTGACAGAGTTCTCGTATTCCGCGGGCGCCGAGATCACTAGCACTACTGCTTGGGCTGGCGGTCAGCTATTTGGTGGGTGCTTCATCATTCTCGGCAACATTATGAATGCTGCTGAGAGTACTGACCCGCCTCTCAACATGAAGGACTTTACTGTCTCTCAAGCTGTGTTGACTATGGCGATGGTACCTTTACCTTTGATGTTGGGGTTGTTTGGACGCAGTGACCAAGTGGCTCTCAAGCGTACAAACGTACACCAAAGCGTATGAACAAGTCTCCAAATAGATAAAAGATAGCTTGATCATATTACCATGTTCATGATGATTTCCTTGTTAGCTGCTGACATTGTCGATTTTGACCCTGACTTCGAATGCCAGGATGTGACCAACTTATATACTTCAGACCCCTGCACAACTAATGATTTAGCCTCGAGTTTAGCTTCAACCACGACGTCTTACCTCTCCTCCTACGGCATTCCGCGGGGAAGCGTTTAAGTTTGCAATCTAACTTTAAACGCGTTTCTTCATGCGATACCGAAGCACAATTCTCCACCCCTTTCGAGGTTACACCGCCTCTTGTTTCAATATTAAATAAATTTCTCGTTATGACTCCTTTCTTTCGTTTGACCCTTTCTATCGTCGTCTTCACATGTTATCATTATGACATCTCGCATCCAGCAACTGTTTCTTCTGGCTTGGTTCGTGCCAATATTACTCTCAGGCCAAGTCAGCAGTGTCGCGGCACACAATCTCGACTATGTAAATGGCGAGACCGGACTAAGCATCGAGGGTTTGTCGACATCGCAACCGTTTAATGCACCGAGATCAGATAAAGAATCGAGGCGTCAGTACTGCTTTGGGACAACACAGAACCAGCTTTATGTTACCGACTTCCTGCAAAGCAACTTGGACATCCTGACAGGCCATTCAACATGTTGGCTGAACAGAGGTGTTGCCGGTCTAAGGACAGAACTAGAAATAAACCTCACATCGACGCGTCGGTCGGAAATGCAAGTTCCGAAGTGCCCTATCAACATCACCAGCTCAGGCAACACCTACCTGATCGACTTCACCAAGAACAGCTATCACGTTAACACCATTTCGAAATCTCTCCTCATAATACTAACGATCATACACGGTAGGTTGTTAGCTTCTACAGCCTGGGCATTGTTAAGGAAGTTTTAGTGGCCGCTATGACACTCGCTTTCTTTATCGTATACCCTATCATCCTGATCTTTTCGACACTGATCGCTCTTGGCGAGCTCATCGAGCGGCCTTTGTTCAAAGCTCGAATCCAAAAATGGCAGAAGATACTTTTCTGCGCCTTCTTCCTGCCCCTTCTGGCTATTGGCATTGTATGTGGACTGACTGGGATGGGATCGTCAGACCATTTCCGAACAGAACATGGCGTAAGTGGTTATCCTCACCGTAGCAACAGCACTAACCATGAACTGTCCAGATCATCGGGTTAGTCACAGCAGTTTTGGCGACATTGGCCGTAGGAGCCTACCTCATCGAGAACAGTCTCAGGCCGAAGATTTCAATAAACAGGAGATGGCGCCGGGTGCATATGGTGGTCAACTACACCGACATCTTCCTCTGCCAGGCTGTTCTCATGCTTTCTGGCTTTGCCTTGCCCGACGGTATCGATGACTTCCAAATTATGAGTCTTTGCGGAACAAGTCACATATCCACATCCTTATCATTCTCGGTTGGCATGATGGTGGCGTTCGTATGGAACAGTGCGATGGCGGCTATGACGCTTCAGTGGTGGCTTGTTCGTAGGGCTAGTGAGGACAAACCTCCTGGCAAGATGTGGCTGTTGGTATCGCGCGTCTTTAGGCGGAATACTGACACCTGCGAGCTTGAAGGGCGAAAGCTTCACTCAGATCGATTGACGGGGGCATGATGAGACGCGTTGATGAATCTGTTACATGTTATTTGGCTGAGAATCAGGAGTCGCAGGGTGGTGTTAACTTCGCGTCAGCTGAACTACTGGCAGTATACCGAGGCACTTGTCGATCACTGGAGTGGACACAGCGAGTTATTAGAGTCTGTTGTTTATATAAGGATATTCTATCATGCCACACTTGTAAAATATTGTACCGTTGATTCGATGTATCCCGGTGTGTCATAGGACAGACTCGTACAGTACCTACGCCACAGTGATACCCACAAACGCGCCAGAGCCTTCATACACCTTCTTTCTGTTACCTCCATCCATATCAAACTGGTACACCGAGCCTCCCAAATCAGTGGCGAAGATACGGCCGTTCTTCGAGTCGAGCTTGATGCCAATAGCCTCGTGTAATCCCCGAGCTACAACCTCGTAATGGGTGCCTGGCTTGCTTGCACCATCGTGAGTCACCTTGGCAATTCCATCGAGCTTGGTGCGGTTGATGGTGTTACCATCCGGCAACTCGCCTCGATCCGTCCAGTAGAGGACATTCTCATCCTCGTCAACCTCCAAGTCAATAGGTTCTGGTAAGCCCCGGAACAGAACCTCGATATCTGTTCTTGTATTTGCATCTTCGCCTGGTTGGAAATCGATGTTGGCTTGAAAGATACGACCCTTTCCTCCCTTGGACGGACCCTTCTGTGTCCAGTAGAACCTGCCAGTGGAGGGCGATACCGTGATACCCACGCACCATCGTGTAGGGTCCAGCATATGCTCATCAACCTGCCAGCTACCCGTCTGAACCAAGACTTCAAGTTCAGAGCCATCGAAGTTGCATCTCATGATCCTCATTCCCTCGCGGTCAGCAAAGTACAGCTTCGAGTTCGTGTTATCGACAGTCAGTTGCTTTGGTGTATGAACAAGTCCTTGAGGGACAATCTCCTTCAGATCCGTTCCGTCGAGATTGCAGCTTAGTATAGCACCGTCGTTGGCCGAAGGGTTGCCCATACAGGTCCAGAACAGCTTTCCGGCGGACTTCGAGATGTCGATACCATCAGGCATGCGTTGATCTGAGACAAGCGTCTTCATGGGTTTTCCATCACTGGAGCCGACTAATACACGACCAGCTGAAGCATAACCTTTAGCGTTTCCACTTGATAGACCAATGTCTAAGAAGTAGAGCGAGGTTTCATGGTCCGACTCGACAGGTTTGCTTGGAGGGAGCAATCCTCCCTTGTCAGACTTGGCTCCCAACCTGCCTTTATCAATGTACTTATGAAGGAACTTGACAGGCGTATCGGGTAAGCCACGCTCAGCAATGTAGTGCTGCTCGATGAAAGACACGGTATCGAGGCCAACAGCGTCCATCATGGCAACAGGTCCCTTCTCCTTAGCATACCACATCTCCTTCCAGAGCTTCTCGATCTCCTCCGGAGTGGAGACTTCTTCGGCGAGAATGTTCAAAACCTCGCGCTTGATGGCAGCCCAAAGTCGGTTGTAGATGAAGCCAGTTGACTCTTTGCGTGCGATATAGGGGTGAAACTTGATCTCCTCGAGCTTTTGATACAGGAATGGAAATATGCTCTCGTCGGTCTCGCCGTCCGTCATGAGCTCGACAACGCGGTAGTCTGGTGGCATGTAATAGTGCATGTTCAAAACGCGTCGTTTCGTCTCCGGCTTCAGATCCTCAATCATCTCTCTTGACTTGTAAGATGACGAGTTACTGCAGAGGATGGTGTCGTTTGTTGTGAGCTTCTCCAAGTCTGCAAAGGTTGAGATCTTGAGAGGCAGTTTCTCAGGGACAGCTTCGATGACGAGCCATGACTTGGCAACAGCCTCAGAAAGGTCTTCAACCGCTGTGACAGCTCCTCTTGTTTCAGAGTCGGAGTAAAAGGACATGCTCGTGTTGCAGTATTCCACGGCGGCAGCCCTTTGTTCAGGGCTTGGGTCACGAATGACAACGTCAAATCCGCTTGCAGCCCATCCGCATGCGATGCGGCGCCCGAGTACGCCTCCACCGAGTACGGCGACTGTGCGACCGTCGGTTGAAGGGAGAGTGAAAGCACCCATACTAGTATTGTTGAGTAACGTCTGTGAGATGCTGAATGAGGTGGAAATTGTATGAAAGGATCAATGTTTGCAAGATAAGAGTGATATGAAGTAGCTACAAGATGATGGGACTCGACTAAAAGGTCAGTTATAAGGGGGTTTTGTAAAGAATTCCTCAAGTAGATAGTCTAACACTTGAGGCGATTTCCGGTCCAAAGATCCGGATTGTCGGTGCATGACACCTCCGATCGGGGCCGGCTGGTACGGCATGACAGAAGATACGGGACAAAAAATACAGGACGCAATGATGAGGCTCGAATTGCCTCAAGTTCCAGCCCCGAAAATGCGACAACGATTGAAACGTGGGGCAGCCGAGGTCGTCAATTGCTTGTACGCGCAATAGCCCAAGGCGACATTTTTCCTCGTCGTCAGTGCCGTGCGGCTCCGTTATGACGCAAAAATGTCATTAATTCCGCGTCTCTTCCGCTAGCAAGATCTGACCGCATGAAACTGATCCACAGCATCCTCGCCCTGAACCTCATGGCCCCATCTCGGCACATCTAAATATGGGGCTGCCCTAGCTTTAGAATCTTCGAAGAACAGCACATTCCCACCTCAGAAAGCTTAACATGCAGTATACGATTTCCTTCACCACTCCCAGTATCTATCTGGTTTAACCCATTAGTCGTTATGCTGACTCACTCACGTTGGTTGGGAGAACGAGCCATCACGTGCAGTAGGTATCTCTATACACATGACGTCATCCACCTGAATGGCTGACTACCCTGAACCTCCATCGAATGAGACATTGGGTCAGCGAATATCGCAATGTAGAGACACAGCAATTTAAAACCAGGTCCCTATTAGCATCTAAATTCTTTGCTATCAGGGATAAAGGAATCCGTCCCAATAAGAACAAAATAGAGGGCATACATCGCTCTGAACATGAGTAATTACTTAATCAAGGGTTGTCGTCAGGAATCTGAATTTACAGTCTACTTCAATCACTCGGTCACTCAAATAAAAGTTTATCGTGCCTCCAGGATTGGCCCTGTATTTTGCTAGGGTATACCATGTCTGCTATTACTTTATGCGGTATCGAAATACCGCAGACTCTTCCGTAGCCTCTCAATAATCGTTGATAGCCCAGCTGCTGTCGTAGGCTTCCAATTTTCGTTAAACTTAGGCTCCTTGCAATGGTCTTGTCGCAGAGTCGACCGCTCGCCCAGTACATGCTAGGTACAATACCATTCAGCGACGATCTTGGGACAGGAAATAGTTTCAATTCAATCATTCTACACAACCTCATGGCGGTTAACATCTGGATCCATTATAATAAGCCGACCTAGGGCTTTGATACGTAAGGTGAGGCATATGGTTGGTTCTTCCGTTTTAAAGTGAAATGGGTTCCCCATAGCGCATTATTACTGGTTCACTATTTGACGAGCTGGCACAGGTTGTGGGGCTGGAAGCCTCGGAGTTATGGGACGCAGATTGCCATTTGAGATGCGAAAAAGCGTCTTTTTTATTAATCCCGGCGAAGACAATTATTTATTATATTTAAACTATTGAAGATAAAACTTAGGAGTCTTTTATTCGGATAGCGCACAGCACGTAACGGGAATACTTGGTATATGGAATGAAAAACATATTATCTCATCTAAAATGCGAAAATCTGGTCCGACATCTTGGCTGACGCTCCAGGCTGTTCAAAACCCAAGTCAACAAGTGCCTTCTTCGAAGCATTCACCATTCCGGGCGGCCCACAGAGAAACACCTTGGAATCTACACTAGGCGAGGGAAGCTTCTCCTTCATCAGCTCCCGAGTCACATACCCAGATCCAAACTTCCAGTTCGCCGGTGGCTGATCCAGCATATAATACACCTTGAAGTTCTTGGGATATCTCCTCGCAAACCTGTCCAACTCTTCCCGAAGCAGAATATCCTGCTCTGTTCTGTTTGCGTAGATGAGGGAGATTTCTGTCGTGTCGCGGTCATGTTCGCAGATAGCACGAATGACCTGGAACATTGGGGTGATACCAGTACCACCGGCGATCATGCCGATCTTCTTGCAAAGATTTGGTTGATACTTCATTGCTCCCTTTGGTCCTCTGAAGAGGACCTCGTCTCCAACCTCGAGCTTCGCCAGATACTTGCTCGTGAGCTTGCCATCAGGGTACGCCTTAATCACGAGTTCCAGAACGCCAAGGTCGGAATTGTTGGACACAGGTGTATATGACCGAGCGACGCTCTCTCCATCCAGTTCGGCCTTGATAGTGACGTGCTGACCAATTGGCAAGCCAAGAATAGTGCTCGTGGTCGGAAGGCTGAAAGTCAGGCGGTAGACGTTTGGCGCAATCATTGTCTTTTGCTTGAGTGGAAGTGGAGAGTAGGTGACAGGGTCCAATAATCCTCGTCGCAGCAAAGTATCTTCTTGAGCTCGCTTAGGAACCTTCATATGTGCAGGATAACTCGTAAATGGCTTGCTCTTCATCGCCAAACTGGTGAATCGCTGTGCAGCAACGGCATTGGCGGTTGCGAGGGATCCACCTCCGACAATTATGCCTTTAATGAAGCTTGAGCCAGCTGAGTCACTGCGCAGCGACGATAACAGCCAGTTTGGCACCGTGAATTCCTGGCGGCGACCGAAGTAGTAAGCTCCGGCACCAGCGCAGACGATGAAGCCTAAGTTGACCAACATCGAGATCGATGACGACCTGCCAGCTTGGACCTTCACAGCCTTTACAGGCGCAAGTGGCTTAAGCTTGGGTTTCTTTTTCTCAAAGCCCTGGATCTTGCCAACGCAGCAGTCTTTCATGATCTCAAAGGCATCTTCTGAGTGTCCAGCGTTGTCGAAATCTTCACTGGCGTCTGTACCAGCTGCTTCAGTAAGGACCTCGGCACCGCCAGGATGGTCTGCCAGATATTTTGTGACGTCGTAGACTTGTCTCCAGTAAGTAAGTAACCCAATCATGGAATCGTTATAACCTACCTTGGCCATGGATGATTAGCCATGCATCATCAGGGCTGTTATGTTCAGCGACCTGCTTGATCGTAAATTCCTCCATTTTTCGTTGTAAGATAAAGAGATTGGTGCAGGTGATTGAAGAGCAGGTATTTGGCGATGACCTTAACCCATTCGGATAAGAATAACAGAGACTGGGTCTACAGCAGACCGTTCTCTTAAACAGCCCAGCGCACACGTCGCAGGCGGTCACAACTTGGCCACATACCGTAATACTCACAAGCAAAGGATCCCTGGACCATCTAGGATCATGCCGCCATTTGCATGTGCCCACAGCGGGCCGGAGTCCAGCTCCGTAGTGGGTCCCCAACAATGCCGAGGTTTCAGGGCCCGTTGTGGATCCACCCGACCGAGGGCGATCCGCTTTATGATCCACTTCGACCGGAGGCAGTCGGTGAAACAATGCGAATTCCGCTGTTGATGTAACGCACAGCAATCTATTGGTTAGACACTCTTTCTTTGACCCTCACAGGCGCATATTTTCTTGCTTGTATTTCCGTCTTCGCGATTATACTAAACGCGAGTACCGACATGACACGGGCCCTTCCGATATTCCCGTTTGCATCATCCAATCGTAACAATGGTTGTAATCAGACCCAGAAATCTGCGGACACGGATATGCCGAAAGATTAACGGATGCAACAATAAAACTTGTATCATGCAGGACTTTAACGTCATTCATGTTGCTGTGTGCGGCGATAGACATGATGTCTCCACGTTGGGCTTCGTATCCTTGCCTGCGGTGTAATAACAAGAAGGCGAGAATGGGTATTCGCATGTGGCATGCATGAATGCTTTCGCCATCTAGAATTTCTCCATATAACGACCAAATATTCTTGGGAACTCAATACTTAGACAGACATTTTTTGGTTTTCATTGAGTTCATTACTATCATCATGTCAACAAAACAATTTTATCTCTTGGGCGAGGCACCGTCAACAGCCAGAGAAGTTGAGCTTCCGCCGGCAGTTGACTTTGAGGAGCTTCAGAACATTGTCGCATCTCACTTTGCGATCGTCAAGCCAAATGGTAAGACTCACCGAACAGCGTCACGAACGCAAGCGATTGACTTGAACTTCTAGGTGTCGGCTTTGTTCACGATGACAAAAGGCTCAATGCAGTGTCCGAAGTCTTAGACAAAGACGAACCAGTTGCCGTCTCCATCAGCGGCAATGCTGTCCGTGATGTCCCCGGTCCAGCTGGCATTCCATACTTTGGTAACTATCTCGAAATCTACCCCGATCATCTCGGCAACCACCAGCGCCTATTCGAGAAATACGGACCATTATTCGTCACAAACAGCATGGGCAACCGCCTTTACCAGACCAACAGCGCCGAACTCTCCAACATCTTCCTCGCTGAAGACCACTACTTCACAAAGGACATTGTCCCCGGTCATCCCCTCCACCCCATCAAGAATCAAGAAGCAGGCGTCTTTCTGGCAGATACCGACACAGAGCAATGGCGTCTTGCTCATAAATTCCTCCCGCCTGCGCTTGGACCAAAAGCAGTTCGTCATTACGCCCCAACGATGCAGCGAACGGTAGAGCAGTCCTTCAAGGTCTTCGATGAGCTCGACGAAAAGGGTGAAGCATGGAATGTATACCAGTACATGCTGAAGCTCGGTTCGCAAGCAGTGGGTAAGCTTGTTCTAGGCATGGACTTTGCGCATTTTGAGGAGGTGGATGCGCCGCTGCACGAGATGGTTCTCAAGATTGCTGAGAACTTGGAGCTAAATAAGAGAGTGTCTTCTATGGGAGCTTGGTATGCTAAGATGCCGTTTGGTGATCCGAAGAAGGTTAGAGATACGATGGCCAGGATCATGGAGATGATGACGGAGTCAATTGCCAGAGCTTCAAAGGGACAGGAGGATCTGGAGCTCCAGGACGCAGCGCTCAAGGCTGAGAATGTTGTTGGTAAGTTAATGCGTGTACCCGAATTGGTTCCAATCTTAGCTGACTCTCTAGATTACTTCCTCCGAGCTAAAGACAACAAAGGCAGCAAGCTACCTCCCTCCCAATTCGCCCCGACCTTGCTCGTAGCTACGGCCGCTGGCTTCACCACCACGTCATCCTTGCTATCCTGGCTGATCTACAGTCTTGTCAAGTACCCAGGAAACCAAGAACGTCTTCTCCAAGAACTCATTGACAACGACTGGGATGACGATACCCAAGTAACAGCTGAGACAACCAACAAGCTTAGTTTTCTTGATAAGTTCATCAAGGAAACACAGCGCCTGCACAATCCCTCCTTTCAGCCCGGTCGTACCGCCAAGGTCGATATGATCCTTCCAGGAGGCTACAGACTCCCCAAAGGCGCAGTAGTAATCTCAGCACTACATCACATGCACAACAACAAAGACATATGGGAGAACCCTGGTCGCTTTGACCCTGATCGCTGGGATACAGAACAGGTCAAGAATCGACCTCCCGGTTCTTACATCCCATTCGCGACAGGACCAAGAATGTGCGTCGGGTTCAACTTTGCGCTGCAGGAGATCAAGGTGTTTTTACCGAAGCTTGTGTATCGGTACAAGTTCAGCTTGGCGCAGGATGGACCTATTGAGTATGATCCGTACTTCCAGCTGATTCGGCCGAACAATTTGTATGTACAGGCGGAGAAAAGGGTCAAGTGGCCACCAAAGTCCAAGGAATAAGAGAAAGACTTTAGTGACGTCATCTATTTCATAAGTACTAGACAACGACTTCTTTCTTATGTTAATTATCATGCCTAATTTGCGTGTCTCAAACTTGCGCCTTTAGTATCTCTACTAGCATCCTCGGAGCGTGACATGTACCAACTTCTGCGCTCATACTAATCCTTTATTCAATGATTCGACTTCATTTCCACTCGGAAAAGATTCCCCATGTGGATTCTCGCTTGGTTCTGACTACAGACCGTGATAAGTTTCCGAATTAGGAAAATCACACTTGGGGTAGCTAAACCTTGTAGCCAATAAACCCTCATCCGATTGGCTACTGACAACCGCAATAATTACCCAATTGAGCTGGTGATCCCTTGCTTGGCGATTGGCCATGTCGACCACTGACAACCTTGTGTGGAGGCAAGGAAGGATTCTGGGCATAAAATACCACGGTTGTCACCAGATTGTGTTCCATTGCAAGCCTTCAGAGTTGAAGAAAGTTATCACAACAACAGAAAATATCATGACTGTCAGTACCAGGACACCAACCCTTGCAGATACCTTAGCTGCTAACATTTACCTCCCACCAGGGAAACCTGTCTTTTGTTCTTCGTGCCGTCAAAGACGTGGCATTTGAGGATCGTCCAGTACCCAAGTTGACGGATGAGTATGATGTTCTTGTTCACGTTGCTCAAACAGGGATTTGCGGCAGTGATGTGAGTTTCCTAACCCTGAGCATGTTTTGGTATTCATACTAATCTTTGTACTCTTCCAGGTTCATTAGTAGGTCCAAGAATTCTTTGACAAACACTCTTTACTCAATAAACTAATGCGTTTGTTATAGCTGGCAGCGCGGCCGCATCGGCAGCTATGTCGTCACAGGACCTATGGTCCTGGGCCACGAATCATCAGGTGTCGTGGCTGAAGTGGGCTCACGAGTCAAGGATCTCAAGCCAGGAGACAGAGTTGCCATGGAGCCCGGAGTTCCCTGCCGAAGATGCGATTTCTGCAAGGGTGGCAATTACCACCTCTGCAAGGGCATGATCTTTGCAGCCACGCCTCCGTGGGATGGCACTCTGGCCAAGTACTACATCAATGCCTCCGACTTTTGCTACAAGGTACCCGACTCGATGGACATGGAAGAGGCCGCAATGGTGGAGCCTGTGTCAGTCGCTTGCGCCATCGCAAAGACGGCAGATCTGCGTGCGCAGCAGACTGTTGTTGTGATGGGCTGCGGCCCAATCGGCATCTTGTCGCAGATGGTCGCCAAGCTCTATGGCGCCAAGAAAGTCATCGGTATTGATGTCGTTCAGTCTCGGCTCGACCTGGCAAAGGCATATGGCGCTGATGCAACATTCATGCCGCCACGAGCAGAAGCTGATGCTGACCCCATGTTGCACGCGGACAAGGTTGCCAAGTCGATCAAGGAAACGCTTGGACTGGATGATGGAGCTGATGTGGTTCTGGAATGCTCTGGCGCCGAGGCCTGCATCCAGCTGGGAGTCTTTGTTGCAAAACCCGGCGGTACTTTTGTCCAAGCAGGAATGGGCAAGGAGGTGGTCCAGTTCCCCATTACTGCTGTTTGCACGCAGGGACTGGTCATCAAAGGGTCCATCCGGTATCTCAATGGATGCTACCCTGCTGCCATTGATCTGATCTCAAGTGGAAAGATTGACGTCAAGAGGTTGATCACCAATAGATATAAGTTTGAGCAGGCTGAGGAAGCTTTTGAGCTGGTTAGGCAAGGCAGGCAGGATGTTTTCAAGGTCATGATCGAGGGTGTTCAGTAGTCGAAGCTTTTAGATATGTTCCATGTCGATACAGCTTACCAGAATGCAAGATTATCATAGATGAATTGTATCGTATTCCTTTGATATTTAATAAGACCATAAAATCGAAGCGGCGGCCATCAAGTACTTACATAATGAACAGTTGAGATAATATTAATGCGATGCGAACTTGGGCCTTCAATGTGGAGGAGCCGTGTACCCATGTTGTCCTGTCGCAAGAGATGTGATTCTGCCTTAGACTTGGTATCGAAAAATGATTTGGGAAATACGAAGCGTCTGTATTCAATTTATAAACACTCAAGTATGCCACAGAGCGCTAGCACGCCGGCGATGTTTATTCCTGTGTTTTAATGAAACCTAGGATCTTCTGCCTTTCTAATAGTTTTATCACAAGATTAACATTTGCTCCAGTGACCTAGATCACGTCCTGGGACCTTGGCATCATATGAAACAAGTTATTATCGTACTAAGGCAATTGCTCCTCCACAGTCAACCTTGCCTCCATGCCAAAATCCTGATACGACGCCCCCCATTCCTGTAACAATTCTTTGATCCTGTAGCCAGTTGCGATTCCCAAGTTATCTTGAATATCAGTCAACATGTGCAGCAGCATCTTCCGATCGTCCATCTCAGTACAGCAGCGGCCTGCCACATATAACGGCTGAATGGCTCTCAGCCTTACAGCATCGTCTGGCGTGCCGCGGACAATCGCTATGACTGCTGATGCGTGAAGTTGGAGCTTCTTCTCTATATCTCGGAATGTGCGCAGTAGATCAAACGACATCCCGCCGCCAACGCCAGATGCGGGAAGCAGAGCTGGAGGACGGTTGATTAATAGCAGCATGCGTGCCATGTGGTAGTACATCATGGTAGCCGAGCATAGGTCATTGCTGAACCAGAGTTCACGTCGAAACATCTCAGATGTATCTATGTCGACTGTAGTGAACTCCCCGTCGTAGTGAAAAGACGGAGAGACCATCTGGAACCACCTGTCGAATTGGCCCTCGAGATACTTGAAATCTGGCCTTTCACGCGTGGACAACTGCAAAGAGGTCGCCAGATAATCTACCAACTTACAAAGCAGTCGGATCAAGGTATAAGATAGGATCTTATCTCTTGCATGTTCTGGAGTAGTTGTTAAGCTATTGGGGTTTGACGCTAGGGATAGTGTTCCGTTGTCTTCAATAAGAAGACCCATATTGCGCCAAAGGGCGAGGTTCTCGGAGTCGATCCGGGTTTGCCGGTGTGCAACAACTTGAATAACAATCAGTTTCATAGCGTTCATCCCAACATGATCACAGCAGACGTACAAGATTCTTCAAGATCATTGACCACAAAGTTCCAAAACCCCGCCTTTACCTCCATGATGTCCTTGGTCCACGGATAAACCTGTTCAAACATCGGATATGGCTGTAACAGTCTCCCATCATCGATCAAGTCAAGCAGTTTCGAGAATCCCGTAAGATGCCCCGACCACGCGTCTCGGTTCGCGCTCAAGTGCTCGTACTGGATGAGGATACAGGTACCCAGCAGTCGGACAATAGGATCCTCGCCTTCTGCCCGCACCATGAGATCTCCTTGTGAAAGCGACACCGCTGGCGATGGTCCATTGTCCGGCTGTCGGTCTCTCGGCGTGATCGACTTGACAAGTGTCTGTATCGCCTTTTCGTAGTATTTAATGCCGTACCAGACGAAGCCGAACCGCCCGCGTGAGATGCTGGCTGCTATGTGTTCTTGGGTTTTGCCGCGAAGCGAAGGGCTCCTCATCTGTCCCAGCTGTTTTGCAGCGACGGCGCAGGCGGCGTATCGTAGTATCGGATGATCGCGGGCGAGAGTCAGTACTTCACGGCTGAAGACTTCGTAACGGTACAGAAGATCCATCCTGTACATGTCAGCTGACATTGACTGCGAGGGAGACTACGGAGATGCTACCAAGGTGCTATACATTCAGAGTAGTGTCGAAGCAGGCACAGCTCCTCTTGTGTATCCTTCAATGAAGACACATCTGTCTCTTCTGATGAATTATTTGCGGTGCTGTTCGGGCTGGTATCTACTATGGGGGCTGTTAGGACTAGCGTTGAGGGGTATAATTTGATGCTTGCTGAAATCAGAAGTAGTTTTACCCTGTGGGAGGCGATTGTTTTGTGGCGACTGAGAATCTGTCACTGCAACAAGCGAACCGTTGTTACCATGACTATCTAGCGCGGGCTCATCGTCTGGATCTTGAAGCTCGAGCGTTTCATCTGGGAAATGGTAGAATGCGAGGGATTGTGATTGGCAGTCACCGAGTGTTGGAGGAAACTGTGATGGGACTCTTGTATCTTGAACAGTGTTTCTAGAAGCTATATAGATTAGCCAAGTGTGAACGGGTAGTCGTGGCAGAATGATGTTTTTACTCTCCAATGTTTCAAATATTGAGGTGCTGTTTCTTGCCGATACAGACTCGTCCACACCGCCCGGGATAGACTGATGCACTGTATCTGGAGCTGTATTGACCTCGACCGATAGTGCGTGCTGTTTGAAGACAGAGTCCTGCAGATGGCACGTTCTATTACGCCTCCGACATTGCCCACAGCTAGGCCTGACCTCATCGCACTTGATCTTTTGTGTTCGGCATTCTGGACTTGGAGAGTGCATCAGCAGACGAACTTGATGCCAGCCATGACGTCGCGAAATACCAGCCCTTCCTCGAACGTTTAGACACTTGGCGTCGCTTCGATTGTCTCTGACTCTCCACCTCTAGGTTTCGCTCGTCGGTGTTTTCCATGCCCCCGTACAAAGGTGCGTGTTGCTTGACGGATGATTTTCTCTGTTGGGTATTTTAATTCGCGTCCATCATATTCGCCACTACGCGGGGTGCAGCGCAGCGCATTATTTACCTTGTATGGACTAGCTCGCTCAGGTCAGCATCATCAAACCACCGCCTCCTCAGACTCTAGCGCGGTCGGGACCAAGGATTTGCAGAGATGGTGGCAGAAGCTACCCCAGACTCCAGCCAGTGATGCAAAATCTGGGGAACAGGCGCTTCAGCCATTGAACGTCAAGTATTTATATCTCAATGATCGCGACATTTAGAAACACGAGAGATCAGTATCCAGTTCCCGCTAACAAACGGAATTAGTAAAAACTTCTCTATCTCTTTGAACGACATGATCTCTAGAACAATGGATCTGTCCCCCAAGAAAGCTCCATACTTTGGACTGACCGGCAAGCGTCTGACCTTCTGGATCACTTTCGCCTGTAGCGTCGACATGTTGATGTTTGGCTACGACCAGGCAGTGTTCAGTGGAGTCATTGTGACAGAAAACTTCCTCGTCCTACATGATCTCGTCGGCCCCGCCAAGACGACACTGCTTTCAACCATAACAGCCATTTACGACATTGGTTGCTTCTTTGGTGCTATCCTTGCCTTCACCATTGGGGATCGCCTGGGAAGGAAGAAGTCCATCATAGTCGGAACAACCATTATGTCTATTGGTGCTATTCTGATGGTATCTTCGTTCAGTCTCGAACAGATGTTTGTAGGGCGAATCGTCCTGGGGTGAGTTACCACAGCACTGTCAACATGATTAGGGTACTAACTCCAGTATCATAGCATTGGCAACGGAATCAATACGGCCACTGCCCCGATATGGCAAACCGAGACCTCACCTGCACACTTGCGCGGAAAGCTCGTCATGTTCGAGATGATGATGAACATCGTTGGATTCTCCCTTTGCAACTGGATCAACTACGGTCTTTCATTCGCAGGCGGCGCCGTTGCCTGGAGATTTCCCCTTGCATTCCAGTTCGTCTTCATTATTGCCTTGTTCGCTACGGTACCCTGGCTTCCTGAATCACCAAGATGGCTACTCTATCACGATCGTGATACAGAAGCCCTTCAGGTTCTAGCATGTCTAGAAGGCAAGGGTGAAGATGATCCGTTTGTTGTCACCCAGCAGGAGGAAATTAGGTTCAGCGTTCAGTACGAGAAGGAACACCAAATTCGATGGCGGGATCTTCTCAAGCCGCAGCCTGGGGGCACGAAGCCACTAAGGCGACTATTGTTGGGAGCTGGTACCCAATTCATTCAGCAATTCGAAGGTTGGTCTCTCATAAATCATCAAGAATTCGCAATCGCGTATGCTTACGCATGACTTCAACAGGTATCAACATCATGTCATACTACCTGCCCACAGTCCTCATCAACGCTGTCGGCCTATCTAATGAACTAGCCCGTCTCTTGACAGCTGTGAACTCAGTCACCTACCTCATCTTTTCTTGCACATCTATTCTGCTGGTAGAGAAGTGGGGTCGCCGAGGCTTGATGCTGCTCTCAAGCGCCGGGCAAGGATTGGCATTCCTTGTCATTACGATCCTCTTGAGATACGGCAGCCCACCTGACGGTAGTCAGAACGCCGCCAAGGCGTCCATTGTCTTCTTCTTCTTATACTATATTGCATTTGGTATCGGCATGCTTGGTGTTCCGTGGCTTTACCCTACCGAGATCAACTCGATCGCCATGCGAACCAAAGGTGCCGCTGTGTCCACGGCGACTAACTGGTATGGTACATCTCTATTTGTGATGCTTGACCCCTTAGCTGATTACCCTATTCTAGGCTTACCAATTTCATCATCGTCGAGATTACACCTATCGGGATCCAAAACCTTGGCTGGAAGTTCTGGATCGTGTTCACGGTCTTTAATGCAACCTTTCTTCCAGTCATCTACTATCTCTACCCAGAAACTGGTGAGTGAACAACACTTACGCCTATGAATACAAGACAGGTCTAACATTAATATAGCCAATCGCACTCTTGAGGATCTTGACGAATACTACCGAAACAACCCGCCTCTCATCGTTACCGATGACAAAGATGCTATCTGTAGCAAGCGGCCGCTCAAATACGTCGAGAGGGAGCAAACTCACCTTCGCCAAGTCTTTCGTGCCAGCCATGACCTGAGTCGTGACAAGGGCCATGGTGACGACGAGCATATCGAAGCAGCTGGTGTTTAGGCGATACATTCATTCCTTCGCTTCGACGCATCATATTACTGTCACTCTAGTTCTGTTTAGTCATTGCTTCTAACGCGCAATTACATGTATCTATCTTGAGTTGTTAATTTAAATTAAAATACCTGAACTCAGTCGACCTTCCATTTCTCACAACTTATTGCAGCGGGCAATTCTGTGACATAGATACTCTGCAGTCTACAGATGAGCTTGCTGGAACAGCCACATATGTGCCCGTCACGAGATACCGTGAATAAGCCAAAAGCATACTTTAATTATAACACTGTAATACTTAGACTTTGCTGTTTAGTTGAACTCAAGCGGCATCAACAGGGATTCCTGACTGAAAGCTTCTAACTCAATAATTAAAGCTTTCCGTAAGTATAACTATTGGCTTGCGATTAACTCTCAGCAGGCTTGACTTATTAAAAAGCTGAAGCTCTCAATGGCATATCGAATAGTGACGAAAGTCTTGGAAGATTTCCGATCTTTAACTTAGTCATATCCCCGATCTTCTAGCGCTTCACAAATGATCATTCTTCAATGGTATGGTGATTCATGAAGACAACTGGTGCTCAATTACAACAGTAACTATATTGGCATAAAAGACTACAACCCAGCCCAACCACGATGATCCCTCTCAGTCTACCTCATTCGCATTAAGGCAAAGTATATCCTCCATCGATTATGATGTTCGCGCCAGTCATATAGCAACAAGCATCGCTTGCGAGAAACACGAATGCCTACCCGACTGTTAGAGTAAAACATGGACTACGCAGCTGTTTGTACTACTCACACTCTTTAGCTCCGCAGGATCACAGATACGCCTTCCAGGGATTAAGCTCAGCCACTGGTCTTGGATTTTTTGAGGCTGGCGAGACAACACTATTCACAATAGGCATTAGTCGATGAGAATATCAGGCAATCCCAGAAGATCTTACTCTCGGTCGCCATGAAACCTGGCGAGATGCAATTAACTCGCGCAAAGTCAGTCCATTCGACTGCCAAGCTCTTCGCCAGGTGAACCACAGCTGCCTTGCTAGCATTGTATGCCGCCTGCGTCTGCGGAATATTGACCAGCGTGCCACTGACACTAGCAGTGAAAATGAGGTTACCCCTGCCTTGTGCTTTGAAGATCTTGCCCGCTGCTTGAGCTGTCCACATGGCACCATCGTAGTTCACACTGTTATTATGGCTCCATGTCTCTTCTGTGTACTCCAAGCTCGGGACGTTGGCGCAGACACCAGCGTTGGCGACCACGATGTCAAGACGGCCATTGAAATCCTCGCGCACGCGGTTCAGAGTCGAAGCGATAGCGTCCCGCGACTTCACATCAGACTGGTAGGTTTTGACCCTCTGCCCTGTCACAGAAGCAATATGTTCGGCGAGGGCATTGGAAGTGGCCGCATTCGAGGTGTAAATGATTGCAACGTCAGCGCCGGCCTCGGCAAGGCCTCTGACGATTTGGGCGCCTATACCTCTGGAGCCGCCTGTGACCGCAGCAACTTTTCCCTTGAGAGAAAACTGGGACAGCACAGGTGTATTGACGTCCGGTGGCTGATAGAGAGGCATTGTATGTAAGACTTAGCCAGATAGTCAGAGGAGAGATTGATTTGAAGGCCGGTTGCTCAGGTGCCTGCCCTGATATATTATATAGTCTAGCTGATCAACAGCTGTATTCGGTGTCGATCATGTATAGACCAACAAGTGGAGACGAAAGGTTATGAATCGGGATCGAGAACAGCGCATCTATTACTAGATTTGGAAATTTACGCGACGCCTTGTCTGGTCACGGACCTAGCTAGCTTCCGTGGTTATTGCCCTGGGTCACCCAAAACCGTTCAATAACAAAGTGGCCTTGTTAGTTATTTATCAGTCTGGCGGATCCAAACAGAGTACATTGAATTCCAATGACAAACCGAGAGAGATTGAAAAGAGCCATTGGAAATTGACACAGAGGTGTATAACTATTTCATTATTTCATGCCTAATTATTCTCTATAGGAATTAGGCCTATAGCGGGTATTAATAATACTATTTATGCGAGGTATAAGAGAAAGGTATAGTTACATCAACTATACAGTATGTATAGACTATGAATAGATAAGTTGAAATTAAAATACTTGTATAAAACGTGCTTGTTGTATCACGAAGTCTTCGGACAAAGCCCGCGGACAAGGTCCGAAAATTGTGGTTCACATCCCCATTTTAGGAATAGCCCATGGAGAAGAGTCATCACAAACATCTCAATTCATTCTTAAATCTTTTCCCAATCTTTCTTTTTTCTTTCAATTCTTCAATTGGCAAAGTAAAAATGGTCCTCACCAAGGATGAGAAAGCTCTTCACGACCAGGTAAACATCCTGCCTCGCCGCCAATTAGTCATCGCCCTCGCCACCCTCTCATCGGCTTTGCTCCTTGTTACAATCGATCAAAATGGAATATCAGTGACTCTCCCCACCATTGCCAAGGATCTTAACGCGGAGTCCACCATTTCGTGGGCTGGTACTTCTAGCTTGATCGCAAATACTTGTTTCCAGATGCTCTATGGGAGGCTTTCCGATGTCTTTGGTCGCAAGGTCGTTTTCATTTCTGCCGCTCTACTTCTCTGTGTTTCGGATCTGCTTTGTTCATTCAGTCAGAATGCGGTCATGTTTTATGTCTTTCGGGCTCTCGCCGGTATCGGCGGCGGAGGTGTTCTAAACCTGAACAACATCATCATCTCTGACATTGTCAGTCTCGAGCAGAGAGGAAAGATCCAAGGCATCACTGGTGCCACTGTCGGACTGGGTAATATCATCGGACCCTTCATCGCCGCCGGCATTATGCAGAGATCATCTTGGAGAGGATTCTTCTGGCTTTTGACACCTCTGTCATTCCTCACCGCCGTACTGTCCTTTTTCTTCCTCCCTTCCAAGCCTGCAACTATTAGCTTTAAGGAAGGGATTGCCAAGATTGATTGGGTGGGCTCATGGGTTTCAGGTGTTGGTATCGTTCTTCTGCTAATCCCTATCTCCGGAGGTAAGATCCCAAGCAATATGGAAGCTAAACACAACTAATTTCATCATCAAGGAGGTTCATACTTCTCATGGGACTCACCACTGTCGATTAGCTTCCTCGCTGTCGGTGGCTCGTTGTTCATCGCCTTTATAGGATGGGAATGGAAAATGGCAAAGCTTCCCATGATGCCTGGTAAGACCGCATACCCAAAGGTCATCTGTAACACGCTTCTGACTCAATTCTCTCCAGTCGACATATACAAGAACTCAAGCATAAGTATTATGCTTGTCCAGAATTTCTTACTTGGTGCTGTCTATCAGTCTTACCTCTACTACGTTCCTCTCTATCTCCAGAACCCACACCAGTACAGCGCAATGAAGTCAGCAGCAATATACACACCATTGGTGGCAGCGCAAATGATCGCTTCTGTTGGGTCTGGACAATACATCAGTCATCGCCTTCGGTATGGCGAGGTGCTCATATTCGGGTTTGCCGTATGGACTCTGTAAGTTGCTCCCCATTTCTTTCATCATTAAAACAGTCGCTTACGTGTTCCTCAGAGGAGCGGGCCTGGCTCTACTACTTACGAGACATAGTAGCATCGCCGTAATTGCTGCTATACTGGGCGTTGTCGGAATGGGAGTCGGGTGCATCTTTCAACCTACCTTGATCGCACTACAGGCCCATTCCCCCAAGAGCCGTCGCGCAGTCATCATTTCCAATAGGAATTTCTATCGTTGTATTGGAGGGGCATGCGGTCTTGCTGTCTCTGCAGCAGTCCTCCAAGCTCAATTACGCGCTACTCTGCCAACTGAGTACAAGGACCTCGCCAGTTCCACATATGTGCTGCCGGAGTCGATGCGCCGAGTTCCTGCAGTTCTGGATGCCTACATGTCTGCAAGTCACAGTGTGTTCGTATTGCAAGTTCCATTAATTGGGCTATGCTTACTTGGTACGGCTTTTATCCGAGACCGAGGGCTAGAGCCGGTGAAGGATACGTAGAGCATTAGAATCTGGCATTTTTGCGACCTATCTAAATCCCATGAGGGGTTTCCCGGAAACTTTTCATTCATAGACCGCTATCCTAGGTTCATATCAAATCCCATAGAAAATGTTCGAGGTAGACTAGAATTTTTAGTTTAAATCTAACGCATCTTGCCTCGATTTATTGGACAAGACGTTATTCGTAATGATAGTAATGATTCTTAAACAGGCTCTAATGTCAACATGGAATCGAGGGAACCGTCTACTGCCCCATATATATCCTCCCCTGCCCCGTTCATTGCGATTAGCAAGCCTGTGAGTGGTATCGATTACTGCTCCAATAAGACGATCAGATGTCAAGTTCTATGTGATGATACTATCTCTCAGCCCAAAAGCCTCAACTACAAATATACATCTAAGTCGCTTCGGTCCCGAAGGTGTGCAACGTCCGTCTCAACTGGCCCTCGGAACCTAATCAGTGGAGTGAGGTTCGGTGGTGGTTGTTAATGCTTTCCGACCACAAGCTGCTGTTAGTACAAATAGTACAAATAGTGAACAACACATGAAGAGGAAGAACTGACGGAATAGTAACAAGAATTCCGACGTAACGGGGATGATGGTGCGGTGGAGGTGGGGAGCCCAGAGTAATTCAGCGAGGTGCAGAACCTCGGATGTGTTGAAAGTTTGAACGGGACTGTAGAGCGCGTAAGAAAATCTAAGACTTAAGAAGGGGGGCTAAAATAAACTTAGTAAAGAGTCCTCTAAGCTAAGGCTAAATTACCTAAATCCTTTTATTACTTAGGATTAAGGTCCTGGGTCTTCTTTCCTCCCCTAGGGTCTAGGCAATCTTAGGCTAATACGACCCATAACTGCCGAGGCCTTGCCTCGGAGCTGTATATATGGCTTTCGAATTATATAGAGAAAAGAGCAATATCCAGATAAGAACCATACCTCCTAATTCAGCAACTAACTCTTCAAAATGTGCATAATATTTACCCTTCCGTCATTCTTAGCATATCCAAGTCCTAACACATATACATAGGGCTACCAAACTTGTTTCCGATGACCCGTCTGGCCTGTTCTCCAATCAGGACAAAACCAGAGTGACAGAGCCGCTGTAGACCATACTCTTTCAAGTTAGACTATCGGAATTACATGCTGGTCTTTCCAACCGGTTTTCAGATCGGCTTCATGAGATGAGAACTAAAGCCAAAGCCGGGAAATGGAACAGCTGAAAGCTATGATTTTACCATTAAACTAAACAGGCTTAGACTATCGGACCTATCTGCCGGACTCTCTAACCGTTCTGTCAGTTGCTTTATTCCTCGGGCCCGCATCAGATGGTCAGAGTGGTAATGTCTATGTACGGTGATCCTAGACATTTGTGATGTAATAATCCGGGGTAATGTGCAGTCCGAGGAAGTCTATCTTTATCGATTAACCAGACAAATGGCGGGCTTGCTGTCATGGCTGGCGGTTCAGTTCTGTCTGACCCGCCAGGCTTCCATTGGCACGAGGAAGCCCACGATATATTCATGGTCACCAAGGGGTTCCTGAAGCCTCTTTTAACCTCTTAGCCTTATCACAACTAGGTCCAGGCGACTTTGCCTACGCGCCGCCGGTTAATGAATAATACCGCCGAATCGGTGAACGAATGTGTGGCTCACACCCATTATAGAAAGTCATCCACAATCCCCAGTGGCTTGGGCCTCACAGCGAGACGTTCTGTCTTGTTGCACCAGGCGACTGGAGTGACTTCTTCCGCTTCTCGGGTACTGATTTCGATGGCCTGGTTCTCCCGGAAAATTCGCAGAGGGACGAAGAGAAATTGATGGCTATGATGTTGGCTGCTAAGGATAAGTTCGATGTACACTACGTTCACGATTATCAACCCCCTGAGCTTAGCGAGTGGTCAGGAACGGAGAATAAGCTGGGTGAGCCTCTGCAACCATACTTTCTCGGGGCAAACACAGGACCGCGATGGATGGCGGGCGGTCTCTTGTCTCGTCCATTCATCCTCGCGAATCAGAACGGAGGAAGATTCGCCATCTCGAGCATCGAATCGTCAAGCGCCTACAAAAGATCAATCTTCGAATCCTACATCAAGTTCGCCAACGTGGATCACTGCCTCTTTGTCGTCGAGGGGAAGCTGAAAGTTGAGATACAAGGTTCGTCAGGAGAGAATGTGCTTCACGACGGTGAGACGGTGGTTATCTCGGCCGGTCAAGGCTTCAAGTTGGAATTTGCATCTCCCTTTGTCAAGATCTTTTCAGTTGCAAATGGGCGGGGAATTGAGACCTTGATTCAGGATGTTGGCAAACCATTCGAGGGTTATGTTCTTCCGGACAAGGTTGGGGAGGTAGACTCTGATAAGCTTGCTCGCGTTGCCAAGGTGATTAATGCTACCATAGAGTAGGTAGTATATGTAGCAAACTGAGAAGTCCTCAAGAGGTACTAAAATGAAGATCTTATTTAGACTCCACCCGACTACTAGGATTTGCATTTTTTTAGTGCCATTTGATCTTAAACTTCAGAAGGATCCTTTGTTGCAGCAATATCACCCCTTCGCTGTCGTAAAGCTGCACTAGCCGGTAACCTTGATTTAGGCGATCTAGCCTAAGGCTAGCCCAAGCAAATAGACCATCTGACGACTGCCAAGGAAAAATACCATCACCAGCTCCCGAGTCATCCTCAAAGTTCAACCTAGACAACACTGTTAGCCTCATCTGTGACAACGGAAGGCTAATCACCTAAGGATGCAGAGTTTCGGAATAATAGTGGCCTTTGCTCTTGTAACAAAGTAGTTGAGATTGTATCCCAAAGCCCCTGATTCATTATCTGTAGTTTCTGGATCTTGTCTTGGTTCGCGAGGCGTTTCCTCGTCATTAATGTGAAGAGAGACCCTCATAAACGACGACAGGTTCTTGATTTGTCGACCGGTATTGGTCACAAACTCCTGACCTTTGAAAGCGAATATATTCAACTCGAGACCTTTTCTTGGAGCTGCTTGTGCGTCGGCTGAAATGTCCTTGTTTATATTTAGATAACCATTGGGTTTCAGAACCCATCCTGATTCATCGGCGAACATTGCTTTGTTCAACATCATGCCCTCATCTACGTCGTTGTGGTCGGTGATACCAGCCATCTGGATGCCGTATCTCCAAAGTCGTAAAGGGTTGAGGTTTGAAGTGTTTTGTCTCGCCGAGTTCGGATAGACACGAAAAAAGTAGTCTTGGTTATGTCGAAAGAGTTTGGTGGGTGATGTCAAAATAAGTTCGTGTACCTTAATTTCCTCAATGGAGAAAAGATGAGTAGGGGAACTCGTCCGCATGTCCGTGAAACCCTCAAACTTCTCCGGCCGCAAGTAAACCCCTAGCTCAGCCAGTGGCTGTATAATGGGGATACGCCCTGACCTATGGTGACTTTCCCCATGCAGATCGTTCTCAGATTGACCATAGTTGGGCACAGAAGAACTTATTATCGATCCGAGGCTGATAAGTATCCGACCTCGAAGATCTTCCAATGTTGGTAGCCGAAATCGTGGATCGCAGCCCTCGAGTGGCTTGTCAACCAGAATCTCATGCCACTCTTCCTTCATTATTTTTACCATCATCTCTTGCTGTTCAGGGTCTGCGTGGACCTCAAGATTGACAATCACAGGTAGATAAGTACCGACAAAGGCAGTTTTTCTGATCACCTGACAGGCTTCCCTGAAACTGCAGGGCGTCATGAGAGTAGAGCCGTCTGTGACGATTGGTTCTGTACGGGAACCGAAACGACCTGATTGGGAGGCTGCGGTCTTCGGAGGCGCAGGCTTTTGTGCATTAGTTGCTCTGTTAAGACCGAAGAGACGGTTAACTGTCTTCGCGGTCTGCCCGGGTTTAGCTTCGGGTGGCTGTTCTCTTTCAAGGTCTCGCTCCTCTGTATCAGTAGTACCATTCCAGACATCCAAATCAATGGATCGATACCCAAAATCAAGCACCTATTCGTTAGTTCAACATATCTTAGTTATGACTGGGTTATCGGACTTACATCCTGTATTGCAGTATAGGCATCGCTAGATTTTGAAAATGGATGTATGAGAGTGCGATGGCTGCTCTTGATAAAGTAGTTTGATATAGGTTTTGTGACGTCCTTTGGAGGCAGTCGTTTGAGTGGATACAAATAAAAGTTGACCATAACTTGTAAAAAACTATGGAGATCAGAGACTGGTTCATGAGTTGGCAGAACACTCTCATTTTGTACATCTCTGATAAAATTTGCAAACATAGACTGCGATTTTGTAGGAGAATCTAGCCGCCTCTGGTAAACATTGGCCAGAATCATCCCACTGAAACCGAGAAGCTTGATCACATTCTCAGTAAGTTTCTGGTCATGCTGCGGTGAAATATATTCGGCCTTCTTGCGGGAAAAGAGGCGGTCAGCCAACCTTCGAAAGCCGGAGGTGGACTCCCGAGCGCTTGGTTTGGTGGCTGTGGCATTGCTTGAATGCCCGCTTTCCTCACCGTATCCACCAAGACTATCTACTATCGTAGCGAAGCCAGGCCTCATAGCAGTCTCGAGAAGATCTGAAACCTCCGAAGCACTTTCGGGTTCAAGCTGTTGACAAGTGTTAGTATTCTGACACGCAAAGAATAGCAGTAGGCAACGCACAATCTCAACGACCTCGCTTTGACATTTGGGACACTCCAGTCCATCTTCATCTCTATACCATCTTGCAGAGCATTCATGGCAAAGGACCACATCGCGGGCCTGTTTCACCGATTCAAGAGTGCCTTGGGTAAGCTGTGAAACATCAGTCTCGGCCTCAGCAGATTCGTCACCATGCTCGTCAGCAAAGCCGATATCAAGGCCGAGCTTGTCCTTTCCCTCAGAGCGGATCTGCTCGGCTATAATTGGCAATCGTCCATGGTCGCAAGTCGATAACTTCAATGAAGGATCAATGTCTTCCGTCTCGTGTTCATAGCCATCCAGCCATTGAGTGATAGCAACAGCCTCACCACTTTCGGCGTTGAAAGACCCGACCTCACCGCCGATATCAACCTCTGAAGGTCTAGGCCAGGGAAGAGACCGGAGCGAGAAGTCATGTACGTGCTCGAGAACGTGGTCTATCAGTTCTGGGGAATCGGTATCACCCTTGACTTCACAGAGGGGACAGCTCTCTATACCCATTCTCGTCTGGGCGGAGGATGATATGATCGATGAGATGTCCTCACCAGCATCTTGTGCATGTGTATCATGAAGATGGTCCATTATTTCAGTCATGGTCGGATAGACTGAGCCATGGTCACACAGAGAGCATACCCAAACTGGCGGATGGTCTTGTCGGAAGTGCTGTTCCAGCATTGACCGACTGCTATAGTAAACATCTGGAGCTGGACATCTATCGAAAATGCAGGTATACGGACGTATATCTTCTGCCAAATGTTTTCTGTGCACTGAATCAGGTGTCAGGAACATGCCGTCAGGGACAATATCCTTACCTCCATCGGTTGTTGTTCTTGGCCTCTGATACAGGTAGTGTCTGGCAACAACAGGGACATTGAACCACTTTCTGTTCATTACCAGATATTCTTGGGCGCGGATATCGGGCCGAGGCAGTGATTTGAGTAATAACTGTCATCGGCATCGACTCTGTCCTTTTCGAAACGGGTTCCTTGTATTGGAGTTTACTCTCGGGGACCGAAGCTGAAGTGACTGACATGGGTGCTTGCATCATTCTGCGAGCTTGCTCGGGAGCGTCAGAGGTTATGGGGACTGTAATCTCTTCTGTTGCCTTCGGTGAGATGGTGACTGGGCTGAGAGCCTGTTGCACGGCTTCAGAGGCCGGCAACTCGAAGCCAACACTTCTTTTCTTTAAACTTAAAGAATGTAGTTGAGCTTGTACAAAGCGATTTCTCCGCTTCAAGTTGGCTGTGACGAGATGATTTTGAAGTGGTGTCAAAGACTTCAGCTTAGTTTGAAACTCATCGTCTTTAGAGCATGGGCCAGACCCAGGACGGAGAACAATAATGGCTTCCAAGTGTTTCCTCAACTCAGCATGTTCTTCCGGTTTGAAAAGACGATCTGCTTTGTGAAGCCTCGACCGACGCCCTGTCCTACGAATAGCGAGAGACAGAGTGACGAGGCTTTCCAAGGCCGAGTCGATATCGAGCAAAACTTCTTCGAGGGATTCATTGTCTTTGAGCAGACTCAAACAGTCTTCCAGGGACTGAAACAGCATAACAAGGTTTCCTTTGACGAGGGAAAGGTCAATCGGTCGCTCACTCAACCTCGCATCTAGTGAAGCTTTTGAAGGAGCCAAGGCGCCGATACCATCAATCCAGAGATTAAAGTCTGCTAAGCGATACTCAAATCGCTCATCGTGAGACGCGTTCTGATTGGACAGGCCGGGGTCGATAGAGTGAAAAGTCAGGCATATTTGAAAGGCTTCAAGACACTTGTTGGAAAGGTCTCGAGCGGTCAGACTCATGAGATCCATGACTTCGACAACCAAAGTGAGCAGGGGCGCATTTTTTGGGCGCCCAAAAACTAAACAAGACGCGCAAAAGAGGAGATGTCGAGGATGAGGCAGCCGCAGAATGGCGAACTGTGGAGGATTCCCTGTCGACGATCGTCACGTGAGCTCAGTAACAGGGGTACTCAGCCGCACGACTGAAGCAGATGCTCTAACCTCCACTCAACATAGCTCAGCCTTACGCCGATAAAACATGCGAGTGACGATATGGCGACTCAACGCTCCAGCGCATGTGAACTGGTCGCTGAAGTAGCCAAGGAAGTGTATGCCCTAGTGATGGAGTGCGGTATACGCCAGCGGCAACGAATTGCGGGGGAAGTTGGGACGAGGCTGGGGCAAATTGCTCAAGAATCTTTCGCTGGTTATGAGCTTGACGATGCGGCTGAAGAAGCAGCTGCAACGCTGTTACATACACTCCTCGAAATCTGCATGGTGAGTTCTCTCCCTTTGTTTTAAGACACTAACTGAGACATCTAGTTTCCAACTCCAGCAGGAAGCCAGATAATTCCTAGCCAGGACTATATGCAGATGGTGATGTTGGCAAGACCAGATAACAGGTCAAGATTGAAGAAATGCATATCTATGGCCTTTATCACCGACAAGACGCTCCCGACCAAATCTAAAGAGCAGTGCGATGCGTTTTTAACCAAATTAAGCCAAGATGAGCCAAAGAAACAGACTGGCCTTGACCAGCTCACAACAGGATCGGCATTGCCAGAACCAGACGATTATCCTCAATATGTCAGCAGAAATCTCTTCGAGGCTCTTCACCAGCACGCGTTTTGTCATCACACCGAAATGACGAAGGAGAAATCTTGGCTTAGTAAATCCAACAAGGTAAAACCTCATCATCATGAACTGGCTCATCCGATCAGACTACACCTTGATGCGAAGCCGCAGATACAGAGTAAGCATGCGCAGTTCGAGGTCGTGATATCTTCAGAAAATATGAGTTACTGGCAGCATTTATGGCTGGGTATTCCCATGTAAGTCCAATATCTTGACTGACTTTGACATCTGACTAACATGGCAAGGCAAACGAAAGGTCGCCGTGGTGGTGTTAAGTTTGCAAATGTTTCCAGTGACGAAGAGGGAGACGGAAGTGTTTCGAGTTTAAAGCGAATCAACTCTGACTACTTCTGTCAAGTCTTGAAACATCAGTTATTTGCCAAGGTCAATCTCAACTTCGTCAAAGGCGTTGGTCTCGTATCCCTTCCGCCGCCTGCTCCTCTTGAGAGATTCTTATGCCCTGGCCAAGGACTTCCACTCTCTCTGGTCATCCAAAATTACAAGCTCACAGACAAAGATAAGATATTGCTTGCTCATGCCATTGCGCATTCCTTCTGGCAGTTCTATGAATCCGATTTGATGAGGAATCGTTGGACAAGTGATGATATCTGGTTCATGCATGAGATGGATCACCAGCATTCACCGAAAGACCAACTCGCACTGCGGGTGTATATGCCACTTGACTTCGAAGACCAACAGAGAGACTCGGAAGATGAAGACAAATCAATGTTGACGCACCCATTCCCTCACATCCTAGGCCTGGGGTTTATACTGCTACAAATTGGACTCTCAAGGCCTTTCAAGTCAATGATGCACTTACCGTTTATTTCTCGACTGAACAGAGACCACGGAGCCGCACGACAGTTACTAGGTGAACTAGAAAAAGCACAATGGGCGCGATCGACACACCGGGATATCTTTGCAAGAGCCGTTGCGAATTGCCTGGATCCCAGAACTTTCACCACTTCAACCCCGAAACCCAAGACTATCAAGAGTTCTACAAAGGATGACCTTGGGATCAGCGCGGGCGAAGATGGCATAAGGCGGAAAGTCTATACTGAAATCGTCGAACCACTGTCAAAACTCGTCAATATTGCCTTCAAAACCGACGCAAAATACGTATCCTACTTGGCAAGATGCAAAGAGGTCGAAACTCACAACAAACTTCACTGTCAAGTGGCTTCGTTCCATACGGGAAAGACAATCGTTCCTGAAGAGTGGCTGGACAACTTGAAACACATCAGTATGCATGTCATGAATCTACGGGACGAAAAGCCAGACTATGACTTCAAGCCTGTCAAGATAGCGGTTCTAGATACGGGATGCGACGCAGAGTTACCATTTTACAAGATACCAAGGAGGAAGAAGTCTATAAAGGCGTGGAAGGACTTCACAAGAGATACGAGCGAAGACACGCCTGTACCAAACTGTATGGAGGACGAATACGGGCATGGCAGCCTGATGACCCGACTGATCATGGAAGCTGCTCCGCTAGCTCACGTGTATGTGGCCCGAGTTGCCAAGAATACTAGGGGCCTCGAGTCCAGCAGTGATCAAATAGCACAGGTGAGACAAACAGGCTATTGGGTAGTGGCAAAGACACTAATCCATTGGTAGGCAATTCGGTGGGCTGGACTTGAAGCAGAAGCAGACATCATCTCCATGTCCTTCGGCTTCCCGCATGACGACGATGTCATCTCTGCAGCTATAGAAGAGGTTGAGCGGAATCGCGACGTCACATTCTTAGCTAGCGCAGGGAACAATGCGGCTTATCAAAGAGAAGCTTTCCCCGCGAGACATAGATCCGTCATCTCGATAAGAGCAACAGATTGTCAGGGTACCTTTAATGCCAGTAATCCCCCAATCACAGATAGAAGCACGGTCGCGCTCGGTACGTTCGGGGACAACTTACCAACTCGTCTGAACGACGAGATTACAAAACGTTTTGGTGCTCATATGTGTCACCCTGGGTCATCGATAGCGACAGCGGTGGCTGCTGGTATAGCAGCATCAACAATAGCTTACGCGGAGGTACTCTCGACAGTTCTTCCCATACCGACGGAGCAAAGTCCAGTAAAGTGTCTGAAGAGAACTGAGGGTATGAGAGGATTGTTGGAAAAGATGGCACCGGATCAGACAGGACATAACAGGTTTATAAATCCGATATGGTTCTGGAGTGAGAAGGCAGATGCTTGGAGGGCATGGGCTGCTATGTATGACGCTGTATCACCATTTATGTACCGATAAGAACATAAAAAAGTAATGTCAACATTCATTCACTATTTCAAACTCGTATTCGGGAGGGAGAAACACGAAACTATGCCTTCGCCAATAAACAGTATTCCTCATCTCCAAGACCTTCCATCTCATACTTTGGCGCATCCTCCTCCTCCCTGTCAGCCTTCAACACTTCAGCGTCAACATCAACAACTTCAAAGGGCTCAGGATCGGGCACTGGTTGGCCAGACATGAATGCCTCTCTGTTCGTGAACATTTCCGAGCCGACAGTGCCGCTACCACGAACACGAATGGCATGAAGACGGTAGGCGAAGATGATGCCCGGAGCAGTGTCATATGAATCAGTCTTTGAGCTCTCCTTTCCACCCGAGACACCGCCGCCGACTTCGATAGGCACGGTTCCCGCTGGGCCCGAACCTGACAGTGAGGTATTATGTCCAACACCCTTTTCTTTTGTTACTGTGAAAGAGGAAGTGGCAACTCTGAGCCCAGATATGAAGTAAACTGTTCGTTTTCCAAACACGGCAGAGTGCATATGCTCCTTGACAGCCTCTGTATTGATGATACTCTGCAGAAACTCCTTCGTAAACGGCGCCACTAAAGACCGAATCTCATGATCCACAGTCCCATACGCCAGCGCATTGCGCCGACTAGTCTCATAGCCAATAGAAGCAGAAGCAAGTTCTACAAATTTAGCAAAGAGATTGACACCAGCTGTTCGCGTGACATCACCTGAGTGAGAGTGGTTCGTCTCGATCAGAGTTTGCACTTCGGGGAGCGTGATTGCGTCGGTGCGGGGTGATGCAAGGGTCTGGGTCGGACGACTGGGATGAGGGATGACAGCGCCAAGCTGGAGGGGTCCGTCGGGAGTGAAGGTGAAGTCAGGGGCGAGGAACCAAGACTTCATGATGGGTAGAGAGTTAATTTAAACTCAAAGGACTAGTTGATCGGTGAATTCAAAAATATAGGAAGTTATGCTTACGATATGGTTAGGCTTCGAGCTGAAAAGGCCCCGCATGCAACCTGATGAGAGTCTATTGGCCAATAACTAAATAGTTTCCGTATCAACGTTCAGCCTCGTTGTATTGGCACTTAGCAATGTCCGCTTTCCAGTGACATCTCATCAAAAATCCCCTTCAATCCCCTTAGATCCGATCAACACGTCTATACGGGATTTCAGATGAACTCACCCTTTAATGTCTTGGCAATGACAATCGCATTAACTTACCCTATGGTCTGTGTGCACTGGCTAGTCCCAATCTAGCGTGGTATCCCGCCCTCAAACCCTGTCCTCGATCTCAGTCGCTATAAAAAGATTTTAATATGGGTTAAATAATCCACTAAGGGTTTCAGAGTAATGCATTTGGTGGAAAATCCGCCAACGGCCCGGAATTTTAATCCTTAGCGACAACTGAAATCGCTCTTGGCTTCTAGAAGCAGGAGATGACCGAACACGTCGAAGCTCGTATTTTCCTATTTTAACTCTTTTTAGTAATTTCTTCAACGGCTTTACTCCACCCTCCCGGCTGTGCTTTTTCTTAGTGGACAGCCTCTCCCGTATGCCGGCAGTATGAGATGCCGCTAGACGGTAGCTCCGGAAAGGAGAAGGACTCACGATATACCGGTACAGGGGACAAGGAAGGCCCGCTGCTATTTAAGTTCATCGCCAGTCCTTTGAAAACTTCAGTCTACAGTCAAGCTCGTCCCTCGTTACTCCAATCAGTCATTCGTTCAACACATTCGCTTTTAACAAAATGCTCGCCCACTCATTCCTCGCCAGCCTGGCTCTCGCAGCCCTGTCAATCGCCAGCCCCGTAACCCGCGCAGAAGGCTCATGCTCAGACCCCGTCGTTCGCAAAGAATGGCGCGAACTCACCAGCGCCGAAAAGACAGAATATCTCCGCGCCGCAGTCTGTCTTCGCAACCTGCCCAAAAAGGCATATGAAACAATAGATGAGGTCACAACACGCATGGATGATCTTGTCTACACCCATTTCACCCTCAACACGGATATCCACTTTGTCGCGAACTTCCTCCCCTGGCACCGTTGGTATGTCCAGCTTCATGAGGATATGCTTCGCGATGAGTGTGATTATAAGGGTGTTCAGCCATATTGGGACTGGACGATTGACGCTGATAAGAACGATGTTGTCAATTCTCCTCTCTTTGACCCTAAGACTGGATTTGGCGGTGACGCGAAACTCACTGGGAGTGATGTTCCAGGCTTCAAGCGCTGTGTCGTTGATGGACCTTTCGCCAACACGAATCTTACTTTGGCTATGGGATGGCCTGATATGAACACTCCAGGTAACCGTCTTCACTGCTTTACTCGCGAGTTCAATGGTGGTCTTGGCAAGGATGAGGATGGAAATCAGATTCTTGGTGATATGCAGGCTACTGCCTATAACTCTCGGGTTATGGATACTATCTACAGCTTTGACAACTATCACTCCATGTCCGATATGCTTGAGGGTCTGCCTCATGCTCAGAGTACGTCATCTCGTCCCTTCTATTCGAAAGTTTTAACATTTCATTAGTTCACAGCATCATCTTCGGTGATATGGGTCCCGCTACTTCGCCCAACGAGCCTCTCTTCTTCCTTCACCACGCCAACGTGGACCGTGTCTGGGCTAAGGTAAAAACATCCTCCATGCCTCTTTAATCATTATAGTACTGACATTTCTCCAGTGGCAAGGGCGCAACGCCACTCGTCTGGCTGACTACACTGGCTTCAACGACCCAAACAAGTGGAACACTGCCGATATCAATGATAAGATGCCTGTCATGCGTCTGGCTGATAAAGAGCCTGTTGTGAAGGACTATATGGATACTCGCGCTGGCCCTCTGTGCTACACCTACTCATCCATGTAAAACATTGAATAGTAGTAATACCTAATACCATTTAGGGAATAAACATATAACTCGACGAAGCGTGATTTAATCACTGTATACGCAGCAGTAATTGTCAATTATCTGATAATAGTAGTCCCTAAGACTCGACTTCCTAGATGTCATGCCAAGCTATTACCAAGTGATGTTGACCCTCAAAGTTTCCTAAAAGCCTCCACAATCATCCGGGTCGCAACGAGACGGAGCATGGTGACCAGTCCAAGGGCAACGAGGGTTAGTGCCACTTCCTCCAAGACGAGGATTACCGATGCACTTTGACCCAGACAATGTTCCCACTCCACCATACTCGTCTGCACACCCACAGCCGTTGAGAAGACCAGGGCAGCTGGAATCACAAAACCACCCCTCGTCTAGGATCTATTAGCGATGGTATAACTGGGAATGGAAGGCGGCTTACAGTTGCATTCAATCCATCCCTGACTGCAGTATCATGCAACGACTGGCTCCATGGCGAGCATGAATGTAGCGACTATGGATGCGATCTTCATTGTAAATAAAGAGATATTTAATATGGTCACAAGACTTGTTGGAGAGTAAATGGGTGTGTATAGAAGCGGCGAATGATTGATGAGGCAATAGTTACGGGCTGATGAGTTGTATGTGCCTTTATATATAGCTTCAATCTAAGTATACCTCATTTAATTATATACCAGTCTGCTCACTGTCGGCATATAGAATAAGGTTTCCTATCAACAGTTTTATAATGGGGATGCTTTCTCGCCTGACTCGTGACGCTTTATCATACTTATCTCGGCTAATATACCCTTGAATAAATCGAGAAATGCTGAACCCACTTCCTGCAATTGTGCTGACTTGTAGTAAGGATTATCGCATGTTTATGCGGATAACAATGCCGTTTAGCCCTTTTACATAAATAAGTATTATCCTAAAGATAGTAAATTAAAGATTTAGTAATAGTTAATACTAAAGAGTTAAAAAGCAGTTTTTAATAAGTACAAGCTAGTAAATACTATACTATATATATAAGACCTTTTTTAATTCTTGCCTTCTGCAGGTACCAGTAACAGCAGTCCAGGTCTATACCAAGTTGAGCAATCTCTTTTCTTAAGTTTGCGAGTTAGCATCAAAAGGTGTATCCAAGCATCTCCAAAGTCTAATATAATTTAAGGATTGCCGCTCAGCAGGCAAAATGTCAAAGTTGAGCAATATATTAGCCTATGGTTAAATATCATGTTCACGATGTGCTGTATTAAGGTTCTGGGTAATCCCTGCACGTCGAACCGGAAATTAAAACTCCCACCAGTCACACTCGCATAAATAGGTACTGAACTTCCGAATACAACAACGGCAATTAATAAACGAGCTTAGAGCCTCCACAATCCGAAGCTCCATGCACGATATGCTGATGATTTGTTACCGCAGTTGGAACAGCCTTGTCGTTGGAACCCCACTTGCAATAGGTGAAACATTCATTCAACGTCAATTTCAGCTAGTCGACGAAAGAGCGGTAAACATGCAGAACCGGTTAACCGGCACTGACTAAAGTATTGCAGTTACGTATGCACGAGACGCAATCAGAGGCTAGTAGTTCGAGTCTGACTACCTGTCATAAGCTAGCAAGCTGAGCAAGACTTGGATGCACTTGGGCCTTGATACATCTCTTATTTCTCCGCGTCAAATATGACCTTTTGAACTTTCATCGAGTCGAATAGCTCGTAGCCCTCAAGAGCATTGCTCAACGGCATCACCGTCGCGGTCATAAAGCTAGACACATTAGCCCAGTCATTTTAAGGCACTTAGCTACTTACTCCAGGAGATGTTGCTTTTTAGCTAGCAGATTCAATGAATCCTCAAAGATACCTAAGGATAATCGTTAGACAGTTACTTCCGCTGCTCGCAACATGGACTTACTCCTAACTGGACACCTGCCCATCTTGATAGTCAAGTTCTTCCCGTAAGCCTGGTTTCCGGTCCAAGGAATCTCTCCATTGTGAACACCAACACTAGAAATAATTCCCCAGGGTCGAAGAAGCTTGAACCCCATATCTAGAGCCGAGCTATGTCCAACAACTTCAATGATCACATCAGCGCCACGGCCGTCACTCAATTCCTTGACTCGCTTTTCCAGTTCATCTTTCTGTGTGAGGTAATTCCATGGTTCGGCTCCAAGGCTCTTAGCGAGAGATAGTCTGGACTCGATACCATCAACTGCAAGGATGGCCTTGGGCTTATACTCCAACGCGGCAATGAGTGCACAAATCCCCACTGGTCCGCAACCGATCAAAACAACAACACTATCCTGAACCTGCTCTTTACTCAGATCCTTCAGACCGTTAGATGCAGCATAGCACCCGGTTGGAAAGATATCCGCCATCAGGCAGAGCTTCAGGTCATCAATCTCCTCGGGGGCCTTAACGACAGTGCTTTCAGCATACGGAATTCTCACATATTCAGCTTGCGCTCCATCAAGAGGAATTGTGCCGAAGAGAAGACTTTTATCGCATCGTGATGAGAATCCATGCTTGCAGAAGAAGCACTCTCCGCAGCTCACGGTGAAAGGGCTGACGATCGCATCGCCAGGTTGGAGCTTGGTGATAGCAGAGCCAACTTCATCAACGACGCCAGTGAATTCGTGGCCCATGATGAAGCCGGTTCCCGAAGGTTGATGCCCGCGGAAGACATGAAGTTCGCTGTGAAATGTAATCAGTAGATGAAGACTTGCGACATTCATGAATTTTGGTCCAACCTTCCACATAACGCTGTGTATTTGACCTTCACAATAATGTCTTTCGGGTCTTGAATGGTGGGTTTCGGTCGATCTTCGAGGGCCACTTGTTTGACTCCCTTGAACACGACGGACTTCATGGCGGTTGCAAAAAGGGTTGAAAGGACTCAACAGTTGATGAGATAGTATGTCTTTAAATAATGCTGGTTCAAAAAACTCTTGTGATGATTTTTTGATGCTTCCTTGGGTAGATCAGATCATTGTTAGGGTAGTCACGAGATATCTACCCCGCTGTCTACCTGTCGGCCGAGGTTCCCGGCTTTCCGTTTATGGACTGGCAACCGCCACATGTTGTCATAGCTCATGTTTTAGTCAATTGATGAACGTCACTGGAGTGAAATTGCTAGTAACAGAGATGGGTTTTTGTTATATAAAGACAACATATTTATATCAAATTGAGCCATGCTTAATTTCTGCGAATTTACCGTTTTTAGGTCTTCGTCCCAAGTTTTCGCCTGAAATCCCACGTCGCGACCTGTCTTGCCCACTCTTTACCTGCCATACTATCTCCCTGGTTGTACTCCTGTCTTAGCTCCTCCGCCTCAGGAAACAAAACTTTCAACACGCACATATGCAAAGCCATGTCAATCGTGACGAACACCGTGCTCATGCTCTTCCGCCTCGTAATTTGTCGGGTTCTGATAGTTGTGCGAGTGCAGGTATATAAGTTGTGTAATAGTTTCTATCATGACAATGGTACAGTATCGGCACTGCCAACTCTGGGAGCTTTTATTCTAATCATTCGTTGAACATGAAGGTCGCTGGACTCTTCTGGCTTCTGCCTGCACTAGTTGCCGCTCAGTCATCAACTGATACCTTATCACCATGGCAGACTGGAGAAGTTACTCCTGACGGTACCTGCGGAAAGGGCACGG
This sequence comes from Fusarium dlaminii, assembly GCA_013186775.1. Taxonomy (NCBI): domain Eukaryota; kingdom Fungi; phylum Ascomycota; class Sordariomycetes; order Hypocreales; family Nectriaceae; genus Fusarium; species Fusarium dlaminii. Next base: position 147,248 of record JAAOAL010000087.1, on the reverse strand, counting down.
GCTTCGTCTGTAGTCCTACCTGGGGTCCTTGCTGCTCCGGAGATGGCATCTGCGGTCGATCTAGCAAATACTGTGGCGAAGGATGGTAAGTCATCTACATATCCCTTCTACAGACATGACTGACAATGGAAATAGCCAGCCTTCTGCTGGCAACTGCAACGCCGCTGCACCTCCACCTGAAAAAACCCCAGGCCCTGGAAGCGTCTCTCCTGATGGTTCTTGCGGCGGCACAAACAAGTTCATCTGTGGCGGAAGCCCCTTCGGAGATTGTTGTTCGGAACAAGGCTGGTGCGGCAACTCTACCGCCCACTGCGGTAACAACTGTCTTCCTGACTTTGGAACATGCGGTCATCCCAGTAACATGACCTTCGGTGGTCAATGTGGTGCCAACGGCAAGATCTGCTTAGACTCTGGCTACGGAAACTGCTGTTCTGGCTCTGGCTGGTGCGGCGACAAGATCGATCACCGCGGTGCTGGCTGCCAAAATGGCTTCGGCACATATGCTGACGGCGACTCAGGCAATGCCTCAACTGACGGCTCTTGCGGGAAGAATGGCAAGACCTGCAAAGGCAGCACGTTCGGTGACTGCTGTTCCCCTCAGGGTTGGTGCGGAAAGGAGAAGGACCATTGTGGCACCGGTTGCCAGTTCGGCTTTAGTACCTGTAATGCCTCAGTTAATAACATTTCCACTGATAGTAGCTGCGGTAAGAATAGCAAGATCTGCAAGGGTAGTCAATGGGGTGATTGCTGCTCCAAGAACGGCTATTGTGGCAAGGATGATGGTTACTGCCGTGATGGATGCCAGACAGCATACGGTCTCTGCACGGGTATTTCCACTGATGCTGAGTGCGGCTCTAGAAACGACAAGACTTGTGTCGGCTCTGGTCTGGGGAACTGCTGTTCTGCCAATGGCTTCTGTGGAAGCACTTCGACTCACTGTGGTCAGGGCTGGTAAGTCTCTTCCTCTTCTTCAACAATATTGTAACTAATATGATACTTTTAGTCAAAAGAGTTCCTCCAGTGCTGTCTGACGAAGGATATTCCTACACTTGATGGCTCATGTGGCAGTAAGTTGGTCTTACATGCGCTGGTGGTCCGTTCAATGGCCAGTGTTGCAGTGTTGCAGGCTACTGTGGGACGGGCACACAACGCGGCTCTGGATGGTAAGTCATTTCTCCTATTTTAGTTTCGGACGTAATGCTGATTGACTAGTCAACGTGGTTTCGGGTGTTGCAATTAGTAGTGGTGCTGTCATAGGTTTGAGCGGGGGGGACAGTCATTGCACAAGTTAATGTTCTTAATATTAAAAGTCAATTATACCAAGCCTTATGCATATGCCAATACCAAATTGCAACTCCTCGCGCCGTTGTGGGTTAATTTCAGGATATATTCTAGACTGAATTGTAATCTGCTTACTTCCCTACAGACTGAGGCGATTTTACCCTACGCTATCCGAGATGGACATGCCTCCAGCTTGCCACGTAATCGGTCTTTTCCAACTATGTGTCTGAACATCGTGCAATAACGGTCATTTTAAGGCTTCGAGGTTTATAAACGGTTACATAAAAGGCAAACAACCGACAGGCATCGTATATTTAATGTTTCAAATAGCGGCGATTCCAAGCCTTGATCTATATCTGCCTCCCACTTCAAGAGATAACCGCAGCCTCTACCAAAGGCGCATCCAGACCATTTGCACAAGACTTCACCTTTACTTCTTCTTGAATGGGTCTATCAAAGAACACTCGTGTCACCTTGCCCGCTTCCATATGCGGGACCGATCGTGAGATGTCACCTACGACATCAGGATTGTTGCGGTAGGCTTGCACTACAGTATCGATCGGCGAGACATAGGGGGAGTTGGCGTTGCCCGCTGACCCATCAGGATTCTTCCGAGGGTAGACGGGATGAAAAATGGTGGTGTACTGGCGATTGTCGTAATTGAATCCCATGAGTTGGACAGGAAGCTCAGCAAGGGTGTATTTCGTGAAGTTCTCAAGTCGTTCCTCAGTCAGCGTGGCAACAGCCAAGCGACGCTTGATGTAGAACCCAGAGCTTTCGCGGAGTTCCTGTTCGAAGTTCTTCCGGTATTGGTACATAATGTCGTGGACCTTCTGATAGTCCTGATCTTCGATCTGAGACCAGCGCAGAATAGTCAATTTGGCTGACAGCTCGCCATTTTGCTTGAGACGTTCAAACGCGGTGTTGAGAATCGCATCCATGTCATCGCCCTTTTTGATGGCCAGTCGTTGAGCTCTTGTAATGGTCATGTTTCGCGGTATCATCATCTCGTACTTGTGAATTTCGTCACAAATCAGGAAGGCGATGTCGTTGAACTTCTCCTGGAGAGACTTGACGAGATCGCAGACGTTGTCTGGGTCAACCAGAGGAGTCTCTCCAAGGCAGATAGCCACAGCGCAGTGGCCACCAGCAGCGAATGATTCGAGGTTGATAGGGTACATGATGGCTAGTATTGTGCTCGGGTCAAATATCAAGGAAGAGATGTTACGGAGGATCGTTTAAACCTGGTAACATCGTCAGAAGGAACACCTTTATGCTTGAGTTGACAGATTTGCTTGCATAGGGCACCTTACCTTGTGTATCTTTTGTGCTTCGAGCTGGATTGTCTTGACGGAGGAGCAGCAGGTAGGCTGTTATTTGTACACCTCTACAGCTAGTGTCAGGATATCGAGCTTTCCAGCCAAAAGCAAGATGATAGGTAACGGGGAGAGCAAGGAGTTTATTCGCGTTGGGGTTGCAGCCTCTTTTAACCTCTCAACCTTATCACAGAACCCTTTATCCCTCATTATTGTAGGATATGACCCCTGAAACAATTGAGGAGACGTTTTAGGGTTAACATGGGTGATATCAGGGGAAGCATTGGATACATCGCTAAAACCCATGTTTGCAACTCCACCTGTTGGTTCGACCCTGTTGCATCCTTCATTCTATGAGGTTCTTTTGGTTGATAATGTAGTTTTCAATTGTCATTAAAACTCTCTTATTGATTGATTGTCTTACCCAAAGCTGTAGAGTCACGTTTCTTGGCCGTTATGGCAACTAACCTTCCGCTTTTAGACATCGTGTGACGTTCTCGTTTAAGCTCTTATTCCAATCCTACAATGATCCATAACCCCATATAATTATATAATCTAATCCTTCGCGAGACACGGCCTAATAAGCGAGGAATACTAGTCCATCTGTAAAGTCACGCCGTCAGGGAGATCGGGGTTATTGTTACTCCGTAGATCAAGGGCAAATTTCTAGCCAATGCCTTAAAAGCAATACCCCGCCCATTCGATGCGATAGCTGTTACTGAAATGACACAGCAGAGAATGATACCTATTAGCCGTCGGCCTGACGCTTAAAATACTCTATTAATGTGGGTTTACTGTCTCTAATGCATCCTTCGCTTGCTCACTCACGTCACGCGTGCAATCCACAAACTTCCCCCTAAGAGCCGAACCCTTCCCAGAGCTAAGCCACACGCAAGTTCAAGCTGGCAAAACAGCCTCGAAATGAGGTCTCTTGGCGCCTATCTTTGCTATATGCTCGATAACGTAAGGGGCCTCTCGTTTTGTCTTTTTTGGGAAACCCGTCTCGTGAAGCTTGGTCTCAATCTCACCGGGGTGAATGTTAAAGACGGATATGTCACCCCTTTTCGATCTTCTGCAACTGATCTAGCTCGACTTGCAGAGTGCCCGCAAATCTGGTGATAGACGTCTGTATGCCGTGGTCCATGGGAGGTCTGTCGTGGCAGCTCGTGATGAAGTGTAGATTATCACAGCTTGGTTCCTCTCACGCATTTCAGGGAGGACGAGTCTGGTAAGTTCAACGGGTGCCCGGACATTCACCCCCATGATATCCCACCACTCTGTTGCATCGGTCAAGTGGAAGGGCTGGAAGATGTTGCTGCTGGCATTGCACACCAAGACGCCGACGGGGCCGAGTTGTTCACGGAATTCGCGTACGAGGGGTTCCTGATCCCCAAGCTTCAGTACGTCTGCAACGATGCCTACAACCTTGCCATTGAGGCCTAAGCTGACGATTTCGGCTTTTGTTTCCTCGACCTGGCTGCTTGTTCGTGCCGTGACGCAAACGTTAGCCCCAGCTCGTGCCATTGCGATGGCGATCTCCCGCCCGATACCCCTGCCAGAACCCGTTATCAGGACATTCTTGCCTGTCAACAAGCCCGCGAGTCGATCTGGGTCGATCTCGGGATAAATGTCAGTGCCGAGGGTATATGGTGAATGCATCATCTCAAGTACGAAAATGGGATTAATTATTAACAAGATAAATCGAGATTAATCGATTGCTGTTCCTGGAGTTACATGAGATACGAATCAGCTTCGACATTACATTAGTGGGCGCGTCGGGATAAGACTTGCCGGTGGGGTTTCCCGAGTGGACTTCCCGACGCGGGTTTTCCGGGGACCGTCGTCTACCGACCCCACATCAAAAACACCGGGAGTCCCAGCCAAAAACATGAGAGATCCGGGAACTCGTGTTGGTTAATAAATAACAGCTGATATCATCCACCAACAGAACATTACTAGCTCCATTATATCGAGACACCACCGGAACAGCCGCTTCTTGAAAATGACGTTTGAAATTTACATTCCAGATAATCTGAGCTTCCAGGACTACATTGCTGTTGTTCAAACAGCAAGAGTCTGGGCAGATGGCTATGATGGAAAGGTATGAGCCTACCCTCTACTTATTCTCAGACAGATGCGTGAATAAACTAATGCTAATTGCTTTTCTAAAAAATCTAGAGTCAAGAGCGACTCCTCGCCGCTTTAGCACCAGAGGTTTCTGTGGACTACACGTTAATCGTGCCAGCGTGGGGGATAAAGCAGTACAAGGCGGCCGAGTTCGCTAAACTTTGGCTCTCAGAGGAGCACCTAGGTCTTAAGCCCTTAGTTACACAGCACCTTCTCGCGCAACCGTATTTCAAGAAGGTCAGCGCCGATGAGATTGTGGTTGAATGGCAGCAATTGGCAAGCCATGGGCGGTTGCAATCCGACGATGGGGGCGCAAGGGACGCATCTGCTGCGAGGATCGACGAGACCAGCGATGGGAGGAGCCACATGCAGCATAAGTTCATCCGCGTTGGCGGCCTCTGGAAGATTGCGACGATTACCCCTTCCCTGCTTTATCAGACTGGGGACTTTATGCGTATTATAAGACCGGCGGGTGAGCAATAGGCTACAGCCATGACATTGCGGAAGCAATAAACAACCCTGGACAATAAATCAGCTGGTATTGGATAGATTTGAACACAGAAAGTGGCGTCAGGTTGACGACGCTCCAAGCTACCGTTTCACAACTCTGTCCCGGGAAATCCGCTCATGGCGGCAGTGTCCTGCGTATTTCGCGTGGTATATACAAGCATTTCCGATATAACGACGGGGCTCAAGCTGTAGCAACTGCTTCTAGCATTAATAGACACATTCTAAGCCCAGTTAAACGAATATTAAGTATAACTATAACAGATAGAGAGCGGAAAGGACCAAATGTAGACAAGTCTCATGACGTTTGTAAGGGATTGCTTATTGCCTAACACTAAGTCCGCAGATGAAGACTAAAGATATCACACGCCAAGTGTACCTACAAGCACCAGACCGATGGCCTTAGATATCGCGCATCTGCTTCCGACGAACATCCGAATCCTCCAAAGCAGACTCAACATGGCTGTTCATCTGACTCCCAACTGACTCAAGGAAGCACGCAGCTACTGCATTCGCCGCTACGACAACGGAGATAGCAATCCACACAAACCTCCACGAGTATATTGGCATGATCATTTGCGGCGAGGACTTTTGGGATCAGAGACGCTGGCAGGCCAGACACATGTGACAGGGCAGTTGGGTTTCCGCTGCTGATGGTGCTCAGCACGTCTGGAAGCAGGCTTGAGGTTTCGCGCCATTAATATGCCCGTGGGCAAGCAGCCAAAGGCAGAAGTTGTCAAGTACGGAGTAAGTATAGTGGCGATCTTGACAGCATCTGTAGTGACCATGGAGGCAATCTGCTGAGAAACGAGAACATTGACACCCAGTAGAAGCATGCCATCAACAACACATACAAATAGCAAGATATGGAAGTTGCGAGAGACAAACATGTCGTGATGGAAGATACCTTGGCATGTGAACAGCCTCTCGTAGAGTCCGAAAGCAAGAAGTCCAACGTAGGCGATAATCAGGGGTGCGAGAACTTGACTGGAGCGCCATGGGTATATGTTTCCTCCCCCTGTCAATCCGATCATTATAGAGGCAATGGACCCCATGAACAGCATTACTCCGAAGTAATCGACTTGGGCGAAGAGGTCATCTAGGCGGGACTGCTGTCGGCGCAGGTTAGTGGGAGGAGGGTGGTAGAAGCAGGTTACCAGTACAGTGGTGGTGCCGTAGACAAAGGTGTTGAGGTAGTAAGACCATCTCCAGGTCTGGTACTTGACGAAGGCGCCTGCACCGAGGGTACCAGCGATGACAGCACAGCTCGCCAGAGTCTGGGAGAATCCCATCGTCCATGGACGGAGCTTCTTGGGCGTCACTTCTTGGCCCGCAGGTACACCCATAATCTGCATAAGAGGTTGTCAGTATTGGGGGCTATCTGCGCTGATGGGAAAGGTGTAGGAGAGATAGGATTGTTACACAGCCTGCATTGGCGAGGCCAGTCAAGATATTGCCAATGATGATGGTTGTTACTGACTTGGCCGAGCCAGACACTACGGAACCGACGATGCCGATTATGCTCGCTATGATGATGAACCATTTTTGCCGAATCGGTCACTCGAAGAGCCCTATCGTTTGTTATAACGGGATCAATATGATGAACACAATACTGAGAACTCACCAGGACCGGGCTGAAGGCCAGAGTCACCAAAAGATTAGCATCGGAAATCCAGGCCTGCATGCCGGCGTCTCCCAAGTCCATAACTTGGAAGTGAATAATGGTATTGGTCTATGTTTCAGGCACGCAGTGAGTTCGACCGTCACAAGAAATGGCAATGCTTGCATGGTAGAGCATACCGTATTAGCTATAGCAGTGCAACAGTTCGCCATAGACAGAGCGAATACGGCCATGAGTGTCTTCCATCGCACCTGGTAGGCTCCAGCTGGCTCTTCCTCAACTAGCGGTGATATAGTTGGCTCTGAAGCCACAGGGATCTCATTATGCGATATGGATGCTTTATCTCCGTCCTCCATTGTGTATGGAATAAATGCAGATTGTTGTAAGGGGTGAAAACGGAGGCAGGGGGAAGTAGCTTGCATCTAATGGTGCATTCAAGGCGGTTGTTGAGTCTATACACAACTTGCGGCAGCATGTTCCCTCCGTGGCTTATTTCTGTCTATCCAACCGGGATGTCCGAGCTTCTGGCTCAAGACACCTTGCACCCAACTCCAGAATTTCCAAGACGACGCTGAAGCACTAAAGCAGATGTTCTGATTTTGCGGGGTAATACAAGACTACGGAAGACGGCACGGTCATTTCCCCAGACGAAGCCAGGCGGGGGTCAGCATTAGCACCCAAACAAGGGGACCTGATCTTGTCGCTGCTATGCTAGGGACCAGTTAGTATAACTGAGGTTGTGTACCCGGAATTCCCGCTGAAACTGGATATTCTACTTATCCATAACTCGGATGACCCGACTCATGAGGGCATAACTGCTTGGTCAACGAATTGAAAGCTGACGATATAACCATCAACTATGAGTCAGCTAAGCTAATATCTATGCTAGGCTACTTCTGGTTTCATTCGTGAATCTCGTCATCTCAACCAACTCAGCTGTGCTCGATGAACCGTCGACCTTGCGCCCCTGATCAGACCTCACTCTATACATGGCGTTGTCAGATAGACCTGGCGTGTTGCTTGAAACTCTTATCGGTCGCCCTGCTGTAGATGAGTTATATTGGTGGCTTCTTGGGGTTGCATCGACTGAGCTTTGTAGTCTTGGAAAGGTCTTGAGCACCAGAACTCGAAGGTTCGGCATGCAAGCGCACCAAATACCGACATTGAGTTCTATGACGGACCAGTAGCATGTGTCAAAGCTATCCCCTGTGGCTTGGATTAGAACATGCCGGAGGGGGGAGAATGATTGATTGCTTACATGTAGGGTTGGAGGAATTGCCAAACGCTACTAGATAACGCAGTCTGAGGATGCTGACAACCGTCACACTAGAAGAGTCAGTGACTAAATTCTGTAGAGATTGGGTGAGATTCAGCTTACAAAGTGCCCACGCCGAACATTGAGGCAACTGCGAGCTTCCTCTTCCATTTCATCTGGAGGTGAATCAGTTGTGAAATCGGGATCCCGAGCATCCATAAATCTAGAATAATTCCAACAGCAGCAATAGCCCATGCCAATCCGTTAATCCCTATGCAGTGGCCCTTATGTAGTTGGTCCCAGCCCTTCCAGTAAAAGCTTATTGGCTGGCATTGTGTAAGGGCCAGTAGATCAAAGATGATCATGCATAGCACTGCTATGCCAACAGTCCCCCATATCAGCCTTTCAAAGGTTAGCGTGGTTCATCATTGACTTCGTTGGTTAGAAGAGACCTTCGAATTACAACTCCGGGGAATATGCGGAGGTAGAAGAGAAGAACGCAAATCTTGGTTGCAAAGACGTCCGTAGCGTAAAGGGTTTGACCAGCGTAGAGGAACTTGGACTGTTAGTAACTATACCCGGGACCAAGGCATTGGGATACGTACGCATAGGTAAGCTGTGATTGTGTCTGGACTAAATCTCCACGCATCTCGCCCCAGGCCATTCCCAGAGACTGACAGCATTGTGAGCATCATGATCTTGAGTTGAAGATAGAAAGATTACACATACGGCCATGTAAGCAGACAATCGAATTGCCTAAATTCACCAGCTAATTACAAAACGAATAAGTACGCCCAATCGTAAGACAGCAGGACCAAAGATTACTTACAAAAGCGCCCGTGATAACGTAATCGTCGAGCTGGAGTCCAGGCCCATATCGTATTTTCTCAATAAACCGAAGGCCAACTGTAGTTCCAGTGATCACAATTAACGTGATAGTAAGGATATTGAACTGATCGTGCTTGTCACGGATGGGGAAGTCACATGCCACCGAGGTCAAATTTATCGCGGCTGCAAAACTTAATTAGTACGTAAAAATGGCACATCAATATTCGTCCCTTACCGAGAGCTTCTCTGGGCAGACAGTGGCTCTCAACGCATGGTAGCACGTCATCTTTGAGTTTTGGATCGGTGCAGAGACACGTTGCGTTGGTCCCGCATGAAGAGTCCGAGACAAAACTCAGAACACAGCTCTCCTAGAATCACCGTGTCAGCGTTAGTGTCTGAGTGCTCCAGTTGGGGTTAGATCTACGTACCGCGCAGCTGGGAAGCTGACTCAGAAAGGCCGAAAGATCGCTGCAAAGAACCCGGCTCATGAACCAAGTCCATGTCACCAGCAAAAGCCACGGATGCATGGTTCAGAGGCTGTGCCGTGATGGCGTGCAGGACGCAGAGTCGAGATCCAGAGAAGGATTTCTCAAGGCGACATATTCGATTTATTTTTCACATGCTTTAGGCATTTGAGAATTGGCCGTCTTTTAACTACTCTGCTTGTAATAAACCGAGTCAGTGGAGCCGGCTCCTTTCCTCCGTGAGCAGCCATCATAAATTTCTCGTTGCCAATACGCTAGCAACAGCGACATCTCGGGCTGAAGCCACTAACCCCACAATCTAGGGGGATCGACACAAGTAATGGAGTTCTGTAGCGGGCTCTTGCTGACGGAAATAAACAACCTTCCCATTTGAGAAATTAAACTCCAATAGTTGCGAAGATCATGTTTGACATTTTCAAGACTTGGCTGGCCATTTATTATTGTCGAAGCTTTGTTTCGCCATGCAAATCAAGTCTTGGTGTTATCATTACATAATATTTGCAATCCACAGTGTTCTCCAGATAATTAGTCTTTGCACCTTCTCTATTAATTGATTGAGTAACACCTTGAGATGCCGTGTTGCCGTCAATGGGGGCCAGAGAGAAATATAGTTCAAAGAGCGGTGGGGAAGAAGGTTTGACATTATCGACTGGCAAATGAAAGTATGTAAAGAATCCTGGCATCGATCACGCGACCCAGGTTGCGAGTTTATGCAATAAGCCCGTTGGCATCTTACAGGGGTACGTTTGGCTGAAGCCCTGCTTCCTAAACCCCAGTTCTATTCCTTTCCAAAGCAATAACACCCTATTACAAGTTCACTACTACTAACGATGATCTGGTCATTCCCGAGAATTATGATCAGCCACAAGCCAATCTGTCTTCAACCACCGATTTACCCCGACGGACTGATGCGACAAATCCTTGACACCAAGCTAGCATGGCAGCTAACAAGACTTTGCGGAAAGCGACGGTGGCGAGCTCGGCTTAGACTCTGGCCGATAACTTCTGTTGCCATGGAGTTCAAGCATCAGCAATTGGTGAGATCTCAGCATCATGGACATATCGAAGAGTCTTGCCAATACAGATATGCGTTATTAAAGTGTCTGGTGCATGATACGAGTGAATTGGCCCAGGTAGGGAGGTTCAGATGGCATTAAAAACACTGCGCTCCACATACAAGAATTGAATTGGCCTCCCAGGTTTCTCGTCACGTATACCTTGTCTCATGAGGGCATACTTTAGGGACAGGTTCGTTAATACCTACTCGGCCAGCTTTGTTTAACTAATCAATGCCTTAAATTAAATGTGACAGTCTATCTACCCCCATAACGTAGTAGTGAAAATGGCAAAAGAGATTCCCTCCATATAGTAATAAAATAATGCAAAAAGAAATCGCTATACCGTACTCATCTGTCTCCGTTCATACCAAATTCTCTGATCCCGCTCTAACTTAATCTCCAGAATCTTCGCATATGATATATCAGCAATAGAAATGCCCTGTATGATATCATTGCTCAAAAGCTCCAGATAATGCTCTGCAAGCAACCTTTGATGTTTGACCTCCTCCGCATCAATGTCATCCTGATATCGCCTGATTCGTGCTGATATCTTCTTGATAATACCCTCCTTCGTATCTTTCTTATCTTCAAGGATACAGAATTCTCGGCGCCGCGCACGGAGTTCGTCTTCAGCACGTTTCTCTGCTTCGATTGCTTGGTCGCTTAGACGTCGCAGGCTTTGGCTGTGCTGCTCCAAGGCAGCTTGTGTATCGCGCGAGAAGGATTGGGCGAGGTTTTGAAACTGTTGGAGTTCGTTCTGTTTTGTGTCTGCTTGCAGGACAGCGTCTCTCCATTCTTGTATAGCGGCTTCGTGAGACTCTGATGCTTCTGATCGCAAGGCATCTATCACTTTTAAGTCTTCTCTTTCGGTTTGTAGATGGTCCTCATATTCTTTGAGATTATTGCGAGCTTCTTCGAGACGACGAGCTGAAGCTGCGATGGCTTCCTGGATAATGGTTAGTTGTTCTTGAAGGAACGGAATCAGATAACTCACTTCAAGTGTTTGTTTATTTTTGCCGCTGAGGTTCCTGTTCGTCTCTGTGTTTGTTTCCTCCCCAGCATCGCCGTTGGTATTCCTGTCATCCACATCCATCTCCATGTCATGATCCAGCTCAGGCTCAGGTTCAGGTTCAGGCTCGTGCTCAGGCTCGGGCTCAAATTCAGGCTCGGGGACGCTCTGAGGTTGGTCCTCAGCCTCAGCCACATTATCAGCAGTCGGCGATCTGATTTCGGTCCCGCGCTTCTTCTGGCGCGACTGCGTGTCTGAACGTGGAGGTCGCGGTAGAATCACCTCGTCGTTTGAGTGTTGCCTCTTCCTCGTTCGAGAAGACGGTCTCCCGCTATCAATCCCATTATAGGTAGATCTCCTCCTGTTCGCTCTTTTGTCATGGGTATATGTCACCCATTCCAAGGCATTAGATGAATGTGTTGATGTCAAGACCCAATCTCCCTTCTGACCCATTAGCCATTCTGTCAGCTCAGAGAGAGTGACATTATGTTCATCATCACACGCGAATTCAACAGCCGTAACAAGTGGTGCCAACATGTGTTTATCTAGCACCTCCGGTATCCGGCCAGGAAGAAAGTCCCAAGGCCACTGGCCACATGCCTTGTGAATCTGACGCAGTTGTTTGCAGACTGCACGGGGACTTCGATTATAAGGCTCAGGAATAGGTGTTTTTTCAGATGTTGAAGGGCCGTGCGATGCCCTTGGGCTGGCCATGTTGAAACCTGACCGCCGACGAGCCTGACCTGCGTGGCGTGAGCGGGGTGGAAAAATGTCTTGTCTTGCCTTATCTTATCTTATCTAGTGACCCGGCAGATCTTAGTTCCGGCATGACCCCTCAGTGGGCCCCTTAAGCTTCTTGGTATTTGACTTCCATCCTGCGACTTAGAATCTAGGGTAATCAGCGCTTAAAAGTCAATTTAGGTAAAGCTAGACAGGATAACAATTACAAACAGGTAACCCCAACATACAACCGGAGCCCATTGATTACGTCAAGAGTATAATTACTACTCACAAGGTTGACTTAGGCATAGTATATAAGCAATAACTGTTATATTTATTAATAAAAAATTGCACCTTGAAGCATATTTTAGGCTCCTAGAAGGGGCACTCACATCTAGGCCAAGTTAAGTCCTTTATGCTGTTGGATAAAACTAATTGAAAAAATTGAAAAAATTGAAAAGAATAAAAAAAAAGGATTATCATATTTATAATATCTATTAGGCGCTTTCATATAATATTATTTAAAGCTTCTCAACTCTAATTTCACTCAGGCCATCACAATCACCCTTTTTCTCCAAAACCTCACTAATCGTGGCTCGATCAATAAGCGTACCGCCAGCGTTCTTGTCGAATACACTAGCCACCTCCTCGAGACTCTTGCCCTTAGTCTCGGGGAAGAGGAACCAAACCAGCATAAAGAAAATTGCGTCAAGAACACAGAACATGACGTAATGCTTCCATCCGAGAGCCTTCATCGCAACAGGGTTGGCAACGGAACTGATGATGAGGGCCAAACTAGACAGGGTCAAGGTGAAAGCGACACCGAATCCGCGAAGCTTGTACGGGAAGATTTCCGTAGGATACGCGTAAAGAAGAGGCGTCAGAGCAATAGCATAGTGGAAGTTGAAGATGAAGAGAAAAGGCAACACCGCCATGCCAACTCCCTTGGAGTGGGTGCTGGTGAATCGTGCGTTTAGAATGGTCCACGCCACATACGAGACACACATGCCAGCTGCCGACCAAAGGAGCAGCGTCCTCCTTCCTAGTCGATCCACCAACATGGCACCACAGAGCATGGCCGATAGCATATTAAAGATTTGCAGCCCGCCGTTAATGAGAGACTGGTGTGTGGGATTTGTGATACCGATCGCTTTGAGAACCAGCGCGAGGTAGTATGATAACACACCGTTGCCGGCCCATTGCGAAGCAATGGCGAGAATGGAAACAACGAGGATACGGCGTCGGTTTGCGGGTTTGGAAAGCAGCTTGAGCAAGCCTTCATTTGCTGACTCCCGGTCCTGGCGGATTGCTTCCTCGATCTGAAGCATCTCGATAGCGACGAGAGGCGAGTTCTCGTCGCCAGCCGCGTGAAACTTGGCCAAAAGTCTGCAAGCCTCTTCGGATCTCCCTTTGGCCACGAGGAAGCTGAGGATAGCTGTAAGTTTCAAGAACGAACGTGTAGGTCTGATTGACTTACCGAGGACTCTCAGGGAGGAAGTACGAGAAAAGCAACTGCAGGGTCGGCGCGGCACCCTGAAGCAGGGTGGGGAGGCGCCATGAACAGTCGTTTGTCATCTTGAGTGAGCCAAAGGATACCCAGGCTGCAGCAATAGCTCCGAAGAAGTAAAAAGTCTGGTACAGAGCCGTGAGCATGCCACGGTGGGTTGGGTATGCCAGCTCTCCGATGAGAATAGGACTCGGCTGCGACATGAATGCGGATCCGATACCGAGGATCAAGCGTGAAACGACGAGCAGGGGATAATTGACTGAGCCGGTCTGCAAGGCAGCACCGACAATAGCGAAAAGGAAGCCTATGATGAGTGTCTTCTTTCGGCCGAGTCGGTTCGAGATAGGCGCGACGACGATGGATCCGACAACCTTACCGACGGGCAACATGCAAGTGATGGCACCGAGACTGGGGGCTGAAGGATGATTGTAGTAGTCCTGCCACAGAGGACTAATCTGCAGGGCGTTCATAAGGACGCCGTCATAGCCTAGAGTTGCGGCAGACACACAACAGATTCCGAGGACAGCATTGAGGTGTAGGAGATGTGGTACAACCCACCACGGCCGGTCATCCAAAGGAAGGGCTGCTGCAAGCTCGGGTCCAACGAGCTTGACATAATCTTCCTTCAGATCCGCCTTGGACGCGGCTACACGGCGTCTAAACAACATGATAGGAGAAGGGCCAGAGTGGGAATAGCAAGAAGTAGACATGGAGAATCAGAGATAATTCTTTGAACAAGAGCTGAGGTTGAGAAAAAAGAAACAAATTGAGACCCCGACAAGAACACGACTGAGGCTTGTTTATACACCCATCCCTCTGGAATCAGCGCAGGTATGAATGGTGCGTGAAGCACTGGCTCAGAGTCTGAATCAGGCCATGCGGCCCGCCTCCCCCCGACACCCCCATGCTTTAGCCAACGAACCCCATGGGGAGATAGTGGGGGAGATTGAGCTCCTCAGAAAAGAGATTCCTGTGTCCATGACTGAGTCAGGTCGTCAAGTTTCGTATGCCAATGGGTCTGCTGAGCCTCAAGGCCTGGAGAGGCTTGCCACCGGAGGCCTGAATGAAGACTCGGGTTTCCTTTGAAAGAAGAATACCATGGCTTCCGCCGGCCTCGTGCTCTTGGCGAATGTGGGGAAACATCATGCTCTCTCATTGGTGGCCAGGACGCAAGCGTTAGGCTAGCATCTCCATTGATGCAATGCGTCTGGGATCGTCGTTCCACCGGAATCCAAAAGACTCGGCTTCAACCCAATGACTGCCATCAATCTCAATTTCCGACACAGCCAGGGGTCCGCAAGCCCTTTATGCCCGCAGTAATAGAGGCCACGGACATAAAACCACCGCTTCGACAAAGGGATTATTTCCAAAATTACGGAAAACGGCAGCAAGTCACAAAATGGAAAACCGCAAGGCCGACGACATCCTGCGACAGCTGACTCTCGAGGAGAAGATCTCGCTGTGTGGTGCAGCAGACTGGTGGCGCACACATGATGTGAAGCGCAATGGTAAGATCCTGCTGCCGCACATCAAAGCCACCGACGGTCCCAATGGTTCATGAGGCGAAAGCTTCGTCTCCGGAGTCAAGGCTGCCTCGTTCCCCTCCGCTTCAAACCTGGCGGCTTCGTTTAACACTGACATCGCCTACAAGGTTGGAGCAGGAGTAGCCAGAGAAGCCAAGACAAAGAACTCGGATGTGCTGCTGGCACCCACGGTCTGTCTGGTCTGTAGCCCTCTTGGTGGCCGTAATCATGAGTCGTATGGCGAAGATCCCCTCGTCCTGGGCTTGATGGGTGCCGCCTATGTCAACGGATGCCAATCCGAAGGCATTGCCGCAACTCCCAAACACTTCGTCGCGAACGAGATAGAGACGCGCCGTCGCTTCGTGTCAGTGCAGATCGAGGAGCGCCCCTTACGCGAAATCTACCTGCGACCATTTCAGTTGATCATGAAGCACGCTGATCATTGGGCATGGATGACAAGCTATAACCGCATCAATGGAGTCTATTGTTCCGAAAACCCGCGCCTGCTTCAGGCGATCTTGCGCGACGAGTGGGGCTTCAACGGCCTCGTCATGTCCGACTGGGTGGGCACGTACTCGACCGTGGAAGCCATTAACGCGGGTCTTGATCTCGAGATCCCTGCACCCCTTTAGTTCCGTGGTGAAAAGCTCATGCAGGCTGTTAAGGACGGCAAGGTCTCTCAAGAAACCATCGACAAGCGCGTCTGTAAGCTCATTGATCTGGTCCTGAAGACACGCCGCTTTGAAGGCCCGCATGACCTTTGATATCATTCCGAAAACCTCTGGGCCGCACCACTTCTCTGTCGTGAGCACCGGGGTGTCCAGATTGTATGTCGACGGTAAGGAGATCTTCCATCGGGAGCAAGAACCCCTCATGCAGCGTGAGGCGTTCTACTTCTACCGCATAGAATTAGCTTCGTTGCGATGATCAAGAGGTTGATTCTGAGATTGCGCTATCCTTTCTAAAACCCTTTAGTTCATGTAGATGAACGCTAACTTAATAGTGTTGGCAGGTGTGAGCCTGTTGCGTGCCTTGCTGTGGAGGAAGTTAATTGCTGAGAATGATCTCTCTGAGGGAATGTTGGAAAACTGGGAATCCCTCTTATCTTGAGGATTCAGACTGTTAGTCTGAAAGTCCTAGATTTAAAGTTCAAAGTCCGAGATGAAATTAACTAGAGATATAAACCTAAGCCTAAGAAGAACCCTCGGCTCAATAATGGACAATCAAGTTTCATAAAAATATACTTTCACTCAGTACTACTGCGCAATATAAACAAAAGGGAAACGAATTGGCTATGGTTCCAAAGATTCGGACTGCAAGCGCAGCCAGCCTGCAGCCCTAGTTATCAAGAAGTATCCAAGTATCTAATGGCATCTATTCTTTTGAATAGACCAAGCTCCCTGGAGCAAACCGGCCCCCCGGTTATGCTCTAAAGTGGTTGAATTCTGAAACAATATTAAGGTACCGGTAATCAGCAGGCTTGACTGCCGACTTGATAAACTAAAGCACTTTCATTATTATGTGTTCTTCAAGCTTAGTCCTAACTATATCAGGCCTTAATGCAAACTCTACATAATAAATATTATATATCTATTTATCTATATAATTTAATTATATTAAATATAAGATGTATATTAACCTTAGTACTTAGCTATTTATAGATAATACTAAGCCTAATTAGGAATATAATAAAATATATTTAATATATATTATAATAAGACTTATTATTAATTTAAGGACTTTATATTAAATTAATAATTTTAATTAAGTATGAAACCCATAATAAGCCTTACTACTATTTAGTATTTTAAAGTAGAAATTCTAATTAATATAAAAGTAGAAATATAATATATTTCTACTCTATATACTTAAGTAGGTTATTCTCACTAAGTCTAGGCAAGACAGAGGAGATAATTAAAGTTTGTTTGTAACACATGGGCAAGTTTAAGGTTTACACAGATTCAAGGATTAAGGTTACCCAAGCAGCTCATTAAGATGCTCAACTACCTCACCCTTGCTATTGTCAGCGCTGCCATTTATCTGCACTAGAGACCTTTTATCTCCCTAGAGAGGTACATTGATATTTTTGAGAACAAATTGAATGGTACCAGATCCAAGGATCCCCTTGACGGCAAAGACAGATTCTGACGGATGCTAACCATCTACCAGATTCAGCAGTGCATATCGGCCATCCAGTGGCTGGACTGCTCACAACCCACAAATCATCAGGCCAACCGAACCGAACGCAAGAACCACACTAAACGCGACAGCCACCCATCCAACCACCTCAGCGTACGCCACAAGCACAAGCGACAGAAACAGGAAGGCCGCTATGATGAGAATCTGAAGCATAGAGGAAGCAAGAATGCCCAGCGGCCGCAACTTGCGGATCTGCTCCTCGGTGAATCCTTGGCCGGTCCTCTCCCGTTGCGCATAATACACTTTCATAGAAAAAGCTCCCAGGCCGAGTGCTACTACGAAGAGGAGCCAGCTGATGGCGAGGAAAGTCCTGACAGTTTGCTTGCTAAAATTTGGCTCTGAAGATACCGCGGCCGGGTCCAGGATGTCGGAGACGATAATTGTGAATATGGAGGCGCCGAAGATGGTGACGGTGAGGACGAAGGACAGGAACGCTTCAAAGGACTTAGTGATAGCCTCACTGGGGTTACCATTACGAGGCACGTGAGGAGGCCGTTGTCCAGGCCTTATGGCCTGGGTACTCTCGTGGCTTCTATGATTTGTCCTTTAGAAAACCTTGCGTTGGACAAAACAAATGGGGGTGCTTACCTGTGTACTTGCATGTCGGCTAGAGGCATAGTACACTATTTCGTTTATTAACCATAAGCAAAACGATCAGAGCAGAGAGCGAGGCGATGTCTGCTTTATAGATCAAGGGCTACTCCACGGCTATAAAATCGCTGCCCAATCGTGCTACCCACCGCTAGGCCACAGCTTCACCGTCTGATGGCTTGATCAAATGATTTCAAGTTCTCAACCACCGCGAAGGTCTGGCTTCTGACTGCGGCAATGTAACTTTCCATGTGCTCTGCACTAGGAACGCCACCAAGACTCTGTGCTACCTCATTCCCCCTCGTGACGTAATTTTTCGCCAAAACCCCGTTTGATGCCGGAGGTGAATTAAAGTCAGCAGCAACTCCCATGTATCCCGGGGAGTTGTATTTGTCCGGCTGCAACGCCTAACAATGGGCGTCTGCAATCCATTTTCTCAGCCTCTCCTCCACCTAACTAAACTACAGCAACCCTGCAAAGCAGAAACCACCAACACAGCAACTGCCAAATGGATAAACTGCGAGATTACTTTAAGCGACGGTCAGCTAAGAAGTCACCTTCCCAGGAAGCTCACCAGGAGACTCCGGCTCCGGTAACGTACAGTGGTTGGTTCTCTTTCACGACCGCCGAGCTCGCCCCGGAGAGTCCCGGAGAGCCAACCCAGAGATCCCAGTAAGGACAACCCTCCCTCTGGCTCTCCCTTCACTGACAGCCGCAGCATAATATTAGTCCACGGCATTGGCGGCCACTGGAAGGAATCATGGGAAGAAGCGGGGTTTAGCTGGATCAAGAACTTCCTCCAGCCTGATCTTCGGAGGCGCAATCTGGTCACAGATATCTGGTCCTACGGGTACGATTCAAGAACAATAACCAACACGGTTGCGACTATCGAAGATGTGGCCGTTCTGATGCTTGAATGGATGTACGCCCGCCGATTATCTAGGCCGATCATCTTTGTCGCCCACAGTCTCGGTGGCCTAGTCGTGAAGAAGGTACGTGGATATACAGTGTTACTGCTCCAAAAACCAGTACTGACATCCTCTGGTCTGATCAAGGCCATCATCATGGCACACTCGGAGAACGCGCGATATGGGAAGATCTTGAACAGTATCAGGGGCTGCGTCTTTTTGGGGGTCCCTCATCGGGGAGCTGACAATACTTGGTGGAAGACCGTTCCGGCCACGATGATCCAGTTGTCGACGATTGGATTTCGAGGAAATGCCCAGTTCGCAGAGAGCATTGCGAGAGTGTCACCTGTATGGAGGGAAATATCAAGCTCATTCATCCCCCGTGCAGCAGCTCTGATAGCACTTCACTCCTTCTTCGAGACCCGGAAGATTGGGCCTGTCGTGGTCGTCGACAAGGAATCGGCATTAATGGGTTTGGCAAATGAGGTCAGGCATCCGGCAGACTCGGACCACGCCAACATTAACAAGTTTGGTAGAGGCGAGCGGATGAGGTACGAGCTTGTTGGAAACGCGATAATAGAACTGCTCACGCAAGCACAAACCGAGGTGGCTACTGTTCAGGAGTCCGAGAGCCTCTCTCAGCTTTCCACGCCTGTCGACTCGCCGAACCATCCTCTGTTCGTCATTGCCGACAACGGGACATTCGTCGGGGGCGACGAAGTTGTCGCAATCCGCATCGTCGTCGAACTATGGCCCAAGCCCGTACATGAACGGACAGTGAGGGTAACAGCCTCGGCTCTTGAGCACGAGTCATACAAGGTGAACCATCCGAATGCGTATGTGGAGCTAAGGGCGCGCGTCGAGCTATTCCAGAATGCCGTGAATTTCTTTCTTCAGGAGCATGTCCACTATTACTGGAAATGGGAGCCTTCCAACGTGGCAAACGCCATACTTCACCTGCGCAGCCTTGCTCTCCCGGGGCTGGGGGAGGGAGAGATATGGTTCGCTTGGCCCCTAGGAAGGCCGTCCGAGGTGCTCAAGGTCTATTTTTCTCAAGACATTAGCAAATCTGTGCGCAGTGGGTACTATGATGATAGGTCGGTGGACCGCGTGAAAGGTATGCCCCCTAACAGTCCGATATGGATGAAATCCATCTTCCCATACATCGTATGGGAGCGAGTGGCTCCGGCAGCCGCATTGCAGGCTCTTGAAGCCGCGCAGAATCCTGGAGGGGAACTGGACGTGGATCTGTCTAACTGGGTGCTTTCTGATCGTCCACCATCTGAGCTGGAACGGGATAGGCCGACTTATAACCAACCTAATTAACTGAGACGTACAGGGGATTCTGCAGGTTAAATATAAGATAGGCTTTGAAGATATTGCATGAAATCTGGTCGATAGGTGGTGATTCTGCCAAGCTTGGGAAGTCAGAAATCTATTTTGAGGAAGTAGAGCAGGTGGACGCAGGTAAACCCTGCTTCTTTTTAAGCAGCACTCTGAAAGGCCTATCTATCCTCTTTCATGAATGGCTATGGGTTTTCAGGACAGTTATACCTCAATCCTTCAGTATCCACAGTTGTCTCCAGTCCGCAACTCAAACAGAACTGAAATAGTCTTATAGGAGGTGGTTAACAGAAGTCTCCTATTATAACCACTTCGACTCCTCTGAAGGCAGGAGCATCACTGGTAGGGCCTTTTAGATTAGAGTTCTAGCATCAAACTTCCTTTATGCAGATATTTATGCATTCTTAATAGTAATTCTTTACTATATTAATCTTATTAATTATAAGAACTTTAGTATATCTTAAATAAGCTATAATATAAATATAAAATCCCTTACTTTTTAATCTTTCTAGAGAATACTTATAAAAGTCAGGTGTCTAGCCTATATAAGACTAAGTCAACATGCTATATACTTGAAGTGCAGACCGACTAGTAGGAGCAATAATAATAACTCGTTTTTGTTTTACTTTTAGGTCTTTAAATATACTGTCTTCTTATAGAGGTGTTATTACTTTAATTTATCTTTTAACAAGAGGATAGATTAGCTATTATAGTAGTTATTTAAGTGTATATAGAAAAAATAGTATTTAGAATCCTTTATAGTAAAATTATATAATCTTAAATATAGTCCTTAAGTAAGGATTCTTATAAGGTAATAAGGTTTAAGTATAAGTAATAAGTTTATATAATGTTATTTAGCCTTATTTTATATTATTAATAATATTTATTATAAAAAAACTTCTTTATAAAGTTAAGGTCTATTAGTATTTAAAAGATATAAAGAGTAAGTATATTAATAAAAGTTAGTAATAGAATATTATATTAAAAGCATAAATTAACTAAGTAATGCTAAAGGACTTAGCGCTAAATGCTGTAGCTATGGGGCTACTAGTATTGAAATGGAAGGTAAAAAGGTGGACTCCGGTCTTGGTAGTGATTGCAACGGTGATATCTACCAGGATTAGACCGGACGTATAGACTATCATGGCAACTAGGAGTGATAGCTTGTCTTCCTAAGAGTCGTAAAGATGCCGATCAATGACTCAATCATGATATAAAAAGGAACCAACTGCCGCCATCGGATCCATAGTGCTGCACAATACTTCTGAAACTGTCAACATGTTGTATAAGACTGTGGTCTCACTTGGTCTTGCCACCATCGCCCTTGCTCTTCCTACAGACAAGGATAGCAAGGGGGGTCTTGTGGCTAGCAAATTCATCGTCGCGCTCAAGCCGAATGGCAACGTTGACCTTGATCTGCACGCTCGATGGGTATCGGATGTGCACGGACAAACCCTTTCCCGTCGCGGCGTCGAGTCTGGTGGGATTGACAAGACGTTTAGTTTTCCTGGTTTCAAAGGTTATTCGGGCTCGTTCGACAAGGATACCATTGAGATCATCAAGGCCAACTCTAGTGTAAGCAGGTGAATATCTAAGATGAACGCACGGAATTGACTCGGAACAGGTTTTGCACGTTGAACCTGAACAGACCTTTACTATCGCCTCGCCAGTCACACAGCAATCTCCTCCTTGGGGTCTCTCGGCAATTTCCAATGCCAATCCTCCATCTTCAAAGGCCTCGTACACCTACGATTCGACAGCCGGCGCAGGGACATTTGTTTATGTTCTAGACAGCGGCATCTTCCTCGAGCATGAGGAATTTCAAGGCCGCGCTGTCTTCGGTGCCGACACGTCAGGTGTTTCCAGCAAGAAGCAGCACGGCACGCTTGTCGCCGCCATCGTCAACGGTGCTACATACGGAGTTGCCAAACAAGCGACCGTTGTAGATGTGCAAGTTCTGGGGGATGATGGCGGTTCCTCCAGTGGTGTTTTGTCTGGTCTTAGCTGGACGGTCAACGACGTCGTCTCCAAGAACCGCGCTGGCAAGGCGGTCATCAACATGAGCTTGTCAGGAGGTAACTCGGTCATTTTCAACGAGGCGGTACAGAAAGCGATTGATGCTGGCATTCCCGTTGTCGCAGCCGCGGGGAATGCCAACGAAGACGCTTCAAAAAGCAGTCCCGGGAACCAACCTAACGTTATCACCGTCGCAGCCAGCAACAAAGACTATCAGCGATGGGCTTGGTCCAACTGGGGGTCAGCCTGTGATATCTTTGCTCCAGGTGAAGAAATCACATCAGCTTGGCCCACGTCTGCTTCGGCAACCTACGTTGCAAGCGGCACGTCAGAGGCCTCTCCGCATGTTGCAGGCGTTATCGCCTATCTTTTAGCACTGGAGGGTTCGCGCACGCCGGCTCAGATTTGGTCGCGTCTTCAGGAGCTGGCGATCAAGGATAAAATCACAGACGTGAAGGGAGTTCCCAACCTATTGGTATACAACGGCATTGGCAAATAATGCACCTCCTCTATTTAATACCAGATGTACTTCTACAATCTAACTACCGATTAAAAATATCCATATTAACCGAGTTGAGAAGCGCGATTGACTTCCTCCTCCAGCATTCCTCTCCAACGTGCTACTAAGATTTCCATGGTATATAAAATTGTGCAGAAAACCATGTCCTCTGGTTTTGTAAAGTGGCCAAGTAAGAATGAGCCTGTAAGGCATAATAGATCTGTTAATTTGACTACCGAGACCTTTTATATATTGGACTTGACATATATATATATATAATTTCTTTACTTCTTGCGTAAGACAGCAAGTAAATGATCTGCACATCCTAGGTATTCTTCTTTCTCGGAGTACTCTTTAAACAGTAAATCTGCCCACGCCTCTACGACTTCACTATCAGCATCAATAAGCTTGGCATCAAGCCCACCACCAAGAATCCCCTCTGTAGAGCGCAGACTGATGAGCTCTGCTACGTCAGTGAAGTGATGCCGAAAGAATCCACGTATGCTGCCACTGTCCGTATGGAAGGATTGTACTTCTGCCTCAAGGCTCTCGTTCAACCTTTCATAACGGCCGTCCGCAAGCTGGTAATAAGGGACGAGTGTTAGTGCTAGTGTCAGATGTAGCTGCAGGCATGTTATTGGGAGGTAACATAATTGGTAACACGTACATAGGCGGCATAAAAGTCTTTCTGTTTGACAAGCCTCGCAGGGTCGCGCATTGCCACGTCCCTAAGGTGAGCTTCCTTACTGACGAACGCGCAGAAGATGAGTCCCCCCTGAGGCTTTGCGAGCCTGAGAGCGTTCTCGACCGCCTTCTTTCGCTCACTCTCCTCTAAGAGATGATAGAGTGGCCCGAGGAGAAGAACGGCGTCATATGAGGCGTTGGTTAAAGGAATTGCTTCCAAAGCGTCGCCTACACTGATGCTCGCAAGAAGCGCTGGGTTCTCATCGCTTGCGCTGCGCTGATCCTGCTCGAGTTCTGCAAGACGGATCAGGTCGGGACTGAGATCGATGAGATCGACATGATGGCCTTGGTCAGCAAGTGCAAAGGCTATCTTCCCCGGGCCACCTCCTACGTCTGCAATACGTTTGCGCTCAGTACCAGCAGTTTTTGAGGTATTTAGAGCTTGACGAATAGCGCGCAACGTGAGCTCGCGCT
Source organism: Fusarium dlaminii (assembly GCA_013186775.1). Classification (NCBI taxonomy): domain Eukaryota; kingdom Fungi; phylum Ascomycota; class Sordariomycetes; order Hypocreales; family Nectriaceae; genus Fusarium; species Fusarium dlaminii. Next base: position 123,296 of record JAAOAL010000087.1, on the reverse strand, counting down.
CCATTGGATGGGTCGCTAATCGAGTGTTCTCGTAATCAGCGATTTTGCCATAGCGGTTAGCGACGGCCTGGCGAGAAGTAGGCATTTTTACAACAGATGAGAGATGCGTAATTATGAGCTTCTGAAAAGTCGCATAAAGGAGAAATTTTATCTTCAACGCAGGTTCTCGACTTCGTAAATACCTCATATACCTCATATATGGCCGCGGTGTTAGGACTTGCCTAATATAGTTTAGCGAGTTATTATTAGATGTTTAATGTAATGCGAGATAGGATGGCCAATCTGAATGGATTATTCGACAATGAAGGTGAGGTTATAGCGGAGGTCTATGCCATCGCCTTGGTAGTAGCCTCAGCCACGAATCCACGGCCAGCAGGAGTTTCTTGTGGAAGTGTCCTGAAGGTTGTATAATATTAAGCTACAAACAATCCTGTATGCTATTAGTCCGCGGATTATCCACAGTTCTTATTGAACATACTTTACTGGTACTGTAACCAAGCTGTGATGGCTAAGACCGCCAGTAAAATTTCTCAAAACACATAATGCAATTAACACACTCCATAACCCACATAAGCGGTACAGTACTTGTTCGCATCGTGGTTTCCCTTCGAAGACTTGTTCCATGGCCGAAGGTTTCGGAATGGCAGGGCACCGACGGGAGGCTCAGCAAAAGGAATGCTAAAAACAAACCTTGGTTACACCCCTTTGAGTGCATTCCTCGATAACTGCCACTTTTGACGGTAGCCGAAGGCCTTACGTCGTGGGACTTGTGACCTGGGACCCTGGAATCTACTGGAACAGTATAATACTGGCCAAGAGAGAAGACTTGATGTTGAACACGTCTGAGCCAAATTTGACTTTTCGTGTTCGTTCATGACTGGCCTATGATGTCTTTTTAACAATGCCCCGGCCATGTCGATCCTAATCAACTGTGAGCGTTGGACATTTCCCCACCAATGGATACGGTTCTCATCAATTAACTCGATCCCGCGGAACGTAAGTGACTTCGGAGTTATGCGGGGTTTAGTGCCTTTGGCCCACTTTGCTCCGGTCGGTCTCTACCTCTCGTGGGTGACTAGCCGCTGGTTGTCAGATGGCATGTTGAGCCCCTCACTAAAGTAAAGCTTTGGCCTTGTCGAACTTTAGCAGATTTAGCCTAGTTAAGTTATCCCTGTGCTGAAACTATGAGTCATACCGTAATGGTTAAATGGGCATAAGGAACGACATACTATTATGTATATGCCAAGCGATTGAAGGTATCATGGGCATGCATTGTTACATGACCAACATGATGTGATATACCATTCCAGCAGTTTCCACAATGTTTTGTACGCGTAGATCGTTGGTCCACTATCCGCATTCTACACTGCTGGCTGCCATGTATGATGGGTCAAAGCCATGTTTCTCCATTCGGATGTAAGTCCCATTTAACTCCAGTAGTTCACAGCGTAGAGTTTGGGGGACATAAGGCATCGTAGTTAGCTGCATTCACTGAAATACTATAAGTAGAGGGAAGGGTCATGCCTTTTACATGATCTAAGACACTCTCAATTCATCCATCCTTCCATCAATCATCCATATCAACAGCCTTCCTAAGCATCTCTCACTTCGCGCATCTCCCAACCTTTACCATGGATATGACACTGCCCCCGGAGCCTAAGACCGAACTCGGTCGTTACCGCATCCTGTCCAGCACGGCCGGAGTACGTGTTTCTCCCCTTGCGTTCGGCGCTATGTCCATTGGACAAGCCTGGGGATCAAAGCTGGGCTCTATGAATGAGGAGGACTCATTCAAACTATTGGACGCATATGTGGACGCAGGTGGAAACTTCATTGATACCGCCAACAACTATCAAAACGAAGAGTCAGAGATATACCTCGGCAAATGGATCGCTGCGCGAGGCAACCGGGACCTGTTGTTTGTTGCTACAAAATTCACCAATTGCTACCGTACACATGACCTCGGACAGGGAAAAACTGTCAACTACGGCGGAAATCATAAGAAATCTCTAAAACTGTCTGTTGCCGACTCGCTTCGCAAGCTACAGACAGATTATATCGATCTTCTCTATGTGCATTGGTGGGACTGGACCACCTCCATTGAGGAACTGATGGATTCTCTCCATATCCTCGTGGAACAGGGAAAGGTGCTCTACCTAGGTATCTCAGATACACCAGCTTGGGTTGTCTCTGCTGCCAATACCTACGCAAAGATGCACGGCAAAACCCCCTTCTCTGTTTATCAGGGCCGCTGGAATCTCATGGTGCGCGATCTAGAACGAGATATCATTCCCATGGCCCGTCACTTTGGCATGGCCCTTTGTCCTTTTGACGTCCTCGGCGGCGGCCGACTGCAGACTGCCAAGCAGCTTGAGGCACGTAAGCAAACCGGTGATAAGGGCCGTGGCAACAATCAAAGTGAAGAGGCTCGCAAGGTCAGCGCAGCCTTGGAAAAGGTAGCCGCTGAGCACAACACCGAGAGTATCCAGCAGATTGCGTTGGCATATGTCAGGCAGAAAACAAGGAACGTGTTTCCCATCGTTGGTGGTCGCAAGGTCGAGCATTTGCACGATAACATCAAGGCCTTGAGTATTCACTTGACGGATGAGCAGGTCAGCTATATTGAGAGCATTAAAGACTTTGACGCCGGCTTCCCTTCGAATTTTATTGGGGAAGATCCTAAGGAGACGGGTAGACAGAAGCATATAACGGAGGTTCTAACTGGTGCAAAGATCGCGTGGTAGTAAGTAACTAATCCTACTTATTATCGGCTATGCCATATTCAAGCTCAAGCTTATGCCGCGAGCTTGTAGATATGGTAATGCAACCCTTATGGTTTGCTTAATAAGATAATTTAGTAGAACGTTATCTCCTAACTAGAGCCTTTGTTACATTCACGTCCAACCCGAAGTCTTGGTGCGGTATAGTTCATACTCATAGCTTGAAAATAAGAATGGGACCACTACCTTCAGCTCGTTCTCAAACAGAGGCATGCTGGCGTCGTACTACAAAATGTTAGTTGGTGCCAAAGCAGTGGTAACAAGAAACTTACCTCAAAAGTGCCATTGGAGCTCAAGCTGCCTGTCTGAACAGTCCACTCCCAGGCCAAAGAACTATCGTGTGGGCGAGGCTGTGCAAAGGCAGTAGTCATCAAAGTATAACCATCTAGGGATGCTTTCAGATATCTGTCGCGCTTGATACAACCCATGCGAACAGCCTTGAAGACTTATCTTGAGATGCGACGAGCGCATCAGCTAGGACTGTGAGATACTTCAGGAGGCGCTTACGACACTTGCGTTTTTCAGCAAAGTAATCGAGAGTGTCTACGAGCGCCATGATATACCAGCCTACACCGCGACTCCAGACGTGAGGTGTAGCTCCAGTCTCAGCATCAACCCAGATCTGGGTCTTACTGTAATCGAATCCAGGGACAGGCAGACCATTGGTATGGTTGCTTGACCGTGTTCCTGCATCGATGAAGCCAAACTGCAGGGCTATGTAGTCCCACGCAATGCTGTTGTTGGATTCAAACTCGTGGGTCCAGCGCGCGTAGAAAACATCTAGCATGTAAAAGCAGTCGAGCCACATCTGGTCGATATACGCGGAAAAACGGTGGTAGAAGCCTCTATCCTCTATCAGGCGTGCGGCCTGTGCGATCAATCTGCTTCCGCATATGCGTGGCCGCCTTCTTGTGAATTTCGCCTCCCGTGATTTATATATGTCCAAGAATATATGGACAATCTCAATATCATCGATAGAGTTGCTGTTGTTATACATGAGAACAGTCCCATCGTGCTCGGGGTACAAAAGGATATCCGCGCCACGCTTGACGTAGTCAAAGTACTTCTTATCACCGGCTCGCTCATAGGCTCGAAGGATTCGGGAGTATTACGTAGAGACGGTGTAAGCAGGGGTGGGCTCAACTCCGTGCTGCATTTTAGAGTCGGCCATCCAAGTGAGATACCGTGGACTGCCTTGGAATTGGGTATGTTTTGAGTTTCTCACCGGGTTGGAAAGTGAACCATCCACGAGGAAGACTTGTGCCAGCAGCGAATGCAGTACTGGCTATGAAGCCAAGCGCCAGGAGACAGGCCCGCATGATTGCTAATACAGCATGAAAAGAGATAGAAGTGAACTTTGTATGTTATATCAACGGCCAACAGGATGGTACGTGGCTAAAATACCTGCCATTATAATAAACATGATAGTTGTATATAGTTCTTAACCAGGTAGTCGTTTTGAGAAGCTGGCTTTCTCGGATTACTTTCTCGGATTATAAAATACTTATACAGTCAGATTATCTGATCTGCCTGTAGTAAAACTTCGAGGATAAACTAAAAAAAATCGCTGCACTAAGATCTCGATCTGGATTCAGAGAAAGGGGGGTAGGATTAAGCTTAATTAAATATGCTCAGATCTGCAAAACGATGTAATCTTTATGGTGAATAAATAAATAATTCCCAGTCCTATCTAAACTTGATTACTGATTTTAGTAATTATGCGGATCCAAGAAGCGGAAAAGCTGCTGTCACTTGGAGATTCAAGGTAATTCGTTCCAGGTGTCAGCTTCCGACAGCCAATGGACCACTTTTATTTAAGGAGCTTTTCCACTTTCGTGTTTTGGAGACGCTCCTGCATGTCGCTGAGCATGTAGCCATGTCAATGTAACGTAGCATATTACACCACATAAGGTGCGGAGATGAAGCTAAGTTCTGTCTGCTGATATGTCTTACTCGACTTGGTCTTTCATTCGTAGCAAAACATTGAGTGAATGTCCATACAATGATCGCATTCTTTCCCTTCCTTTTTGGCACGGCTGCGGGTGCTATCTACGAGAAACCACTCGCCACTGTCCCAGGACAAGAGGATGTAATCCCCAATTGGGACTTTCAACAATTACGCCAAGTCTCCAACAGCCCTGCAGCCCTTTCCGAGCCAGGCGTCGACACTTCGTCCTGGCATCATGCGCCTGTATCCCGATGCACTTTGATGGCCTGCCTCTTGGCCGAAGGCACCTATGCCACAGATGGCCCTGATGGGCTCTGGTACTCTGACAACCTTGACCATTTTAACCAGAGCCTATTCTCTGCTCCCTGGGTGTATCGGAACCAATTCAGTTTGTCAACTGGGCACATGTCATCAGAGCGCCATTACTTTCTCCAGACCAACGGAATCACCCCGGCTGCAGACCTGTTCTTCAATGGCAAGCAAATCGCCGACAACGTCACCCAGTCAGGTTCTTATGGCGGCCATACCTTCGATATTACGCCTCTTGCCCGAAAGGAAAATGCACTTGTAGTCAAGGTCTATCCTACAAACTATCAGGACCACTTGGCTGTCGGATTCGTTGATTGGAACCCCTATCCGCCTGATAATGGCACTGGAGTGTGGAGAGACATCACTATCAAACAAACAGGCGACGTCTTTATGGGTCCGGTAAGCGTGCTTGTTGACATGGATTTCCCCATCACGCAGAACAAAAACCGCCACGCAGATGTCACCGCCAAGGCTCAGGCCCGAAACCTGAGCAAAAAGCCTGTAAAGTTTATGGCCAGAGCCGAGATCAGGGCTCCAGACGGCAAGCGCCTCAAAGTGTTAACCAAAGCTATTTACCTCGGGGCCAAGGAGTCAACAACGGTTGAGCTTCCGGCAAAGATCCAAGATCCAGAAGTTTGGTGGCCGGCAGCTTGGGGTAAACAACCACTATACTCGGTCCAGCTGACCTACTCTATCGGGCACAACATTTCAGACATCAGCCCTCGAACCAGTTTTGGTATCCGAACTGTCTCTTCCGAACTGAACCCGCACAACGACACATTATTTAAGGTGAACGGCCATCCAATCCAGATCAGAGGCGGCGGCTATACATCCGACATGTTTCTACGGTGGGACCCCCAACGTTTTGGACATATAGCGCGCTATGTCCTGGACATGGGTATGAATGCTATCCGCCTCGAAGGAAAGATGGAGCAGCCCGAACTCTACGACATTGCTGACAGACTCGGTCTCATGATCATGGCTGGTTGGGAGTGTTGCGATCGGTGGGAGGCTTGGCCCTACAACGACGACATTTCTCAGGACCCTCCCCAACAATGGTCCGAGGCTGAATACGAGACCGCCAACGCTTCCATAAGGCACGAGGCGGCCATGATGCAAACGCACCCAAGTATGATCGCTTTCTTAGTGGGCAGCGACTTTTGGCCTGATGACCGGGCCACGGCGATATACCTTGATGGCCTACATGATGCTGGATGGCAAGTCCCCGTCATCTCTTCGGCTGCGAAGCGTGGTTATCCAAAAGCCCTTGGCCCCTCCGGGATGAAGATGGAGGGGCCTTATGATTGGGTTCCGCCTGTCTATTGGTTTGACAGAGAACCGGCAGACAACAGGTCTGGATCCTCTTTTGGATTCGGAAGCGAGCTAGGCGCTGGCGTCGGAACGCCTACTAAAGGAAGTCTGACCAGGTTTCTGACGGACAAGGACATGGAGGACCTGTGGAAGAAGCCAAACAAGGGCCTCTATCACATGTCACAGAATACCTCACAATTCTACGACCGCTCCATTTACAACAAGGCGCTGTTTGCTCGTTACGGCAAGCCTACATCTCTAGACGACTACCTGATGAAGGCGCAGATGATGGACTATGAGGCAACTCGTTCAGAGTACGAGGGCTGGGCCAGCCAATGGAGCGCTTCACGTCCGGCCACTGGTCTGATCTACTGGATGCTGAATAACGCCTGGCCGAGTCTCCATTGGAACCAATTTGACTACTATCTTCACCCTGCTGGATCATATTTTGGCACTAAGATTGCCAATCGAGTTGAACACGTAGCCTTCGACTACTTCAAGAGCTCTATCTGGATCATCAATCGGTCCCTTCATCAATCTGGTCCGCGCTCAGTACATGTCGACTTGGTGGATTTGAAGGGGAACCATATCTCTCACCAGAAGCTTCACTCCATCACAGAGCCCAATAAATCTCAAAGGACTGGCGATATAAGCAGCTCTATCAAAAAGATAAAGGATGTCGGCGTCCTTCGCCTACTCCTGGTTGACGATGATAGCGAGAAGGTACTCAGCCGCAACGCGTACTGGCTATCCAAACAGAAGGATGTTGTGGACTGGACCACCACTTCGTGGTATTCTGTCGATGTCAAAGAGTCGGCCAATTTCACTGCGCTGAACACGATGGAACAAGCGACTATTACAGCGTCAGCCTCCAAGAACGAGGCTTCTGGGGATTGGAAGCTCCGAGTTGAAAATAATGCTACAGTCCCCGCGGTGTTTGTCCAGCTCAACCTAGTAGGTAAGAGCGGCGACGATGTGACTCCGTTGACCTGGTCGGACAACTATTTCACTCTCCTTCCTCGTGAGTCGATTGAAGTCGAACTCACCGACTGGTCGGGAAGAGGTGCTATGGTACAAGTCGATGGCAAGAATGTGAAAAGGTCTTGGATTAGACTGGGCTGAGTAATTAAGGATAACTAATTTCAATTAAATCCTGAACTAAAGCCATCGAATCCAAATAGCGTGAGATACTGATCAGAATACTCCAGCAGCCAAGGTTCTAAATCTGGAAACAGGGTTGGGTCGACAGTTACAACAGCAGACTCGCTGTCATAAGAAGGGCCACTGGAAATATTTCCAGCAACATCAATCATCCGATTCTGCCCAAAGTCCTGGCTCAATTGTATTTCAGATAATGGCGGTTGACCAATAGCAGAACCTGAGATACCGACACCCATAGATTTATGAACAGCTTCTTGCAGGCGCTTAATAAGCTGCAATGCATTCATGGCCAACCTGCTACCCTCGGCCATAAACTGTAGAGCCTTTATACCTTGAGTTATGGGCAATGAATCATGAGTAGAGTCAAGTACAGAGTACAATAGAAGTACAATAATAGCGGAGCTGCATGTATGGAAGTCTGTGAATGAAAATTTGGCTAGCAGGTTCCGGTGATGTAGCTGAGTGATCCAGTTAATAATTGTCGTAGCTGCCTCTCTACACTGCTCAACCAATTTCTGGGACCTGAGATATGTCTCTCGATTATCCATGACCCTTGAGGCAGATGCAGGTTGAAGTAATTGTCGGACAAGTCGTAACGTGGCTCCACGGCCAAGATGTATCCAAAGCATGTTATATAGTACCTGTTGGTGGACGTCCGCGCGAAAAGACGGTGCTTGGGACTCCAAGACGCTGGCTGGAACTGGCGGTTTCAACGATGCCATTTTGGAGAACGCCCATTCATATGTACTCGCATTTTTATCAATGGGCCTGCGAACTCTTATCAGTCACTGTGGCATTTGTCACTTGTTAAGGAACAAGAGTTAATGCGTACCCTGCATTGATAATCTCGTCCATCCCCATGGTTAACTTGGTTATTGCAATTAGCCGGTCCACATCCTGGGAGTTATCTGTGTCTAGATCTTGTTGCTTCTGCGGCAAGGGAGCGCTGATGTCTTTGACTTGTAGCATCGTTGGAAGGCCGGTAACACCGGATGTCAGTCTATATATACACTGTCAGTTCTAATGCATACGTGGCTAATTAAATACTGTCATACCGTTCAATACAGTAGACGGTCCAAAAAACTCGGACTTTAATCTCCCGAGCTTCGGGTGTCTCCTCGCTATCCACCACTGCGCGGTGCATTGAGAGGCCAACTGCCTGGTTCAAGGCCAACCCCAGATATATATGGTGGTGCTCAATCTCGTCAGTTGCAAGCAGGTATAGCGATGCCAAAAGGGAACATATCACACTCTCGACAGAATTAGCTGCAATAACTCTTGGCATAAGCCTGGTGGCATGGAAAAAGAGTCGACTCCCGGGAATATCTGGATCTGCATCCACAAGTTGTAATGGCTCGACCAAATGCCTGAACGTACTCGCCAGAGCCAAGACCAGAAGTACTTGACAGATATTAGTACAGTGTATTTGCTGGGCAGAAAGCCTATCGGCATACAGCTCAGCAAGAAGATATCGAAATCTCTTCTTATCGAAGTAGTACCAATTAGACCCTAGAAATGTGTAAAACACAGCAACAAGGGCTTCGGCAACCTCGCGAGAAGGGAGCTGGTCAATGATATCCCGGATCAAAGATGATAGTTCTTCCTGAACAAGACTACTCATGTGTAAGCGATCCTGTGTATAGTAGGTCAGCGTATGCTCAAAAGGATCAGCTCGAGGTGCTCTGAGGATATTACGCACGTCCTGGTCTTTTGAACGGACTGGTGGGATTGTCTCCGAAACCGCAGCTAGAAAGCTAGCGTGAGATGCCGAGGGCGTATTCTCTGACAGTAAAGTCAGCCAACCGATGCAGTACAGGATGAACCTTTCCTACATACCGACCACTGAGTCACTTTCTTTAAGCTCCACGGCAACTCTCGGTCGAGAGTCCTGTTCCAGCGCTATGGGCGCTTGCATAATGGAGCTATCGCTTTCTAGAAATAGAAGCGGCCCCCTCTCCTTGATAGCTTCACCGAAAAGAATGGAAATAGCTGAAAATTGCTCTGAACTGAGGTTGATATCAGGAAACTTTAGCTGGAAACTTCGGAAGACGTCCATTGCCACCTCATCCCAAACCGCCGAGCTACACGCCAAGAGACTGTTAAGTATGACTTCCATAGCTGCAAATATAAAGTGAACAATATTGAATATGCAATCGAGGCTTACCTATGCATTCTCGATTCATCCTCGCGCAGCTTGTTGGTGGGATCTTTGCGAACTGGTTCAAAGGTACATGAAAGGCCATACCGAGTGCACTCTTGGCATTGGTCCATCGAGGTCAACACGCACTTTTTCTTACTGCCTCTGCAAGAAAGGCATGCGCGTATTGCCCTTTTTCGCTTATCTAAAGGGACGTGCGGGCGATGTCTCCTCGATGGGGGCTGACGTGAAGAAGGCATCTTGCTTAGGGAATGTGACAATAGTGATGAATTTTATACAAAGAGAAAATGATTAGTTATAGGTGGGTATACAGTAATGGGGAATGGGTAAGAAGGAGCTGTTATGGCTATGGATAGAAGGGTAATAAAAGATTCGACTTGGAGGAGGGGCTAAAATAATAAGCTGTTAACTAACTTCGATCACGTGGGGGAACATTTTCACGCCAAGGCCGACCGCTTGTAATCTTGTACCTATTATAAACCGATAAATCTAATACTGGTAAATTTCTGTTCAACTTTTAAGAACAAAGATAAAAAGTTTATGACCTTACAGGATTAAGTGATAGCTGCTGTATATAAAAAGCATAATGTATTTCTTGATCAACTCTATAAACTAAGCAATATTTACAATTCGGCGAAAGTCAGTTTCCAACTCTGACCATCTAGATGCATGCACTCGCCCATCCTTGATCGTCGCTAACACATGTTTCTCAGGTGTATCCAGGACTGTTATATCCTCTAGTGGATTCGCATTCAAAATGAGTAGGTCCGCAGCAAAACCCGCGGCGACTTGGCCCAAGAACTTGTCTTGTCTAAGCATCCTAGCAGCGTTGATGGTCGCACTGCGCAGAACTTCAAGCGAACTTTGCACTTGCGATCGTAGACCGAATTCTCGGGACTGGGCAAAGTGCAATCCGCCTAGGAGGTCGGTCCCAAAACATATTGTTACTCCAGCTTCCGATGCAATCTTGATAGCTTGTAACCCCTTCTCCAATACCTCTCTGTTTTTCTTTGCAGAGGCAGGTGGGAGAAAGTGTTCGAATTTTGCCGTTGTTGCATATATGACCAGCGTCGGGGTCAGGAAAGCTCCCTTCGCAGCCATAAGTTCAGCAGTTTCTTTATCGATGAGATTTCCATGCTCGATACCCAGAACTCCCTGGTTAACTGCCTGTCGAATTGCCTGGGGCGTGTAGGAATGAGAGGTCACGTATGTGCCTGCATTAGACGCAGCCGTTACAATAGCCTTGATCTCTTCGTCTGAGAACTGGATATGCTCGACCTTATCTGTTGGACTAGCCACACCGCCACCGCCCATGATCTTGATAAAGTCAGCGCCTTGACGAAGCTCCTCTCGAGTATATTTCAGGCAGTCTGGTACACCGTCAATAACTCGGCCAATGCCTTGGGTAGCTCCGCCACAGCACTCATGCTCATCCAATTGTTCACGGAAGTCCCCGTGACCGCCTGTCTGTGATAATGCGCGTCCAGCGATGAACAGTCTTGGGCCTGGATGTACGTAGTCCTCAATAGCTTGTTTCAGGGGAGCCAAGGCACCACCGCAATCTCTCACGGTTGTGAAGCCCCTCTCCAGCATAGATTTGCAGACTTGCGGCTGGCGTAGAAGTGAAGCCGAGGGATTCATCCTCTTGAGTTCTTCAAGACCGTTCTTTCCAGGAACTGCTGCCAGATGAACATGGCAGTCTATCAAGCCTGGGCAAACATACTTCCCAGCCAGATCCATCATAACAACAGATGGATCGTCGCTCCATTCTGTTGGATCGCCATTGACAGATTTGATGATACCATCGTGGAGATGGATAGTTGCGTTCCCTAAGATCCTTCCTTGAACAGGGTCGATGATGTTGGCTCCCGTAAAAACATATCTAGGTCGTGGAGGGGGGGTCCAAGGAACAATCATGTAGTCGGGGAGCTTAGAGGCCATAGCCATGTTGTAGCAATTGGTCCGTAATCTTGACAACAAAGTAGTAATTCAAGCTTTCAATGTATGTCATTGACACATATGATAGTGAGGGCTTCTTGTTCTCAAATACATTTCTCTCTAATCTCTCAAAAAGGATAAGAGACCTGGAGAAATAAACTTCGTTCGGGTACATGTACCCGTTTAGCACGGTGGATCAACCATTTGGGGCTGTCCTCACGGCTAGTCGGGTACGAGTACCCAGCCAATTGGAATGCTCCAAGTCTGGGTACAGGTACCCGGAGCATTCCTCCCTTTGACCACAATTGAGCTTAGCGTTACCAAGGGGGACTAGTCGGCGATAAGGGTATTCGCCGTACAGTGCCATGCCGAGGGACACTCATTAATCATTGTCGTGTAGATGGATTGGAATACCAATGTATAAAGAGCAACACAACATCCCCAGGATTAGTAGATTGTCATACTTCAAAGGCCCGACTGAATTTGTCAACATCATACAAGACAGAATGGTTTCAAACAAAGATGCCGACTTCTCTAGCGAGGAGAAAGCCCCAATAGAACTTGCAACCAATACCAGTGTCGGGGAAGCAAACTCGACATTGATAATGACCCCGGCCGAGGAGCGAAAGCTGGTTCGAAGAATTGACTTGCAGTGAGTCGCTGATGGCCTGGTCATTGCCAACAATCTAACAATTGTACAGCTTAATGCCCTTGATGTTTGTTCTGTACCTTTTCCAGTATCTCGACAAGACGTCCCTTGGTTATACATCAATTATGGGTATCTTGGAGGATGCAGTAAGTCACCCGATCATTCATGATCTGAACGGCAATAACCATGTCGCAGAACCTCAATGGTACACAATACTCCTGGGTCTCGAGCTTCTTCTACGTCGGATTTCTCGCGGCTAGTCCTCTTTCTTCCATTCTCTTGGTCAAATTTCCAGTGGTAAAAGTCGTGGTCTTTACAGTGTACGTATCCTCTCTTGTATCCCAAACCTCTCTATGTACTTAAATTTTTGGGTCGTTTTAGCCTCGTCTGGGCAGGTATTCAGATGTGTATGGCTGCCGGTAACAGCTTTGCTAGCCTTGCTGCCCTACGTATCTTACTGGGGGCTTTCGAGGCTGCTATCGGCCCAGGCTTTACCATCATCACGTCCACTTGGTACAAGCCCTCCGAGCATGCTTTACGTCATGGTCTGTGGTATAGTGGAGCCAGTGTGGCATATATATTAGGCGGTGTTCTTGCATATGGTATATCCCATATCGACAGTGCGATCAAGAAGTGGCAGGTATGTGAGAGACGAGGCAATTGATCATGCAGATGCTAATAATATCACCAGTTCCTCTTTATTATCTTCGGAGCAGCAACTTTCGTCTGGGGCTTGGTCGTTTGGTGGCTTCTGCCAACCAATCCTCAAACTGCTTGGTTCCTAAATGAACACGAGAGGAAGCTAGCTTTTGTGAGAGTCCAGGGAGCAAGACGGTCTGTCGAAACAGGAGAATGGAACCATGCTCAGATGAGGGAAGCTTTTATGGACCCTCGGTCTTGGTTGTTTTTTCTCCTCTCTGTGTTCTCAACCCTCCCTGGAGGTGGGTTGACCGCGGTAAGTAACACAGAATAGCTCAGCCATTCTCTATCTGTCCACTCCATTATATTAGTAAATTCTCTTTGAATCGACACTGATCAATTTATTTGCAGTTTGGCAGTATCATCGTGAAGGATTTTGGTTACAGCATGTTCCAGACCCAACTTCTTTCTATGTCAGTGGGCGCCTTTCTCCTCTTCTTCGTTGTCGTTACTGTAGCCATTTCGATGACTTTCAAGAACTCGCGATGCATATCTATCGCCCTTCTCAATTTCATTTCTCTAGCTGGGGTTTTAATGGTGAAGCTTCTGCCAGAGTCCAACAAGATGGGCCGTCTTGGAGGGCTCTGGCTACTTGGCGGACATGCAAGCACTTTCCCAACGATTCTCAGTTTAGTTTCCAGTAATATCACTGGACATACAAAGAAAGCTACCGTCAATGGAATGCTCTTTGTTGGGTTTTGTATTGGGTATATCATTGGGCCACTTACATTCATCGCGCGAGAAGCACCTGCTTATAAGGTAAGCTCTTGGTACTTATTTGCCAAATCATAATCCTGTACTAATACTTCTCTTAGACTGCATTTAATCTAATGATTGCTTGTTTTGTTCTTAACATTGCTATTACTATATGTATGAGGCAGATAATGGCAAGATGGAATAAAAAGCGGGATCAGCAATATGGAGCTGAGGCTATCTCAAATAGAGGGGTTTTTGAACAAGTAAGCCAAGTCAATCTGGATGAAACCGATTGGGAGAATAAAAACATTCGTTATGCCCTATAAAGGAAGGGGGTTTAAATAATAAAAAAGATCAATACATGATATATAGAAGTATATATTAGTGCAGGAGGTGGCGTATAAGCTATGGTTCTGTTAGTTTCCTTCTCATTCTCATCGATGTTATTAAACACCATGATAAGATAAACCCCCCAACGACAAACACAAAAGGATCTGCATGCCGTATCTGCTGACAACATAACCGCGAATATTAATTAAGAGGTGAAGAAAAAGCAAAAGTGCCTTTTCAATAAATGATTCTTGGATTATGCTGTCTCACCTCAATTTTCGTATCTGTTTTTTCAGTCCGGCCAATCGTGTTTTGCTCTAGTGCAGCCACCTTAATTCTTAGCGCCTGAAAAAGACCCGAGAGGCCCCTGTCGCTCTGGAAACCCGAGAACCTTATCGTGTTGGTTCTTTCTCCTTGCATACACGATGACGAGCATTTGTTGGGCCAATCTCAACAGATACAGGTGCTCTAATGCGGAAATAGGTAGGTTATTATAATCGCTTTGAAGTAAGTTGCTCTCAATTCATTTGCAGATTCTCATATTCTCATCTTCTTTTATTCTCTTATATCTTTTATTCTTTGACGCAGATATTCACAATGCGCAGTCTTGCTGTACTGGCTTCTTTATGCCGCCTCACCTCCGCATTATCGGTCCCCGTCTACCCAAAGAAGAGAGAGGTTTCAGCTGGGTTTGCTATTTATAGCTGTACTCAGCCAAACACCATTGCTCTCACTTTCGATGACGGCCCATTCGTGTACACAGATTCTGTGCTCGATCAGCTTGCTTCAGCTGGAATAGCGGCCACGTTCTTTCTCAATGGTTATAACATTGGGAATATTATGGACTACCAACCCACGGTTAATAGGATGATCGAAGAAGGACATCAGGTTGCATCGCATACGTATGTACAAAGCATTGACCTCTTCAACTTGTAGTCACTGACGTTGTGCAGCTATGGCCATCCAGATCTCGCAGGCCTGGGGGATCTCGACGTTGAGCAACAAATGACTCTACTGAGCAATGAATTCACCAAAATCATCGGCAAGTATCCTGTTTACATGCGTCCTCCCTATTTCAGCTTCAACGCCCGAACCCTTGGAGTCCTCGGTCAATTGGGCTTTAAGGTTATTATTGCTGATATCGACACCAACGATTGGCAGTACTTGTCGTCCGGTGGTGCCGAACCCTCTCTAGCTTCATACTACGCTGGGCTTAACAATGGTGGCTCCATTGTTCTTATGCATGATGTTCATCAGAATACTGTGCAGAACATACTGCCTCGAATTATTCAGGCAACTCTTCGCAGTGAAAAGAGAGGTAGGTTGAGAGTCTTATTACAAGACGTGTCTGGCTGACGCCCGTCTAGCTGTGACCGTGGGGGAATGTCTTGGAGATCCCGAGACAAACTGGTACCGAGGTGGAGCAACACAAACACCAGAATGGAACAGCACCGACACTCAAGTCGCCCCCGTCATTCAGACACCTGCACCTGAGAGAGCGGTTTTATGGGAGTAAACGGGGTTTTGGTCTTTGGGGAAATTATCATACGGCTATAATAAAAAGACGCAAGTCGCGACAATCACTTCAATTTGAATCTGATCTCTCTTCTACTCACAGACCCAACTTCTTATTAGCCATCTCACGCACCTCCCTCTGACCCTGGGTTAAACCCTCTTCTTCCGTATTGAGTCTTTCAAGACCCATCGCCTGAAGACCCGCCTTGGTAAGAATGTTCTCAACCTTGGCTCCGCAATCTTCATGGTCGTATTCCCTCTCCCACGTGCCATGCGAGCGCGTAAAGTCGATCGGAACATCTCCTTTCTGGAAAGATTCTCGGGTTGTAAGAAGAGACTCAATGTTGTAGGGTGTCAGCGGGTTGCACGCGTTGTATGACACGCTTGAATCGACAAGCCCAGGGTTCGTAGGATCCACGCCATGGACCAGGTCACAGTGCCAGAACACATAATCGCCTGGTCGAACTGGAGGAATACCGACGATGGCCCGCTTGATGTCGAGATCTGGATGGCCCTCAACAGTCGGGAAGAACTGGGTTTGGCCTGGAGTGGCACCTGGGAAGGTGGGCAGAGAATCATTGTACTCTCCTGTGTGGAACAATGGTCGCAGCATGATATATGCCATAGACAGCTTCAGGCTGGGCAGTACCCGTAGTGTTCCCTCGCCAGTCTGTGTGTTGGAAAGGGACAGCCATCCCTGAAGGCTTCTCCATACTGAGCAAGCTGTTCCTGTGTGATAGAGATCACTTTGAGCTTTCACACGGTGATCTGCACACCACGCATCCCAGTCTTGCCAGTTGCCCTCAAAAATGGCGGCGTAGTTCTTTCGGTTCTCTTCATCTTCCCATCTTTCGATCGCCCCGCTGTCCATGTGAGGATCCAAGGGAAATTGTCCTGGATCATTGCTGGGATAGCGGATGCGAATTCGATCAGGGTAGATGACCTGACTATCGAGATCGATAGGGATTGTTGGATCAGACACGTGCCATAATCTGGAGACGCATTTCATGGCTTCCAAGACTCTTGGATGGGTTCGCATTTCCATCTGTGCTTTGGTCCAGAACACATTCCAGGCTGCGGGTTTGTGGTGGGGATGACCGCCTACGCCTGGGTGACGCTTGGTGTAGTCCTTCAGAGACGTCTCCCAACTGACTGCTTGCTCTTCACTGACGACGTTTCGAAGAATCAGACAACCTCGCTCATGCACCAGCTTCATGAAATCATCAGGAAGATTGCCACCTACAACAAGTTAGAACAGGACCTCCCGAGGGTAACCGACTCTCCTATTAGGAATCACATACCATTCTTTCGGACGTCGTCGAAGTCAATTTCTGGAACCAGGGCAGCTCCATGCTTGTCGATGTGATCGACTTCCTTGCGCAGAATCTTGACCAGACGCTCGTATGACTCTATCACCTTTTGTTTATTCTCAGGCTTGACGAGTGACTTCTTCAAAGCAGCAAATCTCTGGTCCAGCAGGTCACATCTATTTGTAGGTGTTAGTTGAGTGAATCAAACTTAATGACATGCCAAAGCATCTGTAGACGTACTCCAGCACAAGCTGCTGCGAAAGCTCTAGCTGCTCTGTTTCAGTATAAGACATTTTGCTCAAGGAATGAAAGTGCCAAATTGAACCTGATGGCTTATCGTATAGGGGCGGGAAGTACTTTATTGAAATCAACAATGTGATGCAGAAAGGAAGCGATATGGCTCGATGATGCTTCGTATATAAAAGCAATTTAGTAAGGTCAGATACAGAACTCCAATCGGATATCATTCATTTCCACCTGGCCGTAAAAGGGGTTTCAATGGCTACCAAGGTTAGTCTGTTCTCGGCCTCCCTGGAATTCAGCTGCAAAATGACGGGCGTATTTCGTGGTCTGAGTGAATAGCCGATCGCAAAATTGGCCAACCATGATGGCTTCGTCCACCCACTAACCCGATCCCGTTGGCGCGATACTGAAACTCAATTAAGCGACCAAGCAGCTGAAAATGCCGATCGCGTTGACGAACTTACCCGATACCACCGGAATTACTTCGACCATTAGTACAGAGAGGGAATCTGTTGCTTTATACCGAGCTGCACTTAGTTAAACAGAGCCAAATCATAACGATGCCTATTAATGCGCTTGAGATTCTACCTAATTTTCACATATCCAAGTTTTTACGCCTTGAAACATCTTGAGATTTACTCTACTGCTTCACTGTTATCTTAACCATGACCATTCAAACGTTTGATGTCAAAAAGCCTGAAACATGGCATCTAGCAGCAACCATTGACAATGAGCTACAAGTTGTCAGTTAAGAGTGCCCATTGTGACTATCAATATTTACAAGTACTAACAAGAATTATATAGATGCTCAAAAATGGAACAAAGGGGAGGTTTACTGGCGATACGGAGCATCTGACCCTAGCGCAAACGCGAGCCAAGTTTGACAATCTCTTCCAACAAGATGCTGATATTCTTCGCGCGCAAATGCAAGATGAAGTGTCTGAGGAAGAGATTCATGTTCCTGTCAGGGACGGATTCAAAGTCCGTGCGCTTGTTTATCGTCGCAAGACTGACCGACCGAAGACGGATCGACCTCTTGTAGTGCTTATTCATGGTGGAGGCTTCATTCTAGGTAACGCCGAGATGGAGATGCCAACTTGTGTTGAAGCAGTCCGGAGATATGATTGCGTCGCGGTGAGCTTGGAGTATCGGCTTTCTCCCGAAGTCAAGTTTCCAGTTGCATATGACGATTGCTGGGATGCTCTTATATGGGTGAGTCGATTGTTCCAAAAAGACTTCTTTCACTAAACCTGGACTGTAACAGCTATCCAAGAACGCAGTCACTATTCAAGCTGACCCAACACGTGGCTTTGTCTTTGGCGGGACGTCTGCTGGTTCACATCTCAGCATCCCCTTGGCCCACAAAGCTCGGGACGAAAAGCTCTCACCTCCACTCACTGGGCTTTACCATTGCGTCCCACCTGCTTTAATGCCACAAGCACTCACTGACAAGTATAAACCCCTCTACAGCAGTAGAGAACAGCTGAAGAATGGTATGGCGCTCACTGCAGAGTCTACCAAGGTTTATGACAAAGCCGTCGAACCAGACTTTGCTTCGCCACTTTGGAACCCTCTCCTATGGCCAACTGGGCATAGAGGCTTACCCCCCACGTTCTTTCAGATCTGTGGGGCGGACCTGTTGAGGGATGAGGCATTGATTTATGAGAGGGAACTTCGACTCGAGAGTGGGGTTCAAACAAAGGCGGTTGTGTACGAGGGTTTGCCGCATGTATTTTGGTATGATTATCCGACTCATAGTGCAAGCGCTAGGTTTGCCAAGGATGCGGCTGATGGTTTGGGATGGCTCCTTGGACGGGAGAAGTAGTTTCTGTGCCCTTGCTACGTATTACATTTATGGAATGATATCTTACGATGATGTATGCATACTGACAAGTTACACGCTGGTTGTGTCTGAAAAGGATGAGAAAGAGATGTCCTCGGACACCATTGAGACCTGTGGTTCTTTTGTATAGTTGGTATACTGCCTGAACTGTGCTTGCGAGAGTTTTATCTTCAGTTGATAGACCTGACAGCTGATGCTTGCATCGCGCGCCTCACTCGAGACCTGTGGCTCAGAGTTTATAATCACCGCGCAGAACTTGGGTAACTTCGAATTTATGGTCAAATTAAACAGGCCTTGTTTGTTGTGTAGTGTCGAAGACATGAAGCCAAAGAGTGAGACTATGCACTCGGAGTTTCGGCGATTGGAAGTACATTCCCTCTAACCTGCCACTGTCTATACAGACTCTACACTGCAACGCCAATAAAAGTAGTTAGAAGGTAGGTGACGTCAGTCAATTTTAGTGCGAGCATTTAAATGAGTAACTTTAAAGCTAAAGAATACGAATAAGTCGGCTTGTTGAGTGCACCGATGGAGTCAGCACCATTGCGGGCTAAGCTGTAGCCGAAAAAGGCTACTCCGAGGCCGAGCGCGCAATAGAGACAGATCGATCCTTTCCATCCTCATCCTTAGTTATAATCCCATCTTCACGAACCTCAGCAACTCCATGACCGTTGTAAACGACCCCTTCAAATAACTCGTCAATCTCTTCAAGAGACAGTCCTTTTGTTTCGACCCAAAACACAGCAACAAAAATGGTCTCAAGGACATCCCAAGCTCCGATAATAAAGTAGAGGCGCCAGGAGATAGCCTCAAGCGCAATGGGGAACACAAGAGTGGTTCCAATGCTGTATCTACTGTTAGCAAGGCCCAAGATATGATGGACTCGATGGGGATCATACGCGAAGATTGCAATCGTTCCAGCCCATATAGCCATTCCGTTAGTACGGGTGGAGTAGCTAAGAACCTCTGGAGGGTAGAGTTGCGTAATAGGAGTGATGCCAACACTGTATGCACCCATAAAGAGGAAGATACAGGCGACAGTCCCGTAGATCCCAGCATGGTCTTGGCTAGTACTGAAAGCTAGGAAAGTGTTAGCTTGAGTGTGTCTTGAGGATCTGGCGCAGCTTACTTTTCGTCAGTGCACCGATGACAAACATAAGGATGGCCATTCCGACACAGGCAGAGAGACAGAGTGTCTTTCGACCAGCTCTATCCATCAGAAACGTCCCAATCATTGCACAAATAAGGCACCAAGATTGCAGTGCAATGTTCTGTACACAATTAGCAACACATAACATTATCGGGAATATCATGACATACGATTTGGAGCTGCGTAGTCGTGTTAGTGATACCAGCGTTCGTGAGCATATCTCCAAGGAAAAAGGACGCAATGTTATTTCCTGATAGTGTCAGTATTCATAGGCTCTTAGGATACCGATATAGGACTTACCGCTTGCCATGACGATGACAGCTACCGAAACTGCAAGCATGAGTCGTCTCCGAGAAGATCGAGTCGCAAAAAGATCCGTATACGATGCAGTCTTGCCTTCAGTTCGCTCTCTTTCTCTGCTATCTACCACGCTCTGATATTGCTGACGAACCTCCTGGTCCGACTGGTCCCCATTGGCCGCAATTGACGCTATAACTTGGAGAGCTTCATCCATCATATCCTGATGGGAAAGCCATCGGGGTGATTCGGGAGTCAAGAAGAGGCAGCAGATGCAGATCAAGGAGAACATGCTCTGTAAAAGTATAGGAAGACGCCAGGACCACTCTCCAGGGATTTCGGCCGTGCGATAGGTGATGCCTGCTGCAATCAAGGCACCAACGTAGTAGACGGAGAAGGTAATGCTTAGACCGAGTCCGCGAATCTTGGGTGGAAGAGTCTCGGCGAGCCAACTGTATTGAAGAGAGGTTAGTCAAAACAGCAGGCTATGCAAGATAGACGACACTTACGTCGAACCAGCAATGCTTGAAAGTCCAGAGGCCACACCCAGAATGATGCGACCAGAAAGAAACATGGCAAGGTTTTGAGAGCCAGCAACCAATCCAATGCTGAAAAGCTTGGTCAAGAGAGCTACCAAAATGGAGTTCTTGCGGCCAATCGCGTTGACGACAGGACCCATTGTCAGGGATGCGATGCCCCATCCAATGAAGTTTGCAGAAACGTTCAAGGCACGGGTAGTAGTGTTGAGGTTCAGAAACTCGGTGTAGGAGGGAATGATGTTGATTCCGCTCATGAGCGCTGAGTCGTAGCCGGCAGTAGTTGCATAGACTGCTGCGCTTGCGACGAGGAGCATGACTGTAAGGCGACTCGATTTTGGCTGAAAGGGCCCGATGATACCGGTTGGGGACCACATGATGATGGCGATTGGGGTAATGCTAGAGTAGAAGCAGAGGACAGGTGAATGTAGAGGTCTGGAGAGTCGGAATGGAGGACATTGAAGGCTGTTCGATCGTGAAGGTTAAGTATCAAATGAGGTCTTGATAGCCCAGAGAGATAGAGAACGCCACAATCTTGAGACCCAGCAGCTTATCAATAGTAGCCTCCTTATTGGGACTGGTCATATCTCTCCCTGCCTGCATATCTCATCCCGAGTTTTTGGTTACTGGGGAATCTGGAGTTCAGAATGCGGGGTGAAGGCGAATGTGGAGAGAATGGTCTAGATTCTGAAAAAAATGAACAAGCTAAAATGTCGTCGGGTAATTCAAGACAAGCCACAACTTGATGCCGATCGGCAATTTGGTAAATTTCTACATAGTGTCTTATCAACAGCCCTGGCAGAGCAGAAATCGCGGAAATGATTCGACGCGGAACACTTCGAAATAGCCCAAAGTCCTTTCATCCAGTGGCCGACCTCCTACAGCAACACGTATAGCTTGATAAGCCTGTCGATAGTTCTCCCCATGGGACGCAAGCTCGCTAAACCGCTCCAACACCCAAGATCTATGCAGTATATCGTCTGACTCGATTGCCACCACGAATAATGGCCATCCTAGCCGGGCTAGACCCGCCTCCCCTTGATCTCGGTAGACCTTGAAGGCTAGCGACATGATCTCTTTCATGGCCTCGCGTTGCTCTGGCGCCATTGGTTCTTGTCCGTGAGTGATGCGGAGAAAGCAGACATATATGGCGTGAAAGCAGGAAACAACCGACTGCATCTCCATCACGAACCGTCTATGGGGTCCGTCGTCGGGTAGTTCGAGGCGGTTTGACACGCTTATCAACTCTCCATATCTAGATCTGACGTTGCGAATGGCACCTGCGACAGACGTTCTCCACGAGCCGTGGGGGACGTTATCACGATGCTCGGCTGCGGCTAAAGAACCGACCATGAACTTCAGCTGAGCACACTCGGCGTCGAAACATGATAGGTCACTACACTGCATGTCCTCCAGTAGCTCAGTCTGGGGATATGATCTTCCCCACAGGTCATAGTTGGCAAGGACTGATCGCTTTTGCAATTGCCTGACACGTTGCAAGCGACCTTGCGCTTCACTCTCTGATATGTCCACCGAAGAGGTTCCCAGAAGATTGTTGAAATACCCGCCAAACCCATTTAGAACAGCACCTCCATCAGCGTGCGAGAGCCAAACGAGTATTCTGCAGGAGACAGGACAGAAACTCTCAGCTTCAATGATCTGTGAGGTATGAGGGTCACTATTGTCGCTACTAGTGAGTCTCGACCGCCCCAATAATATTGAGGTGGCGCCTCTCAGGTGCGCATCAACGCCAATACCGCACCCGTCCCCAAACCTGAGTTCATACAAGAGCATGAGCCATAATGTAGCCAGAACGGGTGGAAGATAGGTTATCTCGCTAGGGATCTGCGTAGCTGCAGCTAGCATCTGTAAACCATCTCTATAGTGTTGGATGGCTCTCAATCGTCTGGATTCAGCATCTGACTTGGAGCCGCTCGTCTTCTCAGACCACGATTGCCCACTGACTGCGCAGACCATGTGAAGAACCATGGGACTCTGCTGCGCCAACTTCCATACAAGCCCAGGTCCGCTATGCATCGATATCCGCGTGCCAACCATGCCAGGGAGGACAAATCGGAAGAAGTGGATTGCCGAGTGATCGGAAGGGGACAAGATAGCGGCACAGTCGGGTGAGAGGTCAAGTGCAAGGCCGTCGTCGGAAATGGTATTCAGTGGTGGTAAACTGATATCTGCACTCTGAGTATCGGATAAGGATGCGCTACCAAACTCCCCAGAATATGGATGTTCACCACGTGCTGTGAAGCTGGTGCTAGGCGTTGACGCCACATCTGCACTGGCGATCAAGTCTGC
Source organism: Fusarium dlaminii (assembly GCA_013186775.1). NCBI lineage: Eukaryota > Fungi > Ascomycota > Sordariomycetes > Hypocreales > Nectriaceae > Fusarium > Fusarium dlaminii. The sequence goes on along the minus strand of JAAOAL010000087.1, from coordinate 100,113 downwards.
TGGAGATGATGCGACAGGGGAAGCGATAACGCGCCTGGTGTACTTTTTGCGAGGGAGGCGCGTATAGTCGCAGGTCAATTCCAGGCGAATGCATCGTCGGCAAATCGGTCGCGTCTCGTCGCACTTGACTTTTTTGACCCGACACGTTTGACATCCGCCTCGTGACCGTTGGGTTCTCCGCTGCTGTTGAAGTTGAAATTGAGATTGGGATCCAGGTGAGGGTAGCGACTCGTGGCTGAGGCTTGGAGAACCCATGTGGAATTGAGGGTTGGTTGGGTCAATCGCCTATTTCTGAATCTGTCTGGTTGCAGTAATTGAGGAATCGAGAGCGAGAATTGTGGAGTGAAAAGGCGAGGGGGCTGGATTGTTTTAGCCTCGGCATTTTAGTAAGTACAAGAGTAATAGTCAACTGACTCGATGAGCTTGTCCATGGCTGAACATCCACTAGCTTGGCCTATCAAATTGACTAACGGGAGAAGCCACGACGCTTTTGATCTTGATAGCGACCTTATCAATAATCGTCCATTTTATACGTGATTGTGTTGTTTACTAACCGCCAGGCTAGCTATCAAGATGAGAGTAAATGGAATGGTTTGATGTGATGGTAGCAAACAGGAAGGCCTTGTTGTTCTCTTCATAGACATATCGTCCTAAAGGTTATACATGGATACACAGAAAACATCTTCATACTTGCTGGAGAGCATCTACCTGCTTAACTAATATACAGGAATCTTGAAAGCATTAAAGCTGTATGTCCAACTCTCGATTGACTTCTCATCATCGACACACACAAAACTCTCATCATTCTTCCAAAGAAATTGCTTGGGCCATTGACACAGCATCTGCGTCTCTCCTTTATAATTGCCTGAAGAAACGGTAGCATTGAGCCTCGATGACTGTTTGCCATTCTCAACCCAATCGATCATAATGTTCATGTTGTTCTGGGGATAAGGACCTGGATGAAGAGAATTCGTGCCGCAGTGAGCAGCTCCAGTCACGAGATAGAATTGGTACCATTCAGAAAGAGCTTTTTGGGCCATTCACCAGACATGTTTGGATACATGAAAGATCGGACAGACTGCCAGTAGTGAATCGAGGAAGCTGCTGGGATGCTGGGATCTGATTCGCCATGGTAGTGGAGGAGCTTGCCACCAGCTTCTTTGAAAGTTACGAGATCGGGATGAGTGGTCTGTAGACTGTCGTGGTAGCGGACCATACCAGTGTTCATCCAGTCTACTAGAGTGTCATACGTGACGTTGTTGAGGTTCTCAAGGTTATGGAGGTCAAGAAGCTCAACAAACTTTGCAACGTACATGCCACCAGTAGAGGGGATGTTCAGAGTCCACTTGTCGGTTTCGTTGTCATAGCTGGGCTCACCATCAGATAACTCAGATCCAATTTGCCAAGACAGATACGCTCTTTCGCCTTTGTTATTGAAGACACCATCATAAATAGCTTGAGCAACGGCAATGCCTTCAGCAGTAATAGTGTCATTCTGTTCTGGGGCATTGCTCGTCTGGCTGCCGGGAGCCTGTCTCTTGCTGAATCCAAACCCAAGTGAAGAACTAGTCTCAGATGCACAGTAGTACTCTTTGCCAATGAGTGACTTGAGGTTGAAGTGAATCTTGCAAAGATCTGTTCGGGGAAAACGCCATCTTTCTTTCCATCGAGATCATCGAAGGCCTCGATAGCGGCGTTGACGATCTTCTTCAGCTCACAAGGAGGAGGATAATAGTCAAGAGTGTGCTCAACGGCGGCAGGGTAGACATGCAGGACTTGTTGCTGTGCAAAGCGAAACGCAGGAGCCCCAACGATGACACCGTCATACTCGTCACCCCATCGTTGAACCTGGCTCATTCCCTCTCGTCCACCATCCGAGCAGCCCTCAAAGTAGGTATAGACCTTGCTCGACTTTGACATGCCATAAAGGCCCTTGGTGAGATTCTTTCCAATCTGGGTCATCTCTCCGAGAGCTTGGTCAGAGAACATGTATGTAGCATCCCAGTTGATGGAACCGTTGCCGAGGAGGAATTCCTCTCGAGACTGTAATTGAAGGCATCGTATCCGCCATCAGTAGCTCCGGCGGCGGCTCCATACTTGAGGCCGCCAGTAGTATCAGTGTTGAGAGAATAGCCACCTCCACCCGCAACATAGAACCGCTTCTTGAAGTTTTTGGGATCTGGAAAGGCATACTTGAGGTTGATTGTGTCACCCTTGGTGCCGTGGACGTACGCGACTGTGACGTTACAGTAGTTGTAAGTATCGATGTCACACCTCATTAGTCCACCTTCCATACCGGCACTGGCATTGTAGACTGCCGTAAAGACCGTGACAGTAGATGGGATCATGTTGATCCCCAGAAGGGTTCCATCAGAGGACAGCGCAGCTCTCAGGTTCGAGAGGGTGCATAGTTCCGAGAGAGAGGATGCGAGGGATGGAGAGGCTAGCCTCGCCATAAGGACTCCGAATGCACGCTAATAGATGGTCTGGCTGCACACTCGGTCAATACATTTGCAGCATAAGGCAACAGTCAGTTATTTTAGGAAGAAATAGCGAAACTGACTCGAGTAGTATTTAGGAAGACTGAAAACACATAAAAAGATCTTCTCTACACGAGTAGCTCATGAGCCTGTTCTCTGTCATCTCTTTGAGCAGTTATACGCCTACGTATATGAAGATTCAATACCTTTACCTCTTTCGCCAATGTATCATGTTTCTAACCAATTGGAATAACTCCAATGATCCCAGGCACACAATGATACCAGTAGTGCGGGGTGCTGTCTCACAAATTCGAGTCCGTAACCATTCTCATGCTACGTCATTGCCAAGTCCAATGTTTCAATAGGCTACTGTTAAGTCTCTGAGAGCCGCAAAAGCAAGCTGGTTGAGTTACCAAAACTATATGCATACTTTCAGCCAGCCATTTTGCCAACTTGTTCACATTTGGTACCTTTTTTTAACGGCGTTGTTGTTGTTTTGGGCATTTTCATGAGACGTGCTGAAACGTTGGTGAATTGGCATGACAGTGATGACCCGCCGGGATTGGCTACTCGGCTATTGGATTGAGGAGACGCCGACTAAGGGCGCGAGTGACAAAGTTCCTGCAACACCTCATCACGCTTTATTCAATCCAGCCATTCAGCAATTCTAGACATACGTGCACTTGTTATTCCTGGTTCTGAGTTCTGTTGTCAATTGATCAGGTTTTACCAGCTTTCACATCCAAGGCGATTACTCCGCTATGATGCCGACACCGGAGCAAGCCTCAGAATTGAGCAACATTCACATACCTAATGCAAACAAGGCCTCACACAATATTGACCGAACAAACTACTCTTCAATTGATGTCCTAAAGGAGGTTTGGACAGGTCTTGGTCTGCCTGAAACCTCCTTGACAGCTGTCAGGCTTCCTGGTAAAGATGGCCCAGCCCTTCCTTCGTCCTTCAAGATCGGAATCCTCGGACAAGCCTCTATCGGGCTGTCTGCGCTTGCGGCCGCTCAGGTTCATGCCTTTCGCAACAAAATCTCTGTTCCCACAGTCACGGTGCCGCTCGAGCACGCAATTCTAGAGTACAAGTGCGAAAGACTGTATACCGTTACTGACGAGCTTGCTCCTCCATCTGGGGGCGCTATTGGTGGATTGCACAAGACCTCGGATGGCTACGTTCGAATCCATGACGGATTCCCAAACCATGTTCAAGGTACCCTTGATTTACTTAGCTTAAAAGCTAGTGCAACTCGAGAGCAGGTGTCTGAGCAGACAGCGGATTGGGCTAGCATTGACTTGGAGAACTGCGGAACAGCAGAGGGTAAAGTTGCGATATATGCTCTACGCTCATATCGTCAGTGGGATAAGCTCCCTCAGTCAAAGGCCATCAACAACTTCCCCATTAGCATCAAGCAGCTGTCCAAGTCACCTCCATCTGGCCTGCCAAGCAGGATGCAGCCTGGGAATTTCAAGTGCCTACAAGGTCTTCGGGTCGTTGAGATGAGTCGGGTGATTGCTGCACCGTTATGTGGCAAGACCTTGGCGGCTCATGGAGCTGAGGTTATTTGGGTGACTTCACCAACACTTCCAGACCTACCAAGGGTTGATCGTGAATTCGGCCGCGGAAAAAAGACTGTCCAACTCGATATACACAACTCTGAGGATCGAAAGCAACTTCTCAGCCTTCTCAAGGACTGCGACGTGTTTGTTCAGGGTTATCGACCTGGGAGTCTTGCATCATATGGTCTGTCTCAGGATGAGTTGAGAGAAATCAATCCAACCATCATCGTAGCCAACATGTCTGCTTTCGGCCCTGAGGGTCCATGGTCGGGCCGTCGTGGATTTGACTCGCTTGTGCAGACATGTTCAGGCATGAATGTCTCTGAAGCTGAGCACGCTGGAAAGGGAGAGCCTGCTCGCCCAACACCTTGCCAGGCCCTCGATCATTCAGGTGGATACATGCTTGCAGTTGGCGTCATGGCTGCTGTGTATCATCGTGCTATCAAAGGCGGTTCGTGGAGGGTCGATGTTTCATTGGCGGGCATGATGAAGTATCTGAGGAGCCTGGGACAATATCCTGGTGCGAGTGGCTTTGGAGCGAAGGACTTTGAGAAGCCTGAAGATGTGCCTGAGGAGTATTTTGAGATCCAGGAAACAGGTTTTGGCACCATGAAGTCCATCAGGCACAGTGCTATTATTGAGGGTCTAGAGGTTGGCTGGGACATTATGCCAAAGCCACTTGGCTCCGACAAGCCGGCATGGAATTAACGTAGTAGGGCCACTCACTTATCAATTAAACCGAATATTAAAGCATGTCTCCGCCTCATGATATGTAGTAAGCTGCCCCTCCGACCTCTTCAAACCTGTTCTTGGGGCATGTACTGGCGAGATGGCCTGGAACAACAATTAGCCACAACCTTACAGATCCTTCGATCAGTACAAGAACGTTTCTACATGTGCACGAGCCTTCTCAACCGATCCCATGTGCTTATCATGGTATGTTTGGATCGAAACTGCGGTGTTCCTTAAGGTCTTATAAGTAATCTTTAACTCTTGGCATTGGGACTTGGTTGAAATAAAGGTTCTTACTCAGAGGCATATATTTTTCATAGTAATGCCCTTTCGATATACTATACTGTATTTATTATCTACTTTTAATCGAGTATCCTCATCTCTAAATATAGAATCAAGAGAGGAGCCCATTAGAGATGCGTGGAGGCTCGCTCTTGCTCGCGGAACAGGGGCTGGGAAAAGATATCCAGGTTATCTGATATAGAAATTATTTATTTTCTAGAAATCCAATAAGGAGGGATGATGCCTCTGCTGACTTCACGGCCTTTGCTGGTCTAAATAGCGCATAACTGGAAGGTCGCTATCAATCAACAAGAAATCGGAAGAGAAAGCAGGAAACTGGAACATTATTCAATCGTTAGTAAGATTCAAGGTATATACTGAGGCTGTGCTCGGATCCTTTATCTGGGACTGCTTTCGCACTTTTTTTATCATTCTTACTAGCTGCGAATGCGAGGAGACTGTCGCTTGGTGTAACTAATGGTGATTCACCTTCTATTTTAGCCGCTTTTTCCTCGAATCTTACTGGGCCACCAGCAGGACAGGGGTCTTGCATCGCCTCCTCCCGCTCCGGTACATCGTAGCATTGCTAGCCTTGATATTCTCGCCTAAAAGGCGCGTGCATTTGCGGTCTCATTAGCACCATTTTAGTAGGACCTAGAACTGGCGGCAATGCAATGATACGTCACATTTTAACGCTCGGCTCCTGGGGCTTGGTGAAAGTCTAACCTCAAGCCAGCGGATCAACAATATTCCTTATATATATTCTACCCATCTTAGCATCCCCAATCTGTGTTTGGGAAAGTCGGAATGAGCATTAGTTCCTTCCATCAGGATTTCATCAGTCATGGTCAACACTGGGAAACCTAGCCGTGGGTGCGCGACCTGCAAGAAGCGGAAAATAAAGGTAAACATATATAGACAGATATCTCGACATTATTGATAGCATCTCTAACGCGAAGCAGTGCGATGAACTAACACCAACATGCACCCAGTGCAAAACGGCTGGATGGGTATGCCCAGGGCCGTCTGAGAGTAAAATGTTCTTCCGCAACCAAACCACTACAGATCTTGCCAGAAAGAATGCGGGGGCGCTCAGTACAACATCATCAAGCTCTGCAGTGACCCCGGACTCTGAAGTATGGAAACGACCTGTATCTCCCCCAGCACGGGACAGAGCTACTACTTTTTTTATGCGGCAATACGTTTTTGATATGACTAGTGCAGGAGGAACCTTGCCTTTAAGGGACAACCATGAGTTTCTTCCAGGGCTCATACGCAATCAACAGTCCTCTTTCGGGCTCCTCAGCACAACAGTAGCGGCTGCGGGGTTTGCTGCCCTTTCCAATGCGGGCAATGTGTCAGAATGGCGGGCAGAAGCATTCCGTCTTTATGATAGTGCTATTCGTCAGTTGCAGACTGCCCTGCAGGATCCTGTTCAGAGAGTGTCTGATGAAACGCTTGGTGCAGTTTTGCTCATGGGGACCTTTGAGGTGCGGCCTCGCTTATCTCGAACTCGAGTTTTACGTACTAATTCGTACTAGACTATTGCTTTTGCAGACACTGGCTCACTGAAGGCGTTCAGCCAACACATTATCGCTGCAGCAAGATGCATCGAGATGCGTGGGCCAGCCCAGTTCCAGACCGTGGTTGGCTTGAAGATGTTCATGCAGATGCGGCGCATCATGGTGAGACGGATTCCCGCTTCTGGGCTGCATCTACTAACCCAGCACTAGATCACAACATGCCATCAGCTGCAGGAACCCATACCATTTGAGATCTCAAAATGGTCGAGCTGGGCCGAAAGAAGCCAGAACAGCGACCTTGTCCCTGTCAATCGCTTTTCCGAGATCAATGAAGTCCTAGCTAGTGTCCGCGCTGAGCTCAAGTACCAGCATATCACAGACCCAGCTGTTATTTCTGACAGGCTTCTCAAGATCGATAAGCTTTTCGAAGACTGGGCGCAAACGCTACCGCCAAGCTGGGAGTACAAATCTTATAGATCTATTGGTCCTAACGGCGTGCCTTCTAGTAGGTATGATCTGCAGCATGATATGTATACAGATCCCTGGATAGCTTGCGTATGGAATTGTTACCGTAATGTCAGGCTTTTGATTCATGAGTCCATCATCATAGCTACGCTCAAATACGGTACCTCAGAGCAAAAAGAAACATTGCAAAGCTCGGCCAAAGTCCTAGCCGCGATGGCAGATGGAGTCTGCCACAGCGTTGCGTATCATCTTGGATACCGAGCTCAAGACGATGCGGTTGAGAGTTTTGCTCAGACGATGCATCTAGGCAGCAATCCGATCCCCGGAGGTTTCTTACTTATCTGGCCTCTATTCTTTGCTGGGATACAGAGAACTAGTTCCGCTGGTCAGAGACAGTGGGTTGGTGCAATGATGAGAAGGATTGGAGTGCGGATGGGTCTACAGTTAGCTGTATCAATGGCTGATTTGCTGTTGGAGACAGAGATACAGGATCTTTCGTTTTCGAATTGCGAGACATTTTTGATCGGCGAATGGTATCCCAATTAGGTAAATGATATTTCTATTCTCACTATCGCTTCCTCATTGCTTCACTGCCTGGGAACAAATCTGCTGTCCTCCCTTCCGTCGCATCCGCATGATTTGATGACAGCTTGGGGATCGTCCAGGATGTAACCATGGTACAAGGTTGCTGGTAGGGCTATCAGACCATCCAATGAAAGCGGCACAGGACCGAACCCTTGCAGTCTCGTAAGCCGATCACCCTGTTCTCCTCAAGTGGGGAGGTGATGACTTATCCACGCTAAAGCTATTTTCAGTTAGCCATGCGAGAGAGCCTATCAGCGTTGCAAGTGTCCCATTTCATGGAGCGATGCACAGCCCTGTAAAGAGTATCTGCCAAGAGTGTTCCTGTCAGATGTAAGGTTGAATTAAGAGCAGTAGCCGCCTAAGCGGCCGCCGCGTATCTTGTTGTTGTTAGGGTGCAGTTGCGGATCACCTCGGTCAGATATTAATATTATTGGTCGATGCAACTGTTGAATGAGCATTCCGGGTAGAGGTCTATATTATTGGACATTGATTGATATGCCTGCAGCAAGTCTGATGATCCGCCAGACTGGATTCATAATAATTTCAAATTCATGCTGCTCAAAACACGGCAAGTTCCGTCATGCCGGGCTTTGGCCAAAAAAAGCTTCTGCAGGTCTGATCTACTATCACAAAAAGAAACCAAGCCATCAAGCTATCAGACTGCCAATCATGTTTCATTGAGAAAAGTCAAAGCAGTTTTCAGGCAGTATGTAATGCAAGAACAATATCCATTGAAAAGCAGTTCACGCCGATTTCGAATGACCTTTAGAAGGGATTTCTGTGTATAATAGCCTGAATGCTTTGACATCAGAGGCCAACCGATACTTTTTGGTCTATTTAAAGTCCCAGAGAGTATTAGTCTAAGCCTTGGAATTTCGGTACTTTAAATACCATCCATGTATAGAAAACCCATTATTGTTCCCAAGGCAGAATATGTCCAGGAGGCTGGGTCAATGCAAGGTAGCCACGACACGTTTTCTGACTAGCGTCACGTACCCTCGAAGTAGATTGGCCGCTCCGCAACGCTTACCGTTTTTCATATCCAGCTGTGCCATGACAGGTGAGGGTTGGGATGTCGATCCTTATACGTCGATCCTTCCATACTGCAAATCCACGACTGTTTTCATTTTATCACGCAGCCATGTTTGGATATGATTACCCGTGCATATCAATGCACCCATAATCAGCCTTAATTTAGGCGCATAACCTTAAGTGAAGCCACAGGGATTTGTTCCTTTGGCCTTCCCTGTCTCATAGCCTTTGGGTGGAGGCTAAGGATGAGCTTATTCCTTTGAAACAGACACGACTGAGAACTCGGGGTCTCAGCGAGGATCCCATGCGAATGCGAAAGTGGCAGTGTTTTGTAGATCAGTTTTGGTAGTATAAGAATGGATGTGAGATCCTGATAAAGTCTTTCTTTAAGTGATAGCAATAAAGTCCTACAGTAATCCTTTTCATCTGACTTCTTATTCCGATCAAAATCCTTTTCCTGTTCTGTCTCCCAACCTTTAAGAGAGCTTATATCACAATGAACGACACGGGGAACTTCGTCATATTTGGCCCAAAGGCCAACTGCACCTTAGAAGTACGTATCTTCCACCATCGGATCCAGTCTATAGCTGGTACCTACCTCTGAGCCAAGCCATGCAAGCTTTGGTATTGGCTACCGTTCTTTGCTAACGACCTCATTAGCTTTGCCCTATCGAGATGAGTGTTTATGGTTACCGACCTTCTCTCCCTGCCAACATTACCTTTGCCGCTTTGTTCACCTTGGCGACTTTTGCGCATGCCTACTTGGGCTTCAAATGGAAAACACCCTGGTTCATGTGGTGCATGATCCTGAGCTGCACACATGAGGTAACGGGGTATGTAGCGCGTATCATGCTCTGGGTCAATCCGTGGAGTTTCGGTGCCTTCATTACCCAAATCAGTAAGTACTTCAAACTGTCGATGACGAAAAGTGTACTAACACATTGCAGTTGCTATCACGCAGGCCCCTGTTTTCTATTGTGCCGCAATCTATGTCACCCTTGGCCAAAGGTATGCTTATCATTATGGGTATCGCCAGATAACTGACCTTCGTCCAGTATTGAGCATTATGGACCAAGCCTTGCTCGATTTCCCACCAAATACTTTGCCTGGGTGTTTGTACCTATGGATATCATCTCGTTGATCTTGCAAGGTACTGGAGGAGGTCTCTCAGCGTCTTCATCCGGTGCTAGCCAGGTCGGGGTTGATGTCGCTATGGCGGGACTGATCCTGCAAGTCATTATGCTGGTTGCATTTAGCCTCTTGTTCGGTGACTATATGTTTCGATACCTACGGTCGAAGAAGTCCCGAAATCTCGGATCGAGAGACAAGCTGTTCTTTGCTTTCCTCGCTGTTGCAGTCCTTGCTACTTTGGCTCGTTGTATCTTCCGGGCTGATGAGCTCAAAGAGGGTTACCAAGGGGAGCTGATCAAGCATGAGGACTTATTCATTGCTTTGGAAGGAGTGTAAGTCTAGTCTACTTATTATTGGTTACTCCAGTACTCACCATCTTTTCCAGGTTGATTGTTGTGGCAGTCTTTTGCCTCTTTATTGCCCATCCTGGCTTTGTCTTCAACCGGCCAGCGAAGGTTTACTACTCTGTCGCTACTGGCACTGAAGCTACTGACGAGATGGCTTATCGATCCAAGCTTGCTGATCGTGTTAGTGAGTCAAAGCACTAGGGTTACGAAAGCGAGCATGGGCCCGAGTGCTAGTAGTGGTTATGTGTTTTTGGTGGCTTATCTAGGTTCAGGAGCGGCACGCAGGGGCGGTCAATTAGATAACAGTAGTACTCAGAGATATGATAATGATATTTGTCCAGACTTGTGCCTTTCTCCTCGAGCCCTTGGGAATTTTTGGCTTTGGAAAAGTCTGTTTGTATAAAGAATAGGTGCTGGCATTTCCCGCTTCTGAGACCACTGTTTCGATCATCCTTTACCATTTCAAGTAGAAGGATTCAGTGATCTCTACGAACGAACCTTCACAGCAACAATCTTGGCACCCTCTGTCTTGGTTCCATCGACAGGCTTTCCAAGTGCACCCGATGTGGAAACATACAAGGTCTTCTCCCCCTTCTTCCCATAACTAAATGCAGCAGCAGTCGAACCTGCAACTGTCATCTCGTGAATACCACCAACGACAGTTTTCCATTTTCCGGTCTTCACATCAATAAAGACGATCGAATTGTCAAAATTGGTTGCCGCATAGATATTGCCATTCTTATCAAACTCGAAGTCATCAAAGAAGCCAACACCGCTCGAAAGATCTGCGACGAGTTGAGGCTTGGCCCCCTTTTTCGGGTACCCAGCTGGTGTGATGGCAATGCGGTATATCTTGACAGCGTTGGAATTCGTGAAGTACAGGTGGTTGTCGCGGACCTTGATACCGTTGATTCCGAAAGCATCAGCTGCGATAGGGGCCATCTCGGGGAACACAAATGCTGAATCGTCAAAGACTCCCGTAGCTAGGTCCAGGCGCCCGACGAACCCAGCGACAGAGTCAGACACTAGGACAGCATCTGACCTGCCCGGGATAGCGGCAACACCGTTGAGAAAAGCGCTCTTCTTGGTCATGTCGCTAATCTTTCTGACCTTCACCTTGGGCTGGTGTCGTCGATTGGGAAACTCGATAGCCCAAGCTTCAAAGGTTCCTGGCGTCAAGTGGCTAAGAGCAGTCGCTTCGCTGCCAACAGCAATGAAGGTCTCAGGCTTTCCGGGGCTCTTCGGTACCTCGGCGATACCAAGCAGCCCGGTGATGGAGGGGAACGTGACCAGCTCTTCAAGGCCAGACTTGGAGTCTGCTGGGTTGATGACGGTATAGACAGTGGCTGAGGGCCAGAGTTCCGTTGCCAGGAGGTCTCCATTGGAACGCACGGCAATATTCTCTAACCATGTACCGAGAGGAAGTTGACCAATTGTCTCTGCAGTGAAAGACGAGCCCAGAGCGACGGCTGGGAAGGCGATCAGGCCTAGGACAGAGTGAACCAACATGTTGCCACTTGTTGAGAAGAGAAGGCTACCGAGGTGATCCAATTTTTGTGCTTGTCTAGGAGCAATCAAATGATTCAATGGAAAGGCTGCAAGCTATATAGATCAGTGAATCCCCTGGTCTTTCAGCCGCAACAGTCGTTCACTCCACTCAATGTCGTGTAAATACCAAACGAGGCTTGCATTACGACCGAAATTTGGTCCTGGATCAATTCAGCAGGTTTGATTGGATCTAGATGATATTCCAGTGGTTGGATGGCTGAATGTTTGTTGACTAAGCCTGACAAGCGATGCTGAATAATGGCGATTTGACTTTGTCAGCTGGCCTCGCGACATGCCGTTGGTTACGAGATGTTGTTACGGAGCAAATACTGCGGTTTGAGTCAATTAACCCACGCTCTTGATCCAATTGGGAAGCTGCAAATGACTTAATAACATCTTTAATAAGCACTCAACTTCTATGTAATGGTTTCCTCAGCTTAACTTATAACTGTAATTATCGCTTTCATACTAAAGCAAACGCAGATTATGCCATCTCGGTACGTAAGTCAATAAGTAATTACGGATACACTGAGATTAATTTCCTTATATTTCAGCAGGCCGATGATAAAGCCAGGAATTTTGGAATTAAGAACCTTATCTTTATTCCTAGTTACTTTAATTCGGAATGTGCATAATCTGCATAACTCGCTCACATGAAAGTAGTACTCATAATCTGCAATTAGTATATACTCAGAGAGTCTTCTATACTTACAACCAGAGTTCGATTCCCAATAAGAGGTAAATATATAATAGCTTGTTTTAAATTCCTCTTTTATTATAAAAATACCGCGCTGTTCTGTGAAGTATTTTAATACCTGTAGTATGAGATTTCCTTTTTTTTTTCCTATTTGTGTCATTAAGCAGGCATTGATAATTTATACAATAATTGACCAGTATCTATACGTCAAAACATACTTATATCTTATGTTCTTGTACTTTTTGTAAGTATAATATCTGCTCACTTAGAGATAATATTTCTTTAAAACTCACAGTCTAGAATAGATGTTTCTAAAAGGCCGGATGCAATCAGACTCATTCAACGACATGTTAAAGCAAGTCTGTAGGGTAACCCTCATCCCACTCGGTATTGCTCGGTGCTGTTTGCCGAAATTTCCCGGACAAGTTCGCGTCACGTCTGACGCGACAAAGGAGCGTTACACGTGATCCCCGAACACCGAGTTCAGCCGACAAATGATCCGACAACTCCGGTTCAGCGCCCTGAGAATGATCGGAGTCTAGTCCCCTTCGGGAAAGTTCAATCTCAGACTTTATAATTTACTTGATTCTGATTTGTTGGATAATTGTGTTAAAGGCCTCTGTTAAAGCAAATCCGCGGAAATCTTAGAACGTCCCACTATAAAAATGGAATCTTCAGAAAGCATGCTTCATCCTGGCATCTGCCAATGGGGTCAAGGATGACAAAGTCAGGTTTCACGAGCTCGTACAATGGAAAATGTGCCGTTGATCGGCTATATATATTGATAAGACATGCCGGCGTTTCTCAGCATTTCCTCTGCATTGCACAGTCAGAAATTAATTCGTTGTTCGTTCATACCAACTATCCATCATGTCATTAACAACTTCCCAAGTTGACATTGTCAAGTCAACAGCCCCTGTACTCAAGATTCACGGCGAGACAATTACATCCTTGTTCTACAAGAACCTGATTGGCACCTACCCCGATCTCCGCAACGTCTTCAACCTCAGCCATCAACACGATGGCGCTCAAGCCAAAGCCCTGGCTGGTGCTGTACTCGCGTATGCCACCTATATCGACAAGCCCGACTTTTTAGCATCTACAATCGAACGTATTGCTCAAAGACATGTCAGTCTCAAGGTTACGGAAGACCAATATACTCTTGTTGGCGAGCAGCTTATCAAAGCCATTGGAGAAGTACTGGGCGATGCCCTCACGGATGATATCGCTGATGCCTGGACGGCTGCCTACGGTCAACTAGCCAATACCTTTATCACCCGCGAGAAGCAATTGTATCAAGAGGCCGGCGAGTGGGACGGCTGGAGGAAGTTCAAGATTGCGAAGCGGGAGAAGGAAGCAGATCTTATCACAAGTTTTTATCTGGTTCCATCTGATGGCAAGACACCCTTGCCTTCGTTCCGTCCTGGCCAGTATGTTAGTCTCCGAATCAATGTACCTGAGCTTGGTGGCATCTTCCAATGTCGTCAGTACAGCATGAGTCAGGCGCCTCACAGTGACTACTACCGAGTTAGTGTCAAGAAGGAGAGTTTCACTCTGGAAGGAAAAGACGAACCTTTGCCCGGGACCGTCTCCAATATCCTTCACAACCACTATCAGGTTGGAGAGGAGGTCGAGATGACATATCCTCGTGGCGAATTCTGGCTTGACATCGAAGATGATACAAAGGCAAATGCACCTCTCATTATGATATCGGCTGGCGTTGGTGTTACACCTTTGATGTCCATGCTCGAGTCAGTTCTCAACTCGCCTCAATCAAAGATGGCAAACAGACCTATCCTCTGGCTCCACGCAGCTAGAACATCGCAGCACATGGCTTTCCGCACACATGTTCGCAGTGTATCGGCGGGCCATACGAAGGTCGAGACTCTTATCTGGCTCAAGAACGTGGCCCAAAGTGATAAGAAGGGTGAAGACTATGATTTCGAGGGACGACTAGACCTCGATGTTGTGTATCAAGCAAAGAAGGAAGAATTGGAAAACAAAGAATCTCAGTTTTTTATTTGTGGACCTGCTTCTTGGATGGTAGCAACAAGAGATAAGCTACAGAGCTTGGGGGTTGAGCACGAGCAAATCAACATGGAGCTCTTTGGAACTGGCAGTATCAATCAGGAGTGAGGGGACATATGACTGAGCAATCAGGCTGGGCAAGGACAAAATAGAATGTAGGACTAGACAATTAAATATTTAGAATTTCCTCTCTAGGGTATCACCCTAAAAGAGTGAAAATATCAGATCTTAATATAGGGTGTCAAAATAAACTTAGCAAAAGGTATCCTAAACTTATCCTAAATATATACTAAACTTATACTAAGTTACCTAAAAGAGTGTTGAAGGCAACAGATAGTCAAAGGTTCTGAGGCCATATAAACATCAGACTTGGAAAACGATCTTCTGAACCTTGGACTCGTTGAACAGGCCGTAGCCTCGAACTGCATCTGATAGAGGAAGAATGTTGTCGAATAGGAAGCTGTACTCAGTCAGCTTAAGCCAGGCTATTTTCATTGATTCAAGAGAACACACTTGAGAGAGTCCTGTTCTTGCTTGAGAACTTCCATTGCCTCGGAGAAGATACTTCTTACTGGGCACCGCCCCATCTGCAGACGAACATTTTTACTAAACTCAATTAGCCAAGGTAAAATAACAGGACATGAAATCTCACTTGTAAGCGTCACTACCTGACCAAGGAATCTGCTGCATGTTAGCATAATCCATAGCTGTGCAGAGTATCATGACACATACCTCTGCGTTATGGACACCAATGCTGCTGATAGCACCGAATGAGCGAACCAAGTCAAATGCTGTTCGGAGTGCTGGTGAGAGGCCGACCACTTCCACCACTATATCAGCACCCCTGCCATTAGTAACAGACTTCACACGCTCAATCATTCCATCCATGCTCTCCATGAAGTTGAGAGGCTCGGCACCAAGCTTCGCAGCCTGATCAAGTCTGCTCTGAACGCTATCCACAGCAAATAGATGCTTTGGCTTCAGCACTTCCGCAGCAACAATGGCACATAGTCCAACGGGACCACAGCCAATCACCACGATAGTCGAATCTTGCAGGTCTAGCTTGGGCATCATCTCAACTCCGCTCTGGACACCGAAATAGCCAGTGGGGAAGATGTCAGCCATCAGAATAAGGGCCTGGTCGTGGATTCCCTCGGGGGCCTTGATCACAGTCCCGTCCGCGAACGGGACACGGACATATTCTGCTTGAGCTCCGTCGAGATTGGGGGAACCAAGGGCTTGACTCTTGACGCATCGTGCTGAGCCACCATTCTGACAGTAGTAGCACTCGCCACTGTGTAATATTAGTATCTGCATATGAAAGGTTGTCCTCTCAGAAGGATAATGGGTATGGATTCTCACCAAGAAGCAGTAAAGGGGGAGACGACTTTGTCTCCAATCTTAACGGTCTTAACCTCAGAGCCCAAAGCAACAACAGTACCTGTGAATTCGTGACCCATGATAAAATCCGGTTCTGTTAGTTCAACGCCTCGGTACAAGTGCAGCTCTCTGATATCTTGTCAGCCCTCTGTTTATGGAAAGGTATGGTTGGATGGTACACACGATCCGCACAAAGCAGTCATGTTGACCTTTACAATAATGTCCTGAGGACTCTGGACTTGCAACAGTTAGTTAAGTGTGATAATACCTCCCGTTCAATCTTTCATACTCTGAGGAATTGGTCTGTCTTGCACAGAGATCTTGTATGGGCCATCAAAAACGACAGCCTTCATGACTTCTGAGATTGCCATCTTGGCAGGGTAGAGGGAGATTATAGGTGATGACAATTTATGAGAAGCAGTTGTTTATTTACCACAAGATGAACGAGGTGACAGTAATAAATGCTTTAAGTATTAATTCGTTTTAGATCCCTTAAGTATGCCCATTTTTCTATATGCCGATAACTATTTCTGCTGAGGCCGGAACTTTCAGATCTCCTTGGAAATCTCTTAACAATTTTGATCCAATCAGTAGCTCGTCTTAACAGTCATGTGAGCGGAGCTGTCCCTGGCTAAATATGGAAACGAAAAAGTCTACCAATATAATTGGCGGGAACTCAGCAAATCCCCACTACTCACGTATGCTGTACGAACTCCGCGGAACTTTCTTTCTCCGCCCTTAGATATGACACAATCAACAACTCATTACCTCAAATGACATCTGGTGCCCTGGTTCGCCGAAGCCGTTGGGCTTGTGAGCCATGTCGGTAAGTTCAAAGTTATTGTGAAGAGAAATTGGTCAGCTGACATATAATTGCAGTCGCAAGAAGTCAAAGTGCACTGGGGAGCGACCGATTTGCTCTTTTTGTGAGCGACTTAAACTTCCGTGCAAGTATGCCGCAAGGGGAAGCTCGTCGCAGGATAGTACCGCCAACTCGCAGAAAGCTCAGAAGTCAGGCGCTTCTATAACCCGCTTTCGGATTTTCAGGTCTAACCAAATTTGTAGGAAATCTACCAAAGAAAGGGTCCGGGTTCTTGAATCGCAAATAGCGTCCTTATCTCAATTACTTGGGTCAGTCAAAAGCCTAGTGGCGATAATAAGTAATAATTAGTTACATATTAGTTCGCGGACGAACACCGAAGCTCAGACTTATGAACCTTTGCAAACGCTTCCTTCAACAACAAGCCCGGATGGGAACCCTTTCTTAACTGGACAGGCTGTTGCGAATGAGCGACAAACTGTCGCTTTCTCAGAAACTCAGTACGACTCTCATTGTTACTCATGTACCATACGCTTGACTAATTCTGATCTCAGATCTGACCTGCCACAAGGTGTATTAACCCACTTCTTACAAGTCTATAGTCAGAAAGTGCATCTTCAACCTCTACCATTGTTTGATGTCGCCACCCTGGGAGAGAGACTCAATAATGCTCCTCAGTATTTTCTTTATAGCTTCCTAGCTCTTATGCTCGAGTTCACTACCCATGAGTACTTCCGGAACAAACACACAGAGGCATCTAGCTATTATAGCCGCTCGGCAGCTACTACAATACAGCGACTTGCTGCTGAAGGAAAGCACCACGTTGAGATTGTTCAAGCTCTATGCTTGACGGCACTGAGAGATATTGCAGGGAAGCGCAATGTAGTTTCCTTCGATGGTTCTTACTAATAGTTCTACAGTGAGTGATTTGCCCAGGGCATGGATGTCCATTGGCACAGCGACACGGCTGGAGGGTATCCGTAATCTGTGGAAAAGCAACTCAATTCCCAACCAGGAATCAGCAGAAGAGAACAGATGTTATTGGAGCATTTACATGTTTGAGGCCGTCTTTTTCCCTCACATGCCACGGGCCCCAACACATGACCCGACTCGGAAATATCCTCCCAGTGTCGAGCCTCCGCCACCAATTCCACAAGATGCGAATGATTTCGATGCACCAGACTTTGATAACGCTGTCGGTTCATCTGATAACCTAGGAATCAACACGCATGCGGGGAGAATGATAGCAGTTTGGAGCCAAGTCGCTTGCCATCTCCATGAAATCAGACGTGGAGAGGTACAGGTACCTTGGCTGCCAGAGTCTACGTACTCCAAGCTCAATCTTGCTCTTTTTGAGTACGAGGCTCAGTTCAACCAAAGACACCTGATGAGAAGCCTCTTTCCTTTTAAAAGAACTTCAGACGAGATACAGGCATATCGCGAGTATTGGAATCCATGGTTGACCACGCATTTAATATTACATGCGTCTCTCGCCTTATTGAACCATCCCTTCATTCACTTGGTAGCTTTACGCCGCAATAAAGGCATGAGCCAGTCCAGGTTGTTCTTGCAACAGGTCGTGGACCAAGCTCTCTTTCACTCTGGGTGGGTATTCTGGCTTGTTGGAATATTTGAAGATTTAAACGTCGAGATATCCAATCCTCTCATCGGGTTAGCTGTGGCAGCAACATCAACGATTCCATGGCTCTACCAATTTGTGAAAAATGCCAAGGTTGCTTGTAAAGCAAGCCAGAATTTAGCCAAGGGACAGAGATTGTTACAGCGCCTGTCGAAGACTTGGCCATGCATGTCACCCAAAGTATGTTCATCCGCTGTGAACCCGGTGGTTACTGACCATAATCTCCAGCTGGAAAGCCTCCAACGACTCCAATCACTTGTCATTGGAAAGTCACCTGAAGCTAGTGCTGCTGATACCACGATTAATTTTCCACCGTCTATGATATGGGAACTTCTCGACCCGATTGTTCACAATACCAGACTATCCACTGATCCTTCTGACCTATCCACAGAGGGTCTCCCTTACGTCAGTATACATGTCACAACAGACTTCTTGCATCCTCTAGCGGATGACGAAGGCGATCAGCCTTTGGGTAGCTTCAATTGGGAAGACAGTCTCATGTATGGGAACGACCTGTTGCAGGACAATTACCCTGCGTCGCTTGTTCCCTTTGATTTCAATGTAACCTAGTCTTCTATTGTAACAATGGCTATTTTTGTATCTCGTAGGTGAAAATAGTGAATGGAAAAATTGCTAGTACCAACACTGTTGAATAATGACATCGGGAAACGGCATTTAACAATTCCGATTATTAGGCCAGAACGGAATGTGCCGTGACCCATAACAACGCTATTTGTTAACCCGCCCATATCCATCACCTGTCATTATCATGCAACGATGGAGCTAGCGCAAGGTCAAAAAATTTCAACAAGCCCCGTGATTTGCGAGATGGCATGCAAAGTCTAAGGGCGACGACAATTATTGCTGGTAACCCGATTATGACAATTCGCTTAGCTTATCTTGCAGCGCCATCTACTGTGACGTAGTCACGATCTTCTGGAAAGCGTCAAATCAGCCCACTGTCAGAAGCTAATTACATGTGATGTTCGGGCTGAACTACCAAAACCTCGGGCACTAACAAATCACCAACGGACTTCTTAACAATCAGATCATATCGTGAGAAAGAGTTTGCTTGCGTCACGCAAGATGGAAATGAGGATAAATTACAGGAGTTAGCCGTGGTTGGCGAAGTTATTCTCGATATAATCATCACACATGAATTCCACTATATTCTAAAATCTTAAACCTCAATTCGCTATTCATTATGTATTACAGCAAAGGCAACTATGAAGCCTTTGCGCGACCACTCAAGCCTGAAGGTATTGAGTCCAAAAAGGCGTGGATTGTTGGCTCGGGCCTTGCTGGTCTCTCAACTGCCGCATTCCTTGTGCGCGATGCTCAAATGCCAGGGAAGAACATCACCGTCCTTGAAGAACTCAAGATCCCAGGCGGTGCCTTAGATGGCATCAAAGAACCCGAGAAAGGGTTCGTCATCCGCGGTGGTCGCGAGATGGAATCTCACTTCGAGTGCCTTTGGGATCTCTTCCGTTCTGTCCCCTCGATCGAGGAGGAGGGAGCTAGTGTTCTTGATGAGTTTTATTGGCTCAACAAGAGAGACCCCAACTTCTCGCTTCAGCGCGCTACGATCAATCAAGGTCAAGATGCAGAAACTGGGAAGCTGTTTACTCTGACCGAAAAGGCCCAGTCAGAGATGACAAGGCTGTTCCTTGCTACCAGAGCCGAAGTTGAGAACAAGCGTATTGACGAAGTCTTCAGCCAAGACTTCTTCAAGAGTAACTTTTGGCTCTACTGGCAGACCATGTTTGCTTTCCAGACATGGCACTCAGCTTTGGAAATGAAGCTGTACCTCCATCGCTTTGTCAATCATATCAAAGGCATGCCTGACTTTTCGACCCTCAAATTCACCAAGTACAACCAGTATGAGTCTCTTGTACTGCCGTTGCATAAGTGGCTCGAGGATCAGGGTGTTGTATTCCAGTACGGCACGGAGGTTCAAGATGTCGACTTCGACATCGGGGAGAATAAGAAGACTGCAACTTTCATTCATTGGACCAGAGACGGAGAGAAAGGTGGTCAGTCTCTTGGAGTAAACGACCTCGTCTTTATGACTATTGGTTCGTTGACGGAGAACTCTGGCTTGGGCGATCAGCACACCGCAGCTAAACTACATGATGGTCCAGCTCCCGCCTGGGACTTGTGGCGTCGCATCGCAGCCAAAGACCCCTCCTTCGGCCGCCCAGAGGTTTTCTGCGATAACATTCCTGCGACAAAGTGGATGTCGGCAACTGTCACGACTCTAGACAAACGTGTTCCCGAGTATATCCAAAAGATCTGCAAGCGAGACCCATTCAGCGGGAAAGTCGTAACTGGAGGTATTGTCACAGTCCGGGATTCCAGCTGGATCATGAGCTGGACGGTCAATCGTCAGCCTCATTTCAAGAACCAGCCCAAGGATCAGATTGTTGTTTGGGTCTACGGCCTTCTTGTCGAGAAGAACGGCGATTACGTTAAGAAGCCTATGCAAGATTGTACTGGCGAGGAGATCACCCAAGAGTGGCTGTATCACATGGGTGTCCCAGAGAGCGACATCCCTGTTCTTGCGGCTGAAGGCGCCAAGTGCGTTCCAGTAATGATGCCTTATGTCACATCTTTCTTCATGCCACGAAAAGCAGGCGATCGTCCCGAAATTGTTCCAGCCGGCGCAGAGAACTTTGCTTTTCTTGGGCAATTTTCAGAGACGACACGCGATACTATCTTTACAACAGAATATTCCGTTCGTACGGCTATGGAGTCGGTATATCGGCTTACTGGAGTGGACCGTGGTGTTCCAGAGGTATTTGGCTCGACTTACGATGTGAGAGTTTTGCTTGATGCAATGTGTCAGTTGCGAGACGGTAAGGAATTGGCGACGTGGCTGCCAGAGCGTATTCGAAGGTTTCTTGTCAACAAGTTAGAGGGATCACAGATTGGCCAGTTGATGCATGAATATCATCTTATCTAGTTAAGTATTGTCGCTTAGAGTATATAGATTTATAGAAGTTGAATACTCTCGCTATTAAAATATGGTCTCGAGATTGTATAGCGTTTTAGTTTAACCTCCGTCAGAAACAGAGGAGTCCCATCAACAAAGCGCACGGCTTACCCTACTTGAGGGGACTATGTTACGCAGGCATGCCCTGTTCGCCAACTCCCTAAGTTTATTTTTAAGCTAACTGCTTGCTTCAATTTTGAGTTGTACCCACGTCACGCACTGGAAGGCTGCGGGTTTGGAACTTTGGTATGTACTAAGAGGAGTGCAGCTCGGCCGGCCTTAGGAGCTGTATCGCCAAGGACTTTGCACTAGATAAAGAACGCTGGTGGTATGCTAGGTAGGAATACGTCGTCTTGAGAATCCTTGATACATGTAATTTATTAAAAACACAATTAATTTTAATGCCTATATTAATGCCTAATACTCGTAATAGAAAAGAATCCTCAGACTTTCGCCGTTAGCGATGTCGTGCTTTCTGTATCTCCGAAACTTTGTCCCCTCTTGGCAGCTTTTACCTGTTCCAGCTGAAACCCCTGCTCGTTGTTTCCATCAGCAAAGCTAGACCCATTGGCGTCGCTTTCCTCCAGAGGGCGGCACCCAGTCCTTAAACTAGCAATTACCTGCTTACACGCGGCTCGAGAGGTGTAATAGTAGATCAAGGCGTTCCAGAAGCCCTGCAGAGGGAGTACAAATGCGCTTAGATATCCCAACTGCACGGATGCCTTGCCGTCGACAAGAACGTACAGACGGTTCGCGCTCGCGGGAATCCAAGTGATAAGCATCGCTGTGAAAAACAGAAGGGCGGTCTTGGCATATGACATAGCTGCCTCGTCACTTGGGCTGCGACCTTTGCGATCTAAGTGTTGTGTTCTGATGTTGCTTTGCTCGGAAGTATTCGCTATGGGCTGCTGCGCGGGACCAGTGTAAATATTTGCTGAATGAACTGGCTCGGGTCTCGTTGCGGATCCAAAAGCCTGGTCGAAGCCGGGCGGAGCAGTATCTGATGTTGAAATGGTGATTTTCGTAGTCTTGGAAATGACCATAGGATCTGCATTCTGCGGGACTTGGGACGCAGTGTTCCGTTCGTACGAATTTGAGAAGCTATTCAAACGCCTCCTCCATTTGTAGATAGTAATCCCGGTCCGGACGTATATAGCAAAGGCGATAAAAATAATCAGCCTAGGATCGTGTCAGAACTGTTCATCGAGTATGGCCAAGGAATGTGTTACCATATCAGTCCATAAGTAGCCAGCTGCCAAGCATCCCACTCCACGGTAAGCCAGCACCACAAATTCGCATTCCCATATGCACGATGGCCGTCTTTGTTCCTTATGAATATAAAGGTGATGCCTATAATGAACGGAATTCCGTAACATAGACCGATGTGAAGTGGCTCTAATTTACGTAGCCTAACGCCGTCGAATCGGCGGTAGAACGTGAGGTATACATTCGTCGCCATGGCTAGGGCCCAAAAGACATCCGCAAACATGAATCTAGCAAACGCTCAGCAACTGAGTAGTAGATTAGACCAGAAGAGGACTTACGTCTCGATTAGAAATGCTTGCGTTTGGCACCCAGCAGAATCTGGTTGATCGAGAAAGCTCTTGGACATGAGTGTAGCGACATTGCTCATCATGTTGCCGAAAGAGGCGTAAAAAAGCATCCTGCTGATGGGCTTATGAAACAGCTTCGAAGAACAGAAGGTGGCGATGATAAAGAGGGAACCAAGAAGGCTAGGTACTGAGCATGCGCGCTCTATAGCGCTAATGCCTGATGCTGCGGATGCGGTGACCATGGTGAATAGCTAATGAATCACCAACCTCGTGAGAAGTCATGGGTGTTAATAGAAGGACGCATAGATAGTTGTAGAGCTCCGTATAAGACGGTCTTTAATAAAAATGCAAGTAGAAAGGGGCACCCGGAAAGAGTGGTCCGAAGCTGGAGGCAATCTTACCTCTTTTGCATAAGATCAGCGCACTAATTGCATTACAAGCGAGTAATGTTTTCAACGTAGCTAAACGGATAGGAGGGTCGCAAAATGATCTGCACATGCTCCACAGACAGAAGTGTCTGGTGCTAGCACTCCGTAATAACAGAGCTTTAGTGCATAGATCATTTTACGACGCACCTGACAGGTCACGGCGATCTGTCACTACTCCTAACTAAATTCCTACAACAGAGGTCGATCATTGTCGATCATTGATTTTGCCCCATGGATCCGCTAAACTTATGTCAAGGCCAGCTGATAAGCCAATGAAAACAGATAACAAGCACGTAATAGCTTCGGACTCTAGTTTTCCAGTCCGATGATTGACTCGCAAAGCCGGCTTATATGCAGTAGAACTTAAGCATACTGCTCTTCTTGTTTAATTTACTACAGGCCTATTATGTCTTTAAAGGAAACCTGTAATGCTGGCATTTACTAAAGTAATTAATAAGTCTCTCTGTCATGTAGCTTTAGATAGGCATGTTTACCTGACTCATCCCCTGAAAGGTTCTGCAAGGATATGATAGATAATGACCACGGTAAAATATTTCCGGGGTTATTTGCTGTAATTTTCACGGATTTTCATATGTTATCGCAGGGACCGAGCGTCAATACTTATTTCTCTAGTTTCTGCTAGTTTGAGGACCTCTAGTGTGGTCTAGGAGCAAGTTATGACAAACTGGGACCTAGCGCATATTCCTAAATGAGAACATGGTGCATGATAGGCTCAGTGTGCGGGATTAAAGGTCCAAGCCCTGAGTCAGCCCTATACCTTTGTCAATTTAGCGCTAACAATATGATATTGCCAGGGTCGGTCCAAGCTATAGAGTAGTCCCTGCTCTTAAATATTAGACGAGGATCACGCGGCAAAAGGCACATGACAATCAGCCAGGTTATCGAACGCATCGTCGAATTGCTAGCCCTGGATAATATCTGCAAGTTTCAACTTTACAGCAAGACGCTTGCCCAGAAGTCTTCTAAGTATCGCTTCCGAAAGTTTTCGCAACTAAACATCCCGGCATTTACAATAACTACTCTATGGAACTTCACGCAAAGTAATGAACAAGGTGTTATTAGATGCCTACTTCAAAACCTGTATCTCGTAGGAATAAGCAGCAGTAATGAAGAGGAAATAAAAGAGAGCTAACAACTAGACCCGATCCATTAGCAGGAGAGATAAATGTGCCTTACCAAACAGTTTTGACAGAGTGAATAAATCTCCTCGGCAAGCATTTGGGAGTCTTGCCAGCTTCAGCAAACTACACGAGAGGCATCACCCGAGACTGTATATAAACAAGAGGCAGATGGAAGTAAAGTATAGAAAAACCTATCAATTTACGGCATATATAGTTAAGAAATATATATATTTTTTAAAAGCAGTAATGGAATACACCAGGGAATAAAGGTAACTCTAGGATCAGTTAGATCCTTAAAGATTGTAAATTATTTATAGAGTTAAATATTCTCATTATTAAAAGTATTATCTCGTGGTTAAATATCTCAAGATTATATAGCGTTTTAGTTCAACCTCTGTAAAGAAACGGAGATGAGTCCCAGCCTAAAAGCGCCTGACTGCCTAATACATCTAAGGACCAAGAGCGGGTCTAGCAGACTTCCGCCATCCGGCGAGTTGTTATGCAAGGGATGTACCAGAGGTAATATGATCTCTCTTTCACTGTACTCTGTAGACGCAAAAAAAATCCCAACTTAGTAATTGAACATAAAAAATACCATCTGTAATTGCCTGGCTTAGCTAGCTGAGAAGGATAAGTAAAGTCATAGGACTGCAGTCCAGGAATTGGGCTATAACTGCTATGGTGTTTGATAAACAGGGATTAGCCTCAAAGCGTAAGGCTTACCCTAATCCAGGGGACTGTGAGATGGAGGCATGCCAATTCCGCCAATTCCCTGAGTTTATTTTTAAGCTTATTGATCATTTCCACTTTAAGGTATAGGTACTCGCGTCACGCACTGGAAGCTGCTGATTTGGAACTTTGGTATGTATTAAGAGGAAAGGCAGCTGAAAAATAGTCAGTCTGCCATGGTCGTTAAAGTCTGGACCCTATACAGACCACTATCCGTCTTGGCATTTTGCCTTGCCAAGACTTTATTCACAGGAGTCAGTGAGATCGAGACTGTGCTACATTCCAGCAAAATCCACTCAGCGATGAAGTTCTCACTTATCCTGGCTCCGCTGGTGCTGCTCAGTGATGTGGTTTCAGCGCAAGTGGCTTAACCGATATCTGTACTGGTAGCGCTAATAATGGCTGTAAAACAACTATCACTGTACCAAATGGCTTCAAGATCGTCACATCAAGCAAGAAAGTTCGTTCCATTCAGTTCAACTACATCAAGGTCAACGTCTGCGATCAAGTCCGCAAAGCACTCGACACAACGCTTGGTAACAAATTCCTTAAGGCGCGGGACACCAACTGCAATTGCTTCACTAAATTGCGCACTCTAAACTCCGAGGGCAAGTTTGCGTCTTCCTCGGCTGGTAACTTTGACTTGGCGAATAACTACTATCTCGATGAGGCCGGGACCCTGGAAAAGGTATCGATGCAACGACTTTGTTTCGAATCATCTTGTGCTGGCTGAGCCTAGTGTTTGACGGATGGAGGTCTCAAGTACTCGCAAACTCGTGATGCCACCTTGAAAAAACTCAAGGTGACTGGCTGGCAAGTCGTACTAGGGGCTGATGTACGTGTCCGTTCTATACCACAAGTAACTAGACTACCATGTATCAGATGGCCCGTGGAACCTTTCGTGCCATGATCGCCGTAATCCATCCCTGCCGAGTCACAGGTGTCTGCAACTCTGAACTGATTTATGCTGCCTTAGTAATTACCTTACCGCCTCGTACAAACTTCTCCCTGGGCCTATCATTTACATACTCAACCGTTGGAGAGACAACTTGGACCTCATCACAAAGTCCACTGGCTACGTCATGACTGCTACCGACAACGTCAAAGAAGCCTTTAATGGGGTTGAGTATATCCTCAGCGGCTATTACGACTCCATCTGCACCGGAATGGGCTATTGCGGGACTAATCGCCCAAATATCAGAAGGTTCATGACAGACGTGCAAACCGTCATCAATTTGCCCGACAAGCTCAGTACAGGTAGGCAGATATTCGGCTCCAATACCAAGACGAAGAGCTTGTTAGATGATGTTAACATGCTCAGATCAAATTGGGCTTATATCCCTCCTACCAATGAAATGATTAACAGGCTTCGGAACAATGAGATCAAAGTCAACAAGGACGTCTTCAAGTTTATGCTGTCGTTGGTGGGATGTCAATTACCTCTAAAAAGGTATCCACTAAGCTTGGCCGTTTGAAGTCGTTTGTCACCGAAATTCGAATAACTTGCGGATTCTAAAGCACTTCACGAGCTAATTACCCGTATATTGGCCATTGAATGGGAGAAGGTCAATCAAGGGGAATTCGACAACACTGACCAAACTAGCTATTACGTGCGCAATGGTCTCATCGGGATCCAGGAGAACATGAAGAAAGAGCTGGCTGAGGCAGTAAAGGCCTACTTCTGGCTCATCCGGGGGACGGATTCTCAGTTGAAGGACTTCACACTGACGAACGGTCGGTGGAAGATAGAGTATGGCACTGTGGCTTACCAGCGATGGAGCACCATTGACATTGATATGCCTTGTACCAAAATCACCAGCACGACGGCGAAGAATGATGGTCGGACCAAGACATCTAACAAGTATCGGACCTTCTGGAAATGTCACTTTGATCCGCATACATATCAGTATCAGGAAGTTCATGTTCCCTATGTGAGGATGTATGAATGATCCGAGGGAGATGTCGGCCTGGTCCAAGCCAGTACACCTGGTCTGGCCTGAACTGGGTATGCAAATCAGGCCGTGTCCATGGCTTTCAATAGCCGTCCGGAAATACTCTCAAGGTTGATCCTCGATTGGACAATATTTCAGGGTTGCATTAGTGTTCAAATTTGATTACATTACATCAGTCATTTGCCATTGAATTGGTCGATAATGGCTACAATATAAGGCGATTTCTGAGAAAACAGTGATAAATGTTACTTTTATTGATGTTGTGAATAAATGTATTCCCGAGTGGACCTTCATTAAGCAGACGATGCCGTTGTAGCTTGACTGGGAGTAGATGTGGCCGTTGCTGTTTGCGACGCGGTTGCACTGCCACTGGGCTCATCATCATCATCGCCCCCAGAACCACCACCACCCTTGACAACCATGGCCTGAACAATCTGACCAGCCTTATTAAAGACAATGTTAACAAGAGCACTAAGCTCCTTGTACTCATATGTCCTTTGTGTAAGACCGTTGTTTAGGATCTTCTCATCGCCAGTGAAAGTCATGTTCTGCTTGTAGTTTCCGATAATCGAGCTAACAACATCGCTGCCCGTTTTTGTGACTTCTTGTACAATGTTTCCAAGGTTGTCAATGAGGAAATTGAGTTTCGTGTCGCCCTGGGTGATAGACCCAAGTAGACCATCTACAGCGCCGATAACGCCTTCGACAATGTCGCCGACCGAGTCGAGCAAATTGATTAGAGCCGGGTTCAGATCGAGGGAAGCCAGAGTGCGGTTGACAATCTCGACCAAGTGGCCCAAACGGACAACGAGCTCAAGTTCGGCCTCTACATCTGCGATGGTGATGTTGACTTTGTCGATGCCGACTTGGATACCTGCATTGATCTGGACAAGCTTCGCGATGTCCGCGTTGAGGTTGATATCTGCATGGAGATTGTCGACGTCTAGCTCAATGCGGCCAACAGAGAGTTCTGGTACTTTGAGATGAACGTCAGGAGGACCAAGTGAGGAGTTGATTGAGCCTCCTCCACCCCCAGGTGCAGATGTCGGCTGAGTTGTGCTGTCGCTGGTGGCATCCTCACTTCCAGATGGTGAGGATGTCGGGGGGATTGCGATGCTCTCTGCAGTAGTAGCTGGATCTGTTGAATCCGGTGTTTGGGCAATACCCAGGCTGAAAAGGTGAGCCAGAACCAAAGGCTTCAAAATGGAGAGACGCATATTGACGTTTGGTAGGAATCTCTCTGGAAGCAGGTGATGATGTTCGATGCTCTAACAGCGAGACAGTTATGGTATGTCGAGAGATTTCTTGCTCATCGTCCACCGCCAGGTCTTTGAGAATTTACCCCATGGCATAAAGTGGACCTTCGTCACACGGCCCTTGGAACCAGCGCAATCTCCCGTCGCATCATAAGCGTTCGGCCCTATGAGCTTATTCGGATGGTTATAGCGCGGGTGTTATCCGTCCTTTCAGTTACAAGCGATGAAAAAACAGGATTTTCGGCAATGAAAGAAATTACTGATATGCTTTACGGGGTAATCGATCGAGATTGAGTTCATGCATTGACGCAGTGACAGGGGTCTGTCGGAAATACAGCCCTCTCAGGCTTCCAATACACCCAAGATGGCTCCACTCGCTGTGATTTCCCCTGCATCAATGAAACCTCGGAGCCTGGAGATCACGGCCGGAACTTTCCTACCGGAGTTGCTGCAGTTTCAAGTTCGCTTACCGTCTAATCTGGGATGTCCAACCAGGTTGGATTGAGCAGCATATCACCGCTTTGAGCAGGGGTCTTTATTACAAGCTTGGTTGGGATGCTTTGTGAAGGAGGGTCGCTTGTATTTTTTCTTTTCTATTCTATGACTTGCGCCCTTCCCGAAGGGTATCTCATTTTGGCCTGCGCAGCTGTCTCCTTCATTCTCACACTCCTTTCACCGACAGCAAACTCAACCGCACAATGAAGCATTGTTCAGTATTCGGCGCCTTGGCTTTGGCCTCGTTCGCGAGCTTCGCTACTGCGAAAGCCAAAGGCGATGGCTACTATGGCTATCGTCTGAACCGTCGAGGTGACGATGAGTCCGCTATTTACGAGACTGAAAACACCAACAGCGGTATCGCGCCTCTGAACGAGGAACCCGATGTCTACCTCAACGCCAATGTCTCAGTGGGCGAGATCTCTATCGAGGTGCAGAACATTACTGCCAAAATCAACCTGGACGCAAAAGTCCTCAATCTGCTTAATTTCAACGCTGGTGTCGATCTCGGTATTGATCGTGTGAAGCTCGGCATTTACAACGTCACAGCCAAGGTCGAGCTTGAGGCCCGTCTTGGTAATGTCCTGCGCATGGTTGACGATGTCCTTGAGAGTATCGACCTGAACCCAATCATCGCCACTCTCGGCGATACTGTTAAGGACGTCGTCGATGATGTTGGTGATGTCGTCGGCGGAAGCAGTGGAGGCAATGAATCTGGCGAAGATGCTGAGGCGTTAGGGAAGAGAGATCTCACTGCGCGTCTTGAGAACAACATTCTGTACTCCGTCAACGACTTTTCAGGCTCGACAAACAGGAACCGCGTCTTGACACAAGATGGCTTCCTTTATGATATTTACCTCAACAATAACGGAGTCGAGAGGCGTCGCAAGGAGGTTGGGTTCTATAGCAAAGACATGAAGTTCACAGGTCACAACAAGACAATCACCGGAGATGAAGGGGTGGAGTACGAGCTGCAGTATACGTATGCACCGTATCATGGGCTCAGTGCTTATTGCAACGTCTATACCGATCAGAGTGGAAAGGTTTTGAGAACAAAGATTGTTGCTGAGGCGGAGGGTGGCGGTGCTGCAACCATTGTGAATAAGGAGGAGGAGATTTAATTCTTGTTATTAAGAGTAGTATCAACACAGCTGCTGTCTCAAGCTCAACTATAAAGCAAGTTTGCCCGTCATGTGCCTAACAAAGTGTGTGTTTATAAGTGCTATCATTTTGTAGGACGAGGTGTAAAGACAAGGTGAAGGTTTGGGGTGGCCAATGTAAACGTATCCATCTTGGAGTTCAAGAAACCCTCTTGGGTCTGACCCTCACCAAGTCTCACATCGAATGCCCTTATAATATGTGCTATAACATATCTCACTTCCATCAAACCAAGCTGCTTCCCAACACAAGAATATCGACCTCCTTAGAGTCAGCATAAGTTTAGAAAAGAGGGATACGTAACATTACCAATTGAGAAAGGTGCATAGACCGTCTTGTCTTTGACTAACTCAGGACATGTCGTCCAACGCTCCGGGATGAACTCTGATGGTCTTCCGAAATAGCGTTCATCTTGTTCAACATGGTTAGTTGTTTCGGTACAATTAGGCATGCGAAAAGTAACATACCTCGTTGAATTGTATGCATGGGAACCTGGACAATAGTATTGCCTGGTATGAAAGTGTCCCCTACCATCAGTCCCTGTGGAGGAGTGACTCTTTGCAAACCTGATGGAACAGGCGGGTGCAAACGAAGGGACTCGTCGATGACGGCATTCAAGTGGATGAGGTTGGAGAGCGATGTATGGTCTGCGTGTTCTCTGTCCATAAAGTACTGGTCAATCTCCTCTCTCAGCTTGATGATTTGAGAGGGATTGGTCGCCAGCTCGAAGAGAAGACCAGTCAAAGTCGCAGCGGTCGTGTCGCTGTAGTCCAGTAAGTCTCAAAGCGACTTAGATGCCTAAAATAACACCTTTACATACCTTCCAGCAACTGCGATCAGATAGGCGTCGGCTTCAACATTGAGCTTTGCTTGGTGTGTCTTTGGACTGCGCTCGTACTCCTCAAGGATCCAAGCAAAGACATCGGGGTTATCAGGCTTCATCTACTCGTCGTCCATGTTAGTTCAGTCACAATGTTGCTCGGAGAAAATGACGTGCCTTTGATCGTTCCTCTACCTGACCTGCGATCCACGTCCAGAACTTTCGGTCCTCAGAATTGACGGCGGGGATGAGTTTCAGGATGGGGATAATCCAAGAAATGTGGGCAAGAGCACCAACCATCTTCATTGAGCCATGCAGCGAACTCAGGAAGTAATGATTGACACCGTCACGTAACATGTTGAAGGATTTGCCGAATGCAAGATCACCCATAACGTCGAAGCTGTAAAAGTTCAACCAGTTCGAGGCGTTGATAGTCGTGCCTTGCATCTCATTGAGACGATCGAGTAATTGTGTAGTGTACTTCGTGACGCGAGGCTCGTAGTCACGTAGAGCTGCCTACTTGTTAGTTGGATAACGGATAACTAGGCCAAGAGAGTTGCTCTGACCTTTGGAGCTCAGGGCTCTGTCCCAAATCTTTCGCCTGGTGCTGTGCTCTTTGTGATCGCGAATCATGTGTAATGAGACACGAGGGTGGAGAATATTGTAGAATGGGCCTTTGGTGCATGGGGACTTGGCAGAGTAGATCGCATCGATGGCCTTTGGATGTGTAATGGAGAGTTGTGTTGGCCCTAGAGGTAAAGGTTTAGTTTGATATCAGAAGCTGGAAAGGGAGATACTGACCCAATCTAACGAAATCACCGTATTGCTGATGTAGTTGCTCAACCTCGTCATAGAGATGCGCATTTTTGGTAGTGAGGTAGGTAGGATAGAAGTTTGAGATTCGAGCGCGGAGTGGCCCAGGGAACTTGTTCAGGGGATGGAAGATGATGCGATAACAGAGGATGCTAGTCAAAAGCCCGAGTATGTGAGTACCTTCGAGCAAAAGAACGGATGCAGCCGAAAGATTGGTGTCTTGTTGCCATCCCTTAAACTCAGCCAAGCGTAACAACCCAATCACAATAATGGGTAATGTAGCATAGGCCTGCAAGATGCGAAGTGCAAGCAAGTCCCATTCTCCTCTACGGTAGAAGAGAATGTGTAGGAGACAGCCACTAGCAAACGAGACCGCAAGGGCTTCAGGGCTTTTGGGCTCAACCATCATGACGTGGTCCATGTTGTTAAAACAGTCTGATGAGGATAGCGATTTCAAAGGAACGTAAGAGAAGGTTGATTCGGTCAATGAAGGTGAAAGGGCTGTAAAGGTGCCATTTAAGACGTACATCCCATAGCCATGGTGGTGATCTGGTGATACAAATGATGAATCAGGTGAACCAAGCCAAAGGTTGTTTTGTGGCATGGAATTCGGCCTCGGCAACTTTCATTCGTTACACTAAACTTGCTAAGGGGGACAAACTGAGGATCCCAACGCGGGGTCATCCTAAAAGGCATAGCAGAGAGATTAGCGCGCTATGGGGAATTGCGGGGAATCTGGGGAAGACTGGACTGGAAGCACTTGTGAAGGTGCTCTGATATGTAAAGTTGATTCGTGAGTGGTTCAATTTGTACCGGTAGCCGTGGGTCGTAGATGGTGTCTCACTAACGTGGCTTAGACCGAGCTGCCGCATGCACTCAGGGCACTCAACAACTGGCAAAGGAGCACACGCAACCAGCTTCTTCATGTTGGGATACTTGGTCCTAAGCTACTGATGTTTTCGGCCTCTGAGAGAAGAGAAGCCGTAAAAGGTACTCTGAAGCAGCGTTGTAGTCAATTAGGTCGTAGTGGTTTGGCATTCATAACATTATTCTTGGTGATGAAAATAAGCTTTGGATCTGATTCATTTTGTCGCTGCTTGTACAGTGTGTCTACTTGCTCTTCTTAATAAAATATGTCTTGGAGTTGCAATATCCTCGCAGCCCATCAACACCCCATTCGCGTCCCAAGCCACTGTTCTTGTGACCTCCAAATGTTGCTGTAGGTTCAATAGCTAGATGCTCGTTGAACCAAACACTGCCGACATCAAGTCCATCAGCGATGCGCATCCCAAGCTCTTCATCGGCCGTCCAAACTGAAGCTCCCAAGCCCATGTCACTTGCGTTAACACGAGACAAGACCTCGTCTACTCCAGACCACTTCAGCAAAGGCACCACTGGACCAAAGGGCTCTTCAGTGACGATTTTGCTATCATCTGGCGGGTTATCCACAACGGTAGGTTGGATAAAGTACCCTTTCTTCAAACCCTCTGACATGTCTCCGCCCTTCAACACAGCGTAATTGTTTTTTGCTATGTCATCGAGGTGTGCCTTGACACGCTCAAATTGGAGTTCGTTCTGGACTGGTCCCATGAAGGTGCCATCTGCGAACCCGTCACCGACTTTGAGTTGTGATACATGCTTGATGAAAGAGGCCTTGAAAGTGTCATAAATGTCTTGATGGACATAAATGCGCTTGACAGCAATGCAGATCTGACCTGCGTTCATGAAAGCGGCCACTGCGATTTGTGAAGCGGCATTCTCTATGTCTGCATCTGCACAGATAATCGCAGCATCGTTGCCTCCACTATCTCATGTGAGCCGCTGTGTACTGGGAAGGGAGATGCAGGTCAACTTGGGTATACGTACAGTTCCAGGGTAACTCTGGTCAAATTCTTGCTGGCGCTCTCCATGACCTTCTTACCCGTCGCTGTGGAGCCAGTAAAGCTGATCTTGTCAATGCCTGGGTGAGCCGTCAACATGGGACCTAGATCATCGCCTCCGCTTAGGACCTGCACAACGCCAGGTGGGAAGAATCGCTGTGCAAGCTCGACTATTTTAATACCGCAGTAGGGTGTGAAGGGAGAAGGCTTGACAATGATACAATTGCCTGCCATCAGCGCCGGACCAAGCTTTCCGCATAGAAGCATAATGGGATCTACAACATCGAGTTAGCTCGAGACTTGGAGACGAGATATCAAGACGTACAATTCCATGGGACTATTCCAACAACCACTCCCAGAGGGACGTAACGAGTCGAGATGCGTCTCTCTGGGTCGTTATCAACCTCGTCCACGGGCATATCAAGCTCGCACGTCCCAGTAAGCCAGTGAGCGCCGCGACCGATCTCATGGTCGGCGAACATAGCCTACAGCCAACATATGAGTTTTCCGATGTGAACAGTCAAGCAAACGTCTAAGACTTACAGGCTTTCCCTGCTCCGCTATAAGCAGACGTGCGAATTCTGCTTTCTGTGCCAAGAGCGCATTTGCCAAGCCCTTGATCTTCTCTTTTCGAACCTCAATAGGCGTCGCTTTCCAAGTTTGAAATGCAGAACGGGCTGCTTGTACAGCATCCTCAACGTCTGCTTGGGTTGACACAGGACAGGGTGGTAACGCCTCGCATGTTGAAGGGTTAATACCATGTCGTGTGACCGCAGTACCTCTGGCTCGGCCATTGATAATGTTGGAAAAGGTTGAGAAATCCAGGTTCTCCGGATAAGTAGTGACAGCCATTCTGCTTTCCTATAATTGGTCGATGTAATAGCTTGGGTGTGTCTCTTACTCAAAGAACTGTTTTCGGAAGATTGGTATCAGGCTGTTTATGTTATATGCATATCACTTCTGCCTTGAGGCTTGATATAAGTCGCCTTTACACGTGCAAATATTTGCCAAGGTATTTACCCCGCGTTCCACATCCATGTTAAGTTAGTTGCATGCTGTCACGAGGCTAGATTCTTTGGACCGGTTGGCTTGTTATTTCTGCCGAGGGTTTTTCGCATCGGTTGAATTTAATATTGGGGATAAGGTGTGTCGCTAGCTCCATTTAGGCTAGTCATGATATGTTCTGTTTGTTTAATAAATTATCGTTGGTACCTGTTTGTAGAGACAGACGTTGAATTCCGTGATTAATTATATCATCATTGACAACCATGAACACCAAGTTTATCGCAGCATACGAGCCTCAAGGCACTACACCGGACTTGAGACTCGTGAACGGATCCGTGCGGGCAATCCATCCCAGTGAACTGCTTATTCGAGTCGTCGCTACTGGCATTTGTCACACTGACCTCATCTTTGCCACTTGGCCTGCCGACCACATCCCGTATCCCAAAGTACTCGGACATGAGGGTCAGTTTAAGACATTCCTTGTCGTTAGCGCTATAATCACTGAGGTTCGTTTTTAGGTGCTGGTGTTGTAGTGGAAGCAGGACCTGGAGTTAGCAAAGCTCGCCCAGGTGACTTTGTCCTTCTCTCCTTTCACAATTGCAAAGACTGCCATGACTGCAAAGAGGGCCATCCGTCCTTTTGTAGCAAGTTCGTCGAGATCAATTACGGCGGCGAGGATGCAACATATACAGCAGAGGGCACCGATTTGCGTGGCAACTTTTTTGGGCAGTCATCATTTGCTGAACTGGCAGTTGTCAAGGAAACATCTGTTGTGAATGTGACCAACATCATCAAGACTGAAGAGGAGCTCAAGTTATTCGCGCCACTTGGTTGTGGATTTCAGACTGGTGCGGCGACAGTTGAAAACGTTGCCAGAGCAAATGAGAACGACAGAGTCGCAGTCATAGGTCTTGGTGGCGTCGGATTGGTCTCTATAATGGTAAGAAATCATGTTCAAAAGCACGAAGAACAAGCTGACCCCTTCTAGACAGCAAAGATGCAGGCTTGTGAGACTATTATTGGTATTGATCGTGTACCAGAGAGACTGGAATTGGCCAAGGCCCTCGGAGCGACTCATGTAATCAATACATCCGATGAGAACATTGACATAAAAGAGGAGATCCAAAGAGTCACTGATGGAAGAGGCTCTAGCATAACGATTGACACGACAGGGAACATGGGCCTCATCAAAGCAGGCCTAGAGTTTACTTCCAACAGAGGTCAATTGATCTTCATTGGAGTACCACCACTCGATGCCATGATGGATCTTCATCTTGTCACATTCATGCAGGTATGAATTAACCCCCAATGCTACATTTTTACAAAGCTAATCGAACTCAGACCGGGAAAGTCATTCGAGGAACTATTGAAGGTGATGCTATCCCTACCGAGGTATGAGGTTAATTATCGTAGACAACAGTCCAAGCTCTGACATGCATATAGTATCTACCCCGAATGGTACAGTGGTATCGGGAAGGCAAGCTACCAATCAATAAGCTGATTAGCTTTTACAAGGTATGTCCCTTGGATTCTTATTAGTGAAGCTGTCCTGACGATTTTGTGCAGCCAGAAGATTTTGAGATTGCCTTAAAAGACATGAAAATCGGAAAAACAGTGAAACCAGTTATTGTCTGGTAGTTGTGATATCAATGCTGCGTCTATGATAGTTATCTTGTATCTACTATAACCTTCTGAAATTGCAGATATGGTTACATTTAAAGATGTAACTCGGAGGATCGGCCGGCCAGATCTTAGATGGAACAGTCAGTCCTTGTCAAGTTCTCTACTCCTGACTGCAGATATGAATTGATTGGTCAGAATTCACCCTCGGTAGAAAATGCGCGGATGTCAAGTGTTGTGGCTGATGTAAAACCTTGTTTTGGCACATCGACTTACTTCATTAGGACATAGCGTTGTTTGACAATACATGGCCGAGTCAGAGCGCGTGAGCTCTGACTCAATAGAATCGAGTCAACACTGCGAATAACTGCATTCAATAGAGTACAATGCTTCGTAGCTTGACTAAAGTTTCCACTTCCCCGCGTTTTACCCCGCGTTCAGGCCCTCTTCTCTCCGTTGCCATCAATTAGTTCGGAAAGGGGGATCTTGCATCTTCCACCTCAACTACTGGTCCAAAATCCATCATCACCTTTAACAAAACAATACCGAGAGTCCACAATGGAGGAGGCGATGTCCCATGGCATAAATCCTCGACGGAAGCGAGCCAGCAAAGCTTGTGTAGCCTGTCGCTCCCGCAAGGTCCGATGCGATGTCACTCACAGACCGCATCAGTGCACTAATTGTGCCCTTGATAACATCCAATGTGTTGTTAAAGACAGACGCACGAAATAGTAGGTTCCCCCACAAACAGCACCAACTCAAGCTAACCTGGTCCAGCCGCAAACGCTCTCCAGTCGTTGTCGAGAAGCAGCAGCGAACACAGTTCAGAAACAGTCTGCAGGTAATTTTACCAAAGGACCCAAGCTCTGTTGCATCGGATGATCTAGATTCGCCAAACGATGCATGTGTAGAGCCAGGCCTCTTAGTGGAATGTGGCCCTGAAAGCCCATCCATGTGCTTCGAGGCGCTTTGGGATCAGCCTGAGTTAGATTTCCCTGCCGAAAGACTCATTCAAGGCCCAACAGAAGATCGTGAGAAGGAACCTGGAATCTTTGAGATGGTTCTCAACCAGCGCAAAGATTCTGAATTCAGCATTATCTCGGAGAACTCTCGGGTTCATCAAACAGAGTCCAAGCCAGCCTCAAGCTCCGATGCAACGATGTCTGGTCAATCGCACATTATATACTCATACTACTCTTTCCTCGATCTCGATCTCTCTGGCTTATTACCTGATGACATAAATTACCTCGAAGCCCAAGGCTGTTTTCGAGTCCCCACTCCAGAAGCTTTGGATGAGTTTGTTCGAGAGTACTTTTTACATGTTCATCCGGCGCTTCCGTTGTTGGATGAAGCCTGGTTCTGGGCCATCTATACACGATCTGTACGCGGCAGATCAAATCTCTCTCTCTTCGTCTTCCAGGCCATGCTATTTACTGCATGTAGTGTATGTTGCTACATCTTTGTATATCTTGGTGCAGGGTTTGCTGACTTTTGTAGTTCCTACCCTTTTCAACCATCCGAAGTCTTGGATTTGCTTCAGTACACAATGCACGAGACACATACTACCGTCGCAGTAAAGTAAGTCCATTATGATCGGTGACTCATGCTGGTGGGCGAATCATGACTGACCTGTACTGCAGCTATTGTTTGATCTTTGCAGTGAGAGGAACCTTGTGTCCAGTGCGCAGGGGGCACTTTTGCTGTCATACAATGGAACAATGAAGGACCAGAAACGCACGAATTCTATTTGGCTATCAACTGCAATCCACTTAGCTCAGGCCGCAGGTGCAGATCAATTCCATATCAGCTCAAACCCGAGTTTGACTTCGGTAAATGAGCTGAAACGACTGTGGTGGTGCTGTATAGTACGGGACCGAATCCTGCCTCTTGGTATGCGAAGACAACTACACATCACATCGCTCGATGTGGCTCATGCCAACTATTTACCTACCGAGAAAGACTTCTGGCGAGAGATTGACGGGTCTCGGGTCTATGCACCACAGACGAAACTAACACTAGTCCGGTTATTTATCACGCTGTGTGAGCTGACTGTTCCGCTTACTGATGTCATTAAGATCGTCTATCCTACAGGCCGCTTGACTGATATCCATTCCCCAGTTGTTCATGACGCCCAAAAGGGAAGAGAATCACTGCAGTCTTGTGAGGCTGGCTTGGAGGCTTGGTTCGAAAGGGCAACTATCCAGTTTCCAACACCTGCCGGTATCATCACTCGCGAAGCGTCTCTTGTGTTATACACGAACTTACTCTACATATACTATCAGTAAGCATCCCTCTTAAGGCATATTCATGTAACTAGTATCTCTGACTATCGTAAAGCGCTGCTTGCTTTGCACTTTATCAGCACAAGGCCTTTATTATTAGCCAGGAACAGGCCAAAGCGACTTCAGAGCTGCAACGGACCAAAAGCAAAATCGAGGATGCTGCCCTCGGCATTACAGAGAACCTGAAAGAGCTTATCCAATTGAGGCTAGAAAGGTTCTTGCCAATCAGCATGTGAGTTGCTACCCTGATTTGTCATTTGCTACAGCTGATAATCTATTTCTAGTGCTGCATACATTGCTGTTCCCCTGGTGCTCCACATCCTTGATGTGAGACTTGCAAAGAGGCCACTACAAATAGCTCAGAAGCAAGGAAAGCTAAATGTTTATGTTGAAACGATGAAGGCTATGCAGAAGCTCTATGATGGAGTTGATGATGTTTGGACTTTTATCAGAACAGCTATCGATTATGCGACTGTACAGGACGCAGAGAATGAGACAACCTCACAGAATGGTTTCTGCATTGACGCTGTCGGATGTCTGGGATCGAAATCCCAACTAACCACAGACAAAGAGTATGCCAATGACTGGGGTAATGTCCTCGTCATGGAACCTGTTTTATACTTCCGGCTCTCTCGAACCATCGACCACTCATTAGCTCTCGGGCGATACTCAGAAGACTCTACACCTGGCCTCGCTGCACCTCGTTCAGCGCGTTTACCTTCTCCTAGACTCTTTACCATCGACAAGGGTTCCCCCGAACAAACTGTCGATGACACCGCTTGCAAGCATCACCAAGCATCCGTCGACAACGGGGATAGAGAGTCCGAGGCTGGGCAAGATCAGTTTTCATTAGTACCTCAGATGCTGGAGGATATTGATGAGTTTGTCACTTACGACTTTGGAATAGAAGACCTGCAAACTCAGGTTAATTTTGACAGATCTAAGCTAGAATCCGGCTCTCTTGTATAGTAGAACTTGGATACATTCTCTACCTGTAGTAAGATTTCTAAGATAGATAATAGGTGCAATTATTTAGTTTAGCTTTTAAACAGAAAGTAACTATTTATTCTTGTATAGAACTATTCTATA
Source organism: Fusarium dlaminii (assembly GCA_013186775.1). NCBI lineage: Eukaryota > Fungi > Ascomycota > Sordariomycetes > Hypocreales > Nectriaceae > Fusarium > Fusarium dlaminii. The sequence goes on along the minus strand of JAAOAL010000087.1, from coordinate 60,642 downwards.
TAGAGCAACAAACAGGCAATTGCTACTACTTCTACCTTGGATTACAAGCTTGAGTAAATATTAATATAGCCCAGATTCCTTTAGGTAAGTTCTTGCCATACTTTCGCCACTTAACTCTCTATGCGTCCGACCATTTCCAAGGTAGGCAAAGCGATTCTTCTCAAGATACTGAATATCAAAGTCTTCCCATCTTGGAGCTTCTAATGTTTCCTTATAGTGCCAGATGGACCCGCACCAAGGACCTGTCACTGAGCCGTTATCACGACCGTTCTTGTACCTGGTTAAATTGGTATCAGTATGGATCTCTCACGGCTCTCGTGGGTATCGCTAACTTACCAACTTACGCAAGACCCAGTCCATACCATGCCCTGCATTATTTTGTCTCTCTGCTCAAGAAAGTCATCTGCAGCTTCGCGTTTCACCTCTAAACAGCCAATATTCTCAGTCTGCATCTTCCTTACACATGAGAATGCATAGTCAACTGCCAGCTCGAGTCCCATAATAAGGGAAACATTGCTAATGGGCGCGTTGGGACCGCCCACGACTGAGTGATTTGCCTATGTTAGCTGCCTTCCCCAGTCATAAGAAAGCGTTTGAACCCACTGAAATAGTTCGGAAACCCTGGAGATGCCACGGAGAGATAATGGATTGGGCCTTGATTCCAAAAGTCCCTCAAATCCTGGGATCCACGTCCTAGGACGGGGAACGCAGGTCGGTGGGAAACGTCAAATCCAGTCGCGCAGATAATGACGTCCACATCGTGCTGAACATTGTTGTTGTCAAGGATCCCGGTCTCGTTGATGAGCTTGATCCCGTCAAAGACTGCAGTTACGTTTGGCTCAATCAGAGCTTCCAGATACCCATGTCCTGGGCTTACGCTACCACATCAAGTCAGTATTCACCCAAGGACAATTCCTGAATGAGGTTTGATCGTACCGCCTGCATCCAACCTCAAAGTCGGGAATAAGTTTGTTGCATATCTCTTCGTTGCCTTTGAGTCGCTTTCGCATGAGCTCTCTGTTTGCCTGGAAGGCTTGCCTTTGCATATCGGTATCCTTGAAGTAAAGATCGAAAGCTTTGGTTGAAGCATCGAGAAGCTTTCTCCGGTACTCTAGAAAAGCTTCTTTGTCAGACTTGAAGGTGTTGATCTCAGCTTCGGTGAATCTTGTGTCTCTTCCGGCACGAGCGAAAGCATGCCCATATTCTGCTGTAACCCAGGTTGGTGAGCGGATGAAGTTGACGAGCTTAGAGACGACCGGCTGGATAGTTGGAACGATTTGAAGAGCAGATGATCCAGCTCCTACCACTGCGACCCTCTTTCCTGAGAGGTCTACAGTCATATCCCATCTTGCTGGGTGTAGGCGTAGGCCCTTGAAGTCGTCCAGGCCAGGGATATCCGGCCACTGCCATTTACTATATGAAGTCAAGATCAACTCCGCTATTGTCAATGATTGATGTCAAATTGCTGTACTTACTTTAGTGGCCCTGTCGCGCTAATGAGGACATCACAAACGTCGTTGATCTGCGTGCCATCCGGCCCTTGAACCTTGACAGTCCATTTAAGAGCTGTCGCATCCCAAGTGGCCCCAATAACTCTATGTCTCAACTTAATAAAGTCCATACAACCCCATTTCTTAGCACATTTCTTCAAATACTCAAAGATCTCTGGTGCTTCGACATAACTGGGGATTCAATGTCAGTTCCACTGGTAAAGGCTACGAATTTCACGCCATAACTCACAATCTAGACCATTCTGGGTTTCCCTCCCACGAAAAGGTATAGGAATGGGCTGGAATGTCGCAGGCACACCCAGGATAACGGTTCTCTAGCCAAGTCCCACCTACATCATGGTTCTTTTCGTAAATGATTAGCTCCGTGTTGACTAGTTGTCTCTGGGCTTTGTATGCTGCTGCAATGCCGGATATCCCCGCACCAATGCATATAACTCGCATATGACGAGGCTCATGCATTCCTTGTTTGGCCATCTTTTAAGCTGGTATAGGCATCAAGGGACGGTTGGGCTGAGGTATGTAAATCGTAGGGCAGAAAAGGATAAGTAGCTATGCTTGAATGAATGATGCTGACAGAATGTAAGTCGATTATAGAGATCAAAGTACTTAAACCATGTAATATACCTTCCATCGGAATGTAAGTACGGAGCAGGCCTTCCCTTTGATACCTTCCGCTTGTATGACTCTTTTCCTTCCGGAGTTGGTTGATACGGCTTATCGGCAACTTCGGCAGAGGAATTACCTGGCGGGTCAGTCATCGGAATTAGGATTTACACCGCGGTTAAGCATGCAACCCCCCAGATTCCCTACCGGTCAAGGATTATGAATACAGTCATGATCTCGGATCCCTAGGAGCGAATTTAGATTTTGCATCTCTTTACCCCGCGTTTGGCAGGGCGGATCCAGATCAGTACAACCGTGGTGGAGCGGAACTTGTCCAAAATTAGTTTCTTCACCCTGGTGTATTTTAGATACTGAAGCATGGCTCTAGATAATTTTGATCACATTAACAGTATGAGATTTTTTAAAATTGAAGTAGGTAAGAGATCCACTCAGTTGATACAGGTTACAGAGTTGGAATAAATTACTTTAGGTACCGTCAAGTAAATAGGTCTCTATGCTATAGTTCAGATATTGGTTTTGACACTGCTGCCATATTGACATACTTCAGGCGGATTAGGAAGAGACAGTATTTATTGACATAGTAAAAACAGCTACGGAAAAATTAACTACAAACTCGGTGATAATAACATATATCCTCGGGCTTGATATATGGAATGTTCCGCCGAACCTTCTCAGTGACCACCATTCGCAATGTCCACCTTCGAGTTGCATGCTTTACCAGAAAGCTTGATCTCTCCTGGTTCCGAGACGAGAGGTTTGTCATTCAACTCCCGAGAGTCAACCCAGTTACCATGGATCTGCGGTCGTACACGTAAGGGGAGTTCAGCGACAGCGATAGGTGTCTTGAAGTCACGAGTATCGACGATCACCAGATTGCTGACGTTCAGATCTCTACGCTCAACAACAAACATGACCCATCCATCTCCCTCAGGAGCATCATCGCTTCGTGGAACAAATGCAGGCTCCTGGCAATAGCAGTTCTCTCCCGGCCAGTAGAACTGCTGCTCTCCAGAGCGTGTGTTGATCATGGCCACAGCATTGAGACCACTAAAGAGCAGCTTCTTCGTGTCGCTGTGGCCTGGATAGAAGATGCAGCAAAAGACAACCTCATACTTCTTTGACATGTATCGCTCATCGATACGTGGGAACTCATTGGGGATATCGAGCAAGACTCTAGGTTCATCGACGCTTGATCCAGTGGGCTGATTCAGGTCAATCTCGAAACGCACAAAATCCACTACTGTCTTTCCTGCTTCCCTTCCATCCTTGGCGGGGAAGAAAGGGAAGAAGTTGTCGTGAGAGCGGGAGCACTCGAAGTAAATCTTGTTGCCTTCTTCCCATCCGGATGCTGTGTGTCCTATCATGCAATTCTTGGTGTTGTAGACGCGGTATTCGACCAGCTTCCAGTTTGCATTCGCCTTCTCTGGGCGGCGGGGAATGACGATGAAGGAGGCGGGAAGGTCGTAATTGTATGCAAAGTGATGTCCACCAGCCTTCATACGATCAACATCGGCCTCAAAAGGCCAGAGAATTAGAACAATCCAGTTCTCGGTCAAGACCATGTCATGAATAAATGTGACATATGGAGACTTAACCCAGGTCTCATTCTTTACATTGCCATTCTTGTCAATGGCATAAGTAACAATGTCGTCGCTTCCAGGGCCTTTAGCTTCGTATCCAAAGACAACAAGTTCATTTGTAAATGGATCAATCTTGGGATGAGCCGTAAAGGCCTCAGAGTTGACCTGCTTGCCGAAAGGGTCATATTCGTTGGTGTCCAACGAATCTGGGTCTAGAGAGTACGGATTGGCAGATTCCCTCAGGGCGAGGAGGCTTCCAGCCCAGTAGATGATGTTGGTATTTGCTGTTGAATCAACCACGCCTCGAACGCAAGGATGATCTGACCAAGGGTTTTTGTACAAGCCGAATAGACTTGTCCTTGCCTTACGTTCGGTAAGGTATCTCTCCGTCTGGATGTATCTCATCTTGAAGTCGACCGAGCCTTTATGAATACGAAAGGCTGACACCACGCCATGTCCTTCAATGGAGACGTTATGCGGCGCTGGCGGGGTGAAGGGGTCCTGGGCAACGCGGTAAAAGGTGCCGTCGATGGCATCAGGGATGGTGCCGCGAACAATGACATCCCCAATTTCTCCCTCGAGACGAACTGGAGGGTTTGCACCACTAAGATCGGTGGTTGTTGTGTTCCATTTAGACTTCAGGTTTTCTGTACCTGGCAAAGGTCTCGAATTGAACCCAGAATCCATGTTGAAGACAGAGTGAACTTGGAGTTGGATGAGAAGAGATAGATAAAATTGAAGTAGAAGGGAGCAGTTTGTGGGCTGAGGATGTAGCTGCTTTGTCTATTGCGTGGATGAGGTCCGGAAGATATTTCTTTAATATTGTCCTACAACCCTTGCTCAATTTCCTTCCTAGGGAATAAACATTACCTTGGTACCCCACAATCTCAGTTCCGGGGTTCCCCCACAAAACATCGGAATTGCTAGTCCCGGGTAGACTAAATTGGCTAGTTAGCCTTCACTATTCCGCTTCCGAAAGATAAAAAACTACAGTATATCATTATGCCGAACAGCAGACACCTTCTAATGGCCAATTGGACCCTTTTGTGGCCATTGGGAGATCTCATATTCAACCGGAACCCCTCATTGGTATCTTCTACTAGGATAGAAGGTTGTCTTCGGTACATCGGCAAACGTTAGTGGATCTGGGGAATATGGGGCAAAAAGCTTTTTAGCCACCTTATTGCACCCATATTACTTAAACAAGATATGGTTTGAAGTTAAATGTGAGATTAATGATGCCTCGAGGTTATAATATCAGTTATAAATATATTAAGTCAATGCATTTAAAATTTCACCTTGTGATAATATTGGTAAAAGTCTTTAGGAAGAGTGTTGTTAATAAAACTAGACTACAATAAATCCTCGAAACAGGGTGATATTCTGCCGGTGGGCGAACTTTAGTTATATTCTGTATATAAACAATTCTATTGACTTGCATTGTGTGCTTGATACTCGTGTATCTTACAAAACTGACAATGCAAAGGATACAATATCTGAGACTCCCTCCTTTTGTATCTCACCTGTTGGGATCAATGAGAAAGCATGGAATCCCTTCGGGACCAACTTTACTTCGGCCTTATTACCGGCAAGGCTCCATCGCGAGCCAAGGAAGACGCTATCATCTATAACAGCATCTTCAGTACCACACAAGAACAGTGCAGGTGGTAGATCCTTGAGATCGGCGTAAAGCGGCGAGACAGAAGCATCTTTGCGGTTGACCACCTGTTCGAGGGGGAATGCGGCGTCCACGAGCCTAAACATGCTCTCACGTCCGACAATTATGTTCCGCTTATGGCAGAGGAGTGACGGCGTGTACGAAATATCATATATTCCGTAACTGCACAGCAAACCAGCCAAGCTGGCCTTGACATCTACACCGTGATCGTCACGGAGTGAGATTGCGGTCCATACAGCGAGATAAGCACCGCTTGACTCGCCCGCAAACAAACGAAGAGGACCTCCCAGCTTGCCCTCACCGGCCGCAGAGAGGGCGAATAAGGCCGCGTCAGTGGCATCATGTTGGCTGGCTGGGAAAGGATGCTCTGGCGCAAGCCTATACTCGACTGAAACGGCCGTAAGGCCTAGTGCGTTGGCCAATGCTTGCAAGTAGTTGTCTTGGCCTCGAGCAGTTCCATACACAAGACCACCTATAATTCCAAAATAATCAGAACAAAGTCAATTAAAGGGCCCGGAGAACGCAACCCCCCCAGTCAATTTATTCGTTTCCACTAACCTGCATGAAAGTGTAACAGTGAGCCTCTACTAGACCCTGTTGTTGGCTTGATGATGCGCAGCTCCATGTCTGTGCCGTCGCGCCTCTGAATAAACATGTTCTCAGCCTCTGAAATCTCAGGTGGCTTGTTGAAGCCGTTTGTGCCATTTTGACGCATCTCTCGATACTCTCGAGCCGACACATCTCGGAAGACTTCAATGCCTTTGGAGGTGTTGGCCTCCAACATGTCGCATAACGCAGAACGTTTCTCGAGAACCTGAGTCTCAGTGTCTTTGACAGCGATTGTGATTGAAGATACCATGTTTGCGTGGCGAATGCGCAAGGTAACTGATGATAAAGCGATACAGATAATGGTTTATCTATGTGTCCTTTATGGAGTGGCTTGGAGGTGATGAAGGGTGAAAGCAAACTCTTCACGACAGACACGTTTTATTAAGAAATGAAATTAAATAAACTTAGAAAATATGAGACAAATAGTGAATACCTTTTCCGGCTCGGACTAGGTCCTCATTCCACCGGCACAGAAAGTCTCCTTTTACAATTCCGATGCACTAGCCGCAATAGCCGTTGCAGTTCCGATAGCCTTTCCATGAAGACATTGCCGCCTTTGACATCCTGAGTCGGAAGTTTAAGCTATTCCGTCCGATAAATGGAGGACGGCTTTGTTATTTACCCTTAAAAAAAGGCAAAATCTAAGATTCTTGAATTTCAAACTATCAAGTTCTGCGCAAATCTGAACCACATCACCTAAAACCATTCTATCTACCTCTACTTGATCCCTCGCCATGAAGGTCGTTATTGTCGGCGCTGGGCTCGGTGGCATTGCTTGTGGTATCGCCTGTCGGCGTCAAGGGTTAGATGTGACCATTCTCGAACGAGCTCCCGAACTCTCAGAGGCAAGTATGATGAGGTCTAAGCGATTCAAACCTTTCCATTGAACATCAAACTGACAATAGAAACAGATTGGGGCAGGCATTCAGGTTCCACCCAATGCATGCCGCGCGCTGGATTATATAGGTGTGTTTAAAAAGATCAAATGCAAAGCAACTGAGATTCTTGTCCGCCACCTCCGTCGTTGGGATAATGGCGATGTCTTGGCGACACGCAAATATGGCCCTGTTTCGTATGGTAAATATGGATATCCAGCCATGTAAGATTCTTCCCTGCCCGAATGTGTTTGGCGTAATTTGCTAAACGTCTATCTCTTTTGCTAGGGTCATCCATAGAGCTGACCTACAGCAAGCACTTATAGAAACAGCTGCAGAGCTCGGTGTTGAGATTAAAACAGGTTGCGATGTTATGAAGGCCGACTTCGAGGCTACCGAGGTCATTCTAACCGATGGGCAACGTTTCAGAGCAGATGTCATTGTAGGTGCGGATGGTATTTGGTCTACTTTACGTAGCCAAGTGGTAGGGCAAGCCATCGAGCCTACAGAGACTGGAGACCTAGCATATCGAGGCACATTCACGCGTCAGCAGCTTGAGGAACTTGACGACGCCGAGGTCATTCGATTTTGTGATGAGAATAAGCAAACTCTCACGTTGTGGTTAGGCCCCTTGAAACATGCTGTTTTCTATGCCATCCGGGGCGGTGAGCTTTGGAATCTCGTGTTGCTGACGCCGGATGGAATGAAGAAGGGCCAAAGAACAGAGAAGGGCGACTTGGCTGAGATGTGTAGAGAGTTTGAAGGTTGGGATCCGATGTGAGTTGTACCTCGAACTGCTGCCTTAAACGTATCCTTTTCCCTTGAAGCTTACTTGATTATCTCTTTCAGATTGGCGAAGATCACCACATGCTTCTCGTCCACTTTAAAATGGAAGCTCTGTCATCACAGTGAGCTTGAAACATGGGTTAATGTGAGTTCCTTGTATTCTGCTTTCCTTCTTCTTTCTCACTTAAGTAAATCGCCCGCACTACTTTCCATTCTGTTGTTCCCTTATTATTATCTAAGCTATACTAATTTAGCTCAAAGTACAAATTTGTCCTTCTAGGAGATTCTGCTCACCCAACACTTCCATACCAGTCTCAAGGTGCCGCGATGGCCTTTGGTGATGCCGCTGTTCTCGGCGCCCTACTTGGAAGATTCAGCAGAACAAGTAAAGAAAAGCTAGAAGCCAGTGGAATGACACTCCCAAAAGTTCTAAGTATCTTTGAATCACTTCAGAAGCCATACTCGACTTTGAATGTTAAAGGAGCGGCCACTAACAGAATCATGTACCATCTGCCAGATGGGGAGGAACAGCAACAACGGGACAGAGAGTTTTCGGGAATGACGACTGAGTCGCAAAGCAAATGGACATGGATTGACGGAAAATATCAGAGGCATATCATTGGAACTGACTTGGTCAAAATGGCTATGGACAAGTTTGACTCAGAGGTCAACGCTGATGGTCAGGGTTTAGAATGTTCCTGATAGACAACAATGCGAAGAAACATATTGGGTAGATAGTTGTTTTACATGTAAAATTGGATGCCGGTATGAAATAACTCTTGTGGCAAAATAGTTCCCTTGGACATTCCGTCTCAATGAGTCTACCCAATGTCAGGTAAGTAGAGATATGGAAATGATAGTTCGTCCGTATCTGCCTCATTCGCTGCGCCATCTGCAGAGAATGATAGCCCAAATGCAGTATCTCCAGATTGTGCCTGAACTCTCGAATGATTAGGTGATGCTATTCCGATTTGATGGCCGATTGGCAAGCAACCTTCAAAGCTTTGAGGCAGGCAGGAACTGGCCAGTGGCAAGCCAGGCCAAGTCTCGGACATGGATTGCAAGTGGGATTCAACCCCAGTATCCTGTAACTGTACAGAGGCATCGAATCCATCGCTTCTCTCATTACAGTTCATGAAGCTTTGAATAGCAGACGTGGCTTGAGGATGAAGTATTGCATAGGCTCGCTGGGCAGCTTTGACTGATGGGGATAGCAGTTTGAGCAACTCTATCAATTTCCCCAGTGTTCGTATTGCTGGTAGATACTCAGCCTTGCAGACTGGGTTATGAAGGATTCTAGCAACATGATAGCTGCACTCAGTGAGAGACGAAGCGATGAAGTATGCTAGAGAGGCAATTCGCGGCAGCGAATATACGGCGATAAATTCGGAGAGAGTGTCCACCACCTCAGATACCAGCATATGGCAGAATCTTGCCTGCTCAAGGTTGACAAGTTCGGTCCGTGTTGGGTTCTGGCGAACTAGAAGCCGGAGCAGAGTATAACGCTATATTAACGAGAAGGTCTCATTAGCAAAAGGTCTAAGAGCCACCGCTGAACGAGACCAACTTACCACATGAATCACTAATCTCCTAGAGGTTTGCAATTCTAGCTCAGAACCCTTAACGACATTATCCAGGATACTATTAGACCACTGGAATATGGCGGGAACGTTACGATGAAGGTGGGATATGCGAAGGGCCATCATGTCCACCTCTTCATCATCATTGGAGGTTTGACGCCCAGCCCTGAAGAACCTATCCCAAACTTTGCCCCACAGCCTGCTGATGTCAACAAGTATCTGGAGATGCAAGTCATCCTGGCTGATTTGCTCGGGAATAACATCCAAGTCTTGACAGGCCACCAATTGCTCCCTTGATACAAGGTCATCCACGGCTACTTCTTTGTCACAGATCCCGGACGGCTTTCCAATCTTCTGACAGAGCCGACGTTCCATGCAATATATGGCCCACCACAGTCTTTTCCGTGACAAAGACCCTTGTGGATTGCAGGAGGACCAAGCTGTTTGATCGTTGAGTTTGGACTGCCAGGCGTACTGGAGCGACGTCGAGATAGCCAGTACTGCGGCTTGCAAGTCGTCGGCTTGCATTAAATAGATCGCCCGGAAGAAATGGAACTTGGCCATGCCAACCCAGTGGGTTGGAATTGACGGTACATCGTTCATAAGAGACATGCTCTGGTGGTAGAATGAGGCAGCCTCAGACATGTCCCGTCCAGGATTCTCTCGGGATTGCAAACACCGTCCTAGTGACATAGTGATGTAGAGTTGCGAATATAAGAGAAAGTCTTTTGATTCTATCAAGAGGCTGCCGACGCCAGCTTCTGTTGATAGAACAGGTTGAATTGCCTTGCTGTTGAGTTCGTTATACTCAACTTTCGGCAGGTACATTGCTAGCCTACTGCTGCAGACGTCAAACAGGCATTGTATATACTGTACTTCTGGCAGTTGAACCGACGTAGGTGACAGTTGCCGACCAGGTCGAGCCAGTAGTGGGCTGTCCCTACTGGGATCAGATCCAAGCAAACGTCGAGTAGCGGCTAGGAGAGATGGCAGAGATATATTATCGGGTATGCGCTCCGCAACTTCGAGGACAAATTGATTGCTAGTGCTGGACGCGATAGGCCCAGGGACTAGTTCTTTTGGAGCAGGGGACCTAAACAGGTACAAGGAATCAGTTAACCACGGAAACGATTTTCTTTTCGAGAACTCTTTTTTGACTTTGCTCCTTCTTGACTTGGGACACGAGAAGGGGTTTGCTCTCACCATGAGCCAGTGGAGTTCGCGACGGATCGAGAGCTTAACTTGGCTATAATTTGTAGAGTGGCCTCGAGATGGCGAACTCTATCTTCTGTTAGACTTGCTTCTGACTCAAGAGCCGGGATGGAAATGATTTGTAGTGCAGCAAAGGAATCAAGTGATGTCGAATTGGCGTCGAAAGGCTCAACTTCATTATCTCCAACCCTGTATTGGTTCGGGTTATTGGAGTGACTCAGTGTCATAGACCGGAATGAATATGGGGATGGCGAAGTCGAGCACAGCGATGCAAGGTTCATGGTCTCGCCAACTGCGTCAGACCGTCTTCTCTGAATGCGGAGCCTGCCGTTTGTGGAGTAGACACAGCGCACTCCTCGTCTACGACAAGGTTCACACTCATTTTCTCCGGAACACTGGGTGCAACTGTCAGTAGTGATACTTGACCTTATTCAATTCGTCTTCCGACCTTGTTTTTCCGGCGCTGACACTCAAGGCTGCATGCAAATCTTGTTACCCACAAAGGCTGAGATTAAGTGAATAAGGAGAGAGGGCGCACCATGCAACAGCAGTGTATTTAGACCTGCGGGAGGACTTTGGCCGGCTGGTAGAGGTAACTGAGGACATGACATGTGAGACAGTGTTGTGAATCCGCAATGGTAGATGCAGGCGGTGAGATTCGTCACAATGAAACTGACGGATGAGACAGCCATGTAAGTTACTTAGCACCTCGTGACCCTAGCCATTAATGCCTAGTTTCTGCGGCGGTCGTGGGTCTTCGGCACCTCGGACTCCGAATGCGATTAGTCAACCCGCTTTAGTAGGGTAACTTAGCCGAAACGGTAAGTATTTACAGCTCACATACTGCTAAGGTATTTAAAAGCATCATTAATATCACACTTATGTGAATATAATTATTATAATTATATATATTCTATCTCTATTGTTTTTTATTTATTTACTATCTCTTGCATAACCTTTATACTTCGAAGCTTACTCAATTCTAAACATGTGTTCTCGGTAAACAGGCAATGGTTGCCCCACAGTATCAGCCTTGATAGACAATGCAATAAAGCGAGAATAGTATCTAGCGTGTCCGAGAGCACCGCCGATGTACCATAACCCGGGTTCTATTATTAAGAAAGTCAGTCAGCGTAAATAATCAACAATTTAAGTCACTGCAGCTAGACACTCACGTTCCAATGGTTTAAAAGCTCCAAGAACTTCGCCTTCACTGTTCAAGCCGAAACAGTCTCCAGCTCTCTTTGCAATAGCTGAGCCAAAGATCTTGTCTACATGCTGTCGGAGGTTACCCACGAAACCAGTTGCAAGGACGATCACATCGGCCTTGATATCGGTCCCATCTGAGAAGGCCAGCCCATGTTCCGTATACCTTTCTGCAGCGGCATCAGATTTAACCTTGATCTATCGTGAGGTAAGTCAGGAGTTTGGATCAATCCTCTTTGGGAATCACATACCAAGCCTTTTCCAATCTTGGCAGACGTCCCGACATCGATGTAATGTCCGCCCAGACGAATATTAATTGCGTCTTGAATATCTCCAAAAGGATCAACCCTAAAGCCAGCACGCTCGAGGGCCTCGTATCTCTCTGGCTGTGACCGGGCCATGGCATGGAATGTCTTGGACGAGAGTAGACGAGCAATTGACACTGGCGGGGTAAACATCGCTCGGTCACTGATTTCGGTAGGAATTTGGGCATTGTATATGACTTGATAGAGGATTGGTTATTTGGATATGCAAGTGGAGAAGGGTTCTTTGACTTACGATCATATCGCTCTTTGATGAACTCGGCTGGAAGAACAACTGTATGACGACCCAATGAGTAAAGCTTCAACGGCGTTAACACCTTTTGAACCTATGAGGACTTACAAGTACGGCTCCTCTGAACCATCGTCACTTCCATGCCGGCTTCGTACATATCGTCGGCTACATCGTGTGCTATTGGAGAAGTTAAACAACGAATGGTAAAATGGCGCACTTGTTAGTATACTGACCTGTATTTCCAGTGCCAACCACAATGCCAGTCTTTCCAGCCCAGGCCTGCGCGGTTGAGTAGTCGGCAGAATGCAACAATACTCCCTTAAACGCTTCCTGCTCAGCCTTGTTAGTCGAAAGCCTGTTTCCTGTAGGATAAAGCAAAGCTGACTCCGTTGGAGATTTTTGGTAACACAGGGGTCTGTGACCCTGCGCCTGTCGCTATCACGACATGTCGCGTTGAAATCTGCATGGGACGTCCTTCCTTAACGATGTCAAGAGTATAGGTTCTTGTTGCCTCATCCCAGGAACCTGATGTCACGTTTGTTGAAAGCCAGATATTCTACGCCAAAGAGTTAGCAAGGGATTACCTGGTCCCGGTGAAAGACTCACGATGCCGTATTTCTCTGCCCACTTCTTATGTCCCTTAGCCAGCTCACCTTTACCTAGGTATTCGCAATACTCGGACCCAAAGGTTCTATCAAATGGCAAGTGGGCTAGAATCTCAAGTCAGTAGCTGTTATAGTTATCAGACTATTGCTACTCTTGTTTGAGACGTACAATATTCGCGGACAGTATGCACTAAGGAACAGGTATCAGTCAGCTAAATAGACGGAAAGTATTTGGCGCGTGGGCCATAGCAGGGCCGGGGAAAGAACTTACAACGCGCTGACTCGTATCTTAATCCCCAGGCATCACCAACCTGGGCGTTTTTCTCAACAATGACATACGATACTCCGAGAGCTTGCAAGCGCCCGCCAGTACTAAGACCACTCTGGCCACCTCCAATAATCACAGCGCCATAATGATGAGGGCCTTGGTCATCAGTAGTGCAATCAGGGGTTCCATTTGGCGAATCATCTTGATTGGACGTGTCACTTGATGAAGAGTGATTCCCAATTGCACCGTTACCGTTAAGCAAGACACTAGTAGGTTCCATTGAATCTACATTGCCGTGGTTGCTAAGCTGCTCAAGGATCGTGCGAAGAACCCAGATCTTCCATGACCCATCTTGGGATGGAACGAGCGAGAGCATGCCAGAGCATTCAGTTGCCGGTGTGGTCGTATGGAAGATGAACTTGCAATCAACCCATTCCACACCTCCCTCGAGACTGAGAACCTTTGCAGAACCAGGCACAAGAGAAACAGAGGAGACACCGTGGCTATTGCTGAGAGCAGACCATTCTGCTGCCACGGCTTCATCGAAGTAGAATGTACGGATGGTTCCTGTCAAGGCATACGTGTCACGCCAGATGGCGTCTGGTGTAAAGTGGCGTTTCTCAAGGTGGGGGAACGACTTGAGAACTTGGTCCGCAGCTGCCTCCAAGTTGGTGCTGGGGGGTACCTTGGCCTGGGGAAGGTTCCCAGGGAGGAGCTCCAGGAGACTCTTGCTTTTTTGCGTGGTCCCAGTGGTTGAAAGCATGTTGAAGAATTGCTAAGGTTTCTCAGCCGGAACCGAGATGAATCAATATGATAAGTTGTCCTATTTCAAGCGGTACTTTATGTTTGAAGAATCTGCCAATTTTGAACGCCTAGTAGTTTTCAATGTGCTATAACAGGTCTTTTGAAAGAAATTTCCCTCTATCAAGTTTGTGATACCCAGCAATGCCAACGGAGAAGCAGACACAACAGGTCCGTGGAGGCTTCACCACCCGAAACTCCGATCGACTTAACTATACGGCACACATACTCCGACCCGTGCCAAGCCGTGAACAATCTAACCACTCATGGTGACTGAATTCCGGCGTTACTACCGTACCAAATTCGGGTTTGTAATCAAACTGCGGTAGGAAAACGCGATCGATGCAAAGCGCACCAGTTCTGATCTAACAGATTTCCGAGAGGCTTCCCTCCAAAAAAGACAATCTTGGATATTAGTAGAAACCTATAATGTTAGGTATTATATCCATCTCTAGTAGCCTTGTTTATCACTTCTGAGATCTCGCATGATTCTATACCTCCCTGGACAAACCTTTCATATCTCTGGTATCTTTCTTTCGTATTAACGGAGTTTACGTAATGCCTACACGCTCCGCTCTCCGCCATGTTGGCCCCGGAAATGTTGCTATCGACACTTGCCCTGCATCCAAGCCTGGGCCAGGCGAGGTGCTGATCAAGGTCGCGGCTGTGGCATTGAATCCAATAGATTGGAAAATGATGTACCGCCAGGCGCTTGCAGAACCAACCATCCTGGGATGCGACTTTGCAGGGGTTGTTGAATGTCTTGGGGATCACGTCGATAGGCTTGAAGTCGGAGATCGAGTGGCGGGAATGATACAAGGAGGTAAGCTGGCATGAAAACACCGAGATAAGGCTTCCAACCTAATGTGAGCGTGTTAGGGAACACTTTGAGGCCTGATGATGGCGCATTCGCGGACTATCTGGTCGCGCAAGCCCATATCTTAGTGCGCCTCCCTCCGAGCATCTCGTGTGAGCTGGGTTCGACGTTGCCCACAGCGCTCTTCACTGCTGGGTTCTGCCTATACAGGCACCTCTCCTTCCCATATCCAGAACAGAGTGAGGAGTCACAGCCGGTGCAACCAGTGCTATTTATATATGGTGGTGGTACAGCCATTGGGTCGATGCAGATTCAGTTGGCCAAGTTGTAAGGCTTTTCATTTCACTTCTTTAAGGTAGGAAGAGATGGCCAACTAATTACCACACTAGGTCCGGTCTCTATGTCATATCAACAAGCTCTCCAGATAGCTTTGACTTTGTAAAGCAATGCGGTGCAGATGCAGTCATCGACTATGTGAGTTCAGGTCATTCAAGAGATCGGTTCATTATCTTGTTCATAGCAAATATATTCAGAGGGAGCATCACTAACTTATCACTACCATTCTTCAGCGGGACCCTCTTTGTGCACAACATATCGTTGAAGCTTCTGGCGGTAGACGGCTTGCTACAGTTGATTGCATTTCTAACAATGCTTCATCAGCTATCTGTGCCGCTGCCATGGAGCCAAAAGGTGGTATTTACATAGCATGCACGAGATCATGCCCAGATATAGAGAACATAAGGGTCAAGACGATCCGCATTGTTGCTTTCACTGTGTTGGGTAGACCATTTTCTCTCGTTGCTCAAGGTCCAATCTTCCCCGTTGTTTTGGAGGATGTTGAATTTGCATCAGACTTTGTTTCACGGGCTGAGAAGCTGCTGAGAGAAAATAAGATCCAACCTATCCAGGCATGCGTCAGGGATGGAGGGCTCACAGCTATTGCGAAAGGTTTGGTTGATTTGAAGCTGGGAAAGGTTAGCAGAGCACGTCTGGTATATCCTATACATTCATGTTAAAGTAACTTGTAGACTTGAACTGCTTAAGATCTGCAATATTTTTTTATACAAGCTTGACACTCTGATGCTATGTTTTATGCAAGGAGAACAATTTTATTTACCTTGATATCTGTTTATTAACTTCTGGACTCAGCTGTTATGAGCTTTCGTATGAACTCGGAAAACCCCTTAGCAAGCTCCCAGATCCTCATATTCTGCAAAATCCGCAATGCTTCTTGAAGAACCTGCACATGGCTCTCCTTGCTTCCCAGGCGTGGTACACTGAACAGACCTACTCTGGCTTGTCCGCCTTCACAAAGCCAGTGATGCACTTTACTATAGTCGTCACCATCTAATGGATGGAATGCATCAAGTTGCAGAACAGTGAATTGTTGACTGTCATCCTCGTCGTTACATGCCTCAGTGCCAATACCGGGTTCTGATTCACCTAGCAGCACTGTGGCACACCAAAGTGCGCCTCCCGCATAAAAGGCATAGAATGATTCGCAAGGGGAGTTGAAAGGAAATGATCGACTCAGAGCCAAGATTTGAGCGGAGTGGTAAGCCACTTGCCGCAATCTGACCCGGTCCTCACGACCCCATTTACTCATTCTTGCCCGTGCTTCTTTGTGCTGACCTCCAGCGCGAAGTAAAGGCAGCAGCCAATCCATAAGGTCTCCAGCACCGTATAGGTGACATAGATGGATTATCAATAGCCTTTCCACGATTCGCCGCAGGATACCATCGTCTTTATTAGCCTTGGCGGTCTCTAGACAGGTAAGAAACTGATCCAGCTTGTTGAGAAGTGTCCGCTTATGATTCACAAGGGGCCAGTCTTCAGGGACAGCATCCATCAAGGGAGACCCCTGGAGTTCTTTCATAGACCACAAAAATCGGCAAAGTGTGACAGTGATGATATGCAAGTGCTGGTCATCAGATAGTTGAACGTTGTCAGCCAGGCTGGGGTAAAAGCATTCTCGCGCAGCCCTACGGAACTCGATTCTGTTTTCATGCGATGGCTGCCACGGTCGAAGTGCTCTCCATGAGTGAGCGGTAGGGGCTTCCCAACAAGCATCCTCATCAGGAAGAGAGAGGGCTATGTCGCCGATACTGAAAGCCGGTCTTTCATTGTGCAATATACCAACAGTCGCGTCGAGATCCTAAGAGGCGTAATCAGCTTCTCTTCAATAACTTTGTGCTTCAGATGGACCTAAAGAACTTACATATATGGCCCATCCCAGCCTTCTCTGACGCTCCGCCGCAACCCAATCCAACCACCGGCTTTCTGTGGTGGCGGAACAATCGTCAGATGAATTTTGACGTGGCTTTGGCTCTTGGAAGAGACCTGCTTCCCTCGCATGCCGAACAAGCGTCGATCGCAAATCTCTACTGTGGCCGAATAATATTCTATGGCCACTGGCACGGCCATGCATCGCTTGAAGAAGTTGAGCGGTGAGGTAGTCCTCCGAGTACCGGTGACTTGAATCTTGTTCATTCTGAATATGTGACTCAGCTTTGGGACATTCTTCAAAATCAAAGTATCACCAAGTATACTGACCATGACGAGGAGTATACGACGATTCAGTTCGGCAATCGAATTGGCGAATATTCTTGCGCCTGGCATACTGCTGAACCTAGCCCCGATGGCAACAATTGATAGCAGAAGCACCTCTGACATAGTGGTTGGGTTGAGGGTAGGTCGATGGATGAAGCTGATGGGCTATAAGAGGGTTAGACGAGCACGGGCTGACGTGAGAATGGATGTTATATAGTTCCTTACAGGTCGAAAGTGGACAAAGAAGAGATCAATGCAGTGATCTAGCTTTGCCTTGCTCGGGAAGTTAGCCAGCGAAACAGCTTTCCACAACGGCCTTTCCAGGATCGTCTGGGCGGAATTTAGGAGTTGAGATCTCTGCGCCTCCTCGACCTTGGGCATCTGGAAGTGCGAGCCGTATCGCAGCGACCTATCACTATCGCCACCAAGCTGGGGAATGATCAACGATTGGGTGTAGTTGGTCCCGGCGGTACTTAAGAGCCAGTTATCGAGATGAGGTCCTTGCCTAGCACTGTACTTGACTGGGGGTTCTTGGGCGTTGGGAGACGAATTCTGAGCTGTGAGAGGCAAGGTGGGCTCATCAAGAATTTGACAGTCGGCTGGTAAGCTGAAGGTGTCGAGGTGTGAACAAGGGTCAAATAGTGAGAAGATCCAGTCAGGGCTGAGTCCACCGAAGTTGAGGAAGAGATTATCCTCGTTCTGTTCCAGACCGGCTAGTGCAGGGTAGTTAGGAGGCCCCTCGCCGTCCAGGCTAGTGAATGCCAATGGGAGTAGTGAGCTAACACTCGTAAACAACTCTGATGATGGCGAGGGACCCTGAGCTGCCTCCTGCTGGCCATCTAGAGATGCCGCGCCTTCTGAAAAGTCAGCAGGAGGAGTAAAGCAATCGGCCTGCGGATGATCGTCCAAGTCTGGGCTGGGATCACCCAGTCTTGGGCTCATGCGACTGTTTGGATATTCGCATGTTGCGCCTCTTCGGAGACAAGCTGAACATTGAGGTCTTGTTCCCGAGCAACGGATCTTAGACCTTAATTTGCATGTCAGGACGAAATGCCACAACGTTGAAGTGGATTGAGAAAAAGGCCTACCTCTGGCAATGGTTGCAAGATTTTCTCCTCAGCCTGGGGCCCCTCTCGTGCATCTTCACATGTCGCTTTAAACTGTCCCTGATATTCTGCGTTAATCTATGAACTGAAAGAGAGAACTACAGTGTGTTCTGGGAGAGACCAGCCAGGCCAAGGTACGGTAGCACTGAACAAAGACAGGGTGTATGTACTTGCGACTGAAGATTTTGCAGCAAACTGGACAGGACTCGGAGTCCATACCAGAAAGTGGACTCTAGACGGACCCGCTGGCAGATAGACAGACAAACAAAACAGAGATAGATGTGACCTCAACTCGGGGTCGGCGGTGGAGGAGAGGTAACGGATGGCGAATGGAGAAGGGAACGAGTGAAATGAGCTTTTAAAGGGAGCCTGGCATTTTCCTCCACCCCGGTTGTGTAAAAATGCGGGGAAGCTCACGCTAAAGACAAGCCAGATTTGAAACTAATGCCCTTTTGTGCTAGATCATCCTCTGTTGCGGGGGGCAACATCCCGAGCTTGCCGCTATCCCCACGCTTGGTTTGTGATTGGCCAGGCTCGGTAAAAAGGGAATAAAACATTTGACATAAGATCGTTGCATTACGAGATGACACAAGCGAGAATGTAGGTATCAGAAGGCATCGAATATTGGTATACATAGCATGCACGTAGTGACAACTTGATTTAACAGAGAAAACATTGGTTCAATGGTTATAGCTTGTATAACATCATGCGGACTAAATTACCTCATATTCCATCAGTCCATCCAGCTCTCACCCTGATGAGCAACCTTTTCGAGCCACTCCCTCTCCAACAGGTGCTCTATTTTCTCACTCCTTGCCTCGAAGGACATGTCGAAGTCAGAGCCCGGTGTCATGATGAGGCTTGTACTAACGCCAATGTCTTCCACTGTCAGCTCCCGGGGCGTCCCTGACTTGGGGTCTAGGGGACGCCCGAACTTGAATGTCTGGAGCATTCGGCTCGTCATCATGAATAGGCTTCGCTCAGCCAGGTGGATGCCTGGGCATATGCGCTTCCCACCTCCGTAGGAAAAGTGATCGCGCCCAGAAGCGTCTACTGCGTTGGCTGAAGCTGCGGCTGATTGCGTGTGATTAATGAAGCGATCTGGGTCGAACTTCTCGGGGTTCGAATACCGTTCATCGTTTGAGTGCATCATCCTGTGGTTTTGTGAGCTTGACGCATTTCAGGAATAAGAAAAAAAACAGGGGACCTCGGATGAGCCTCGGGCTGTTATGGACTTACCAATGATTGACGCGGACGACGCAATTCTTTGGGATATAGTATCCGTTGTACACATCGTCCTTACTCGTGTAATGAGGAAAGCCTTGTTTTTGCTCAGTATCGTGAACGTATCGGTATCAAGCACCGCCAGACTTACTCATTGGCGAAATGGACCTCCACCTCTGATTTTCCTTAATAATCGCCCTGATGTATGGCAAATTTGGCTCGTCCGCCCAGGTGGGAAACCGGTCTTGTCCTATAACGCGGTCAAGTTCTTGATGGGCTTTCTCGACAACTTCTGGATGCGTGGCCAGGGCCAGAATAGTAAAATGGAGCGCAGTCGCGGTTGTCTCGGACCCTGCCCCAAGAATCTCCATACAGGTACTAGAGGCCTGAACCTCATCTTCTTCTTGGGCTTTCTCCATCTCTGCCTTGACTTCTCGCGCCATACAGGGTCTGTCGGGATGGAGTTCGGCCTGACGTACTGCATCTCGGTAACACTCCAAGGCGAAGGAAAGCTCAAGGTTCTTGAACTTTTCCAGTTCCTTGAGCCACGGCTGCGCGAAGCGAGGGAGCTTCCGTAACATGGGTATAGCTTCGAAAAGATATTTACCGGGTGTCATGGCCTTGCTGAAATTCTCCATGACTTCGCGGATCTCAGTCGCGAATTGGCTCGAGGAGGTAGGCACTCGCTTGCCGAAAGCTACTGTTCGGGCAACCGATAGGGCATAGCGATGAAGTTCGTGTGCGTACCCCTTCGGTTCATGTAGCATATTATGGATGGTGGCCAGGGACTCGAGCTCTTGGAAGGGGACATATCCATCGCATTTCTTAGCTGTGAGGACGTTTGTAAAAATCCGACGAACCATCTATTCGCAAAGTAAGCTACTCGAGTGCTGCAATCTAGTTGAGAGGGGAAATTACCCGCCACCTAGTGCCATATGGCATCAAGACACTCCGTCTTCCACCACTGATCAGATCACCAACCTCGGATGGTGGGCGGTCTGAGTAAATGCCCGCTCTGGGGTGGAGATGGTCAGTTCCGCCTATCAATCAATGAATCGGGGATATCTCTTACCGCATTCCAATAAGTTCCCGGTAGACCTTTGCGTCGCTGATCACTATGACATGTTGCAGGCCTGTTCGAAAGTACATGATTGGGCCATACTGTCTGTTATCTCACGCATGTTTAGTAACAACAAGCATCTACTTGAATCATGAAAGAAAGAATACTCACTTGGCCCATTCGCCAAACGTTTCCCAAGGCCTCTTGCTAGGCATATCGAAAGTCATACCCATAAACGGATAACGCCCTTTAGGGCCAGGTGGAAACGGCGGTCGTCTCCATGTCTCCACAAACCTCCAGATGACGAGGGTTGCGAGTAGAGTTCCAATGACCACTATCGCCTGGGACATATTCGGTTGTAAATGCTGTTTCTCGACTTTTTGCCTTCCAATGATATGAGTGTGCTGCCTTGCAAGAGTTTAAGTTTGTAAAGTTAGTTGGCTGATTGGTGAACCCCAGAAGTGGCCACTAGACTGTATAAGGATATAAGCAGCATATGAGACTTTATTCTCCAGTCGACAGTTTGAGCTTTTATTCTCCCTAATGTCATTGGCTTCATTGTGCCACTTCCCGTGCATCTTGCCATCCAAGAGCACAAGCCAACTGCTCCGCCACTTTGTTTCCGAGCAATTGTTGTCTATCGCCTTGTGACAGGCGCTCGGACTCGGATTGATTGCAAGTGGCTAGATGGGTCTTGTGCTAGACTCAATTCCAGCCACCAGAAAGTCCGTGCCGACAGTTGCCGTCGCTAGGACTCCGACAAATGTGTGGCATCGGCGAACGCGGTGTTATAGAGGCGGAAACATGACATGATGCTCGGAGTTAGGTGGATCTTCTCAAAATTATGTTTGCTAGCTGCGTAACCCACGTAACGCCGGGGTGGTTTACCTCTGCCCATCTGGATCGTAGGTATGTTCAGAACGCCAATAGATATAAATTTATGTTGCTGAGTCACAGACCTTGTTCGAGAGTGGTTAAACTATAGTAGGGTATGTTTTACTTATGTTTAACGCTTTAGCTGGACACAGTTGTAGATAACCCTAGTAGTATATATTTACTACTAGTACTACTACTTTATAATCTAATCTTAATATACTTACTGCCTGGGCAATTAGACTATAAGATACCTATAAGAACTTATACTATAACTAGCTTTAAGATATAATTAAATATATTATCTTTTACTAATATAGAAATTTAAGAAGAAACCCTTTAATAATATTTATCCTGTTTATAAGCTACTAACTATTTACAGTACATTATAGAGAGAACTTCCCAGCGCCCTTATTGAACACATTCTTCGGATCATACTGCTTCTTCAAAGCTAGTACTCTGTTATAGTTTACCCCAAAAATCTCTTGAGCTAGAGATGTAGCAACCCCTGCAAACGTTGGGAAGTGGTTAGTAACGTCATTTTAGGTGGTTGCATGTCACATACCGTCATAGTTTCCATATTGTCCAACACCATCCCCAGTCAAATCCTTCTTCAACTCCTCATTAACCTTTTGGCCCATAGTACGAGTCCAATCTCGGCATGTCTTGTCGTTTTTGTCGCCGACCCAGCGAGTGCTGAAAAGAATATTGTAATGCTCGCCACGATTGGCAAATGACATGGCCGTTTGTGAGACTTTATTCACCTGCCTCTGTGAAAAGAATTCCATGAGTACAATGGACTTGACAGCATCTGGAACATCATTGATGAACTTGGTGTAGTCGGTCAGAAGAGTCCTGGCGAGAGATGTCGACAAGGGCACCGAGAAAGCTGAGCCCTTTTGTGTCTTCCGGTCACCGTGAGTCGAGACGGTGTTGAGCATTGCGTTGACGTCTCTGTAGGGCATCTCCCGGGTCAGGTCGGCCATCGGCTCGAGCGCAAAGAGAGCTGCAAAATATTCTCTGGCCTTGGCTTGATCGCCGTTGTAAAAGATGATTGTCAGGACGCTAACTTTGCGAGCTGGTGCGGGAGCACCGATACCGACAACCATGCCGCTCTCACCTTCAGTTGACTTTACCAACCAGTTTGCAAACTCGACCACCTTTTCCAGGGCATCAGGCTTGAAGACGAGCAAGCCGCCGTAAACAGAATTCTCCTGCTTGTACCCGCGGAAGGTGAAACTCGTAGCAACGCCAAAACTCTGACCGGCACCTCTCAGTGCCCAAAAAAGGTCAGGGTTTTCTGATTCCGATGTTTGCACGATTCTGCCATCGGCGAGCACAACCTCAGCTGCAAGGAGGTTATCGATAGTCAATCCATACTTTCCAGTAAGCCAGCCGTAGCCTCCACCCAAGGTAAGACCTCCGACTCCTGTGTGGTTGACAGTGCCGCCAACCGTAGCCAGGCCGTATTTGGCGGCAGCATAGTCAACATCTTCCCAGATGGTGCCTCCCTGCGCCGTGATAGTTTTGTTCGCGTAATCGACGGTAACGTTACGCATCTTGGTCAAGTCCACAACGAGTCCACCATCTGTAGAAGAAGACCCAGAGGTTGAGTGGCCTCCGCCGACAACAGCAACATCAAGGTGATGCTCTTGTGCGAATTGCAAGGCCTTAGACACGTCATGCGCATTGGTGACTTGGACTACGTACGCCTTTCAAAATAACACAAGTTAGCCCGAGGTTGTTTCTCACAGCCTGATGTTGCCATATTTGGCTACATTGTGTGTTGCAATGAGCTGACAAAAACTTACAGCTGGCTTCTCTGCTGCTTCAGACCATCTATGGAGACTGTTTTGGTAACCATCACCCCCAGGGACAAGGACATCAGACGCAGTGAGTGACGCTCGGAGTTGGTCAACAAGTAGCTGATTAGAACCCATTGTGCATATGGTGCTTTGAGAAAAATTTTATCTTGACTGAATGTATAACAACTGAGAGTAGAGTAAGATTGCAGATTGATTGATACGAATTGTTGACAACCATCAATGTCTTTAAAATCGGACTTTGTCTCCGCTGGTACAACGAGTACAGGGTAAGAAAGAGACTGTCCGTGCTCTGATCCATGTTCCGTGGTATGCAATTGTGGGGAACCGGCACTTAGGGTTCGATCGGGCCCTTGAGTCCCCACTTTCACCTTCACCTCCACCTCCGAACCCGACATTCCAGTTCATGGACTTTCCGACCCAAGGTCCGCATGACAGTATTTGATTGAGGCTTTTATAGAGAAATTCCGAAGAATTCAACCAAGACGCAATATCGCATATCATTTCTTGCCAAAAGTATCATCAGGCCAAAAATGATTGTCACTGAGTACGTCTACAGTACCGTCGACGGGGGCGTTCCGCTGAAGGCGGATGTTTACTACAAGTCAGTGACAAATGATGCGGTGAGAGAGGCTGGACCTATTGGTGAGTAGACTCAACAATATGCAAGTTTGGATCTTAGTCTAATACAAATGGCTGATCATGGTTCTCTTTAGTTCTTGTAATTTATGGTGGTGGCTTTGTCAGTGGGTCAAAAGCAGCAGTGTCCAAGGCTCGGCTTGAGTCGCTTGTTCACGAGTTCGACTTCACTGTTGTAGTGCCAGACTATCGCCATTGCCCAACCGTTTCTGTCTTTCAAGGCCCTATCGCAGATATTCATACTTGCTTCTCATGGACATGCAAAGAGCTTCCCGCCCTGTTATCTCGAGATGTCGGAGTATCAGTGGACGGTGGCAGGGTCGCAGTTATTGGTTCATCTGCAGGTGGCACTCTAGCTTTACACCTGGTGAGTTTCTATTCAGTCTGCTATCAGCCCCCAGCTCGCCCTGGAATGCTTTGCAACAGATGGGTACTGATTGAACCCACCTCTAGGGATCCGCTACACCTCCACCAAAGGCTATTGTGTCTTACTTTCCCGCTGTGTACCTCAAAGACCCATTCTGGCACTCGCCGATGGAAGTATTTTCTCAGATTCCGCGTTTCCCACAAGCTTTCCTTGATGAGGTCAACAGCGAAGGCATCGTCACATCCACTCCTTCATCATTCAAGAGGGTACCGGACAGTCCAAAACCTGTACCAGACTTCTCCAGGCCCCGAACTGCTTATCTCTTGAGTAACCTGCGAGACGGAACTTTGTTCCGAAATGTCGTGCAAGACGGTGATTACGAGCGGGTTGATCCCGTGGAGCTGTTTTCAGCTAAATTTCCACCAACCTGTTTTGTTCACGGTAGTGAGGACAAGATGTGCCATCCAATATTCTCTAAAACGGCATATGAGTCCTTGAGCTCTCTTGGGGTAGATACGGAGCTACTGATTGCAGATGGGGAAGGACATGATTTTGAATCATCTATGTCCAAAGACCATCCGCACTTTTCAATTATCCGCAACTCTCATCGGTTTATAGCAGAAAGAGTTTAGTAGCTTATATTATATATAAAAGGATATTAGTTTAAATTAACATCTTATTTAATATTACTATATATATATCTATATTAAATGTAATTCTTGCAGAATATAAAATTAAGAGATAGATATCTTAAAACGTTTTAACACTGGGTTAAAATCCAAGCAGCAAGCAAGTAAGGTAGTAAAAATTAGACAGTTATGCTGCCCTGTATATCGGCTTGGCAAAGTCTAGGCCCTTGGCTCTCGTCCACAAACACACATCGTGGCTTGAAAGAACACGGTCTAGTTTAAGCCATCGTTCTTAAAACCTGATTTCCCCAGAAAACCCCGGATTTCAAAAGTTATTAATTTCCCACATGAAGTCCGAAAAAGGAGGCCGATATCAAGGGTCAGAGGAATCAGTGCTCTGATAAGATATATCTTTCAGTATATATTCAGCAATCATACTGCCCTCATCAATGTGTTACCCAAGCATCCCTATTCAAGATCATCTTTACTATATTTTGTGAGGAGGTACTTTATATTCAGCATGACCTCTCCGAAAGAACACCCAAGTCAGGATCATATCGAACGTGTTTCTTCCACCGTAACCGGGAGCAAGAACCTGGACAAAATCGATACCGTCCATCAAGATGAGGCTCTCAAAGTTCTGCTTAATTATGAAGGAGATTCCACTTGGTCACCAGACGAAGAAGCCAAATTGGTCAGAAAGATTGATAGAAGACTACTAGTTATTCTCGTCTTGACCTTTGCAATCCAGTTCTACGACAAGTTTCTGTTTTCCCATGCTGTAAGCGCCTTGCAAGTCCTGCCCAGTATGCCTTTGGATCTGACGTCAGTCATGACAGGCCATCTTTGGTATGAGAACCGACCTCAAACTCACTGTCGGCAATCGATTTTCTATGGCGTCTTCGATCTTTTATCTCGGCTACATTGTTGGTGCATATCCGGCTACGTTCCTTGCCCAAAGATTCCCCATTCACATCGTGGCCTTTGCCATGGTTTGCCTTTGGGGAGCCTGTGTGCTCGCTGGCGGTTGGTGTAACAGCTTCCGCGAGCTTTATGTTCAGAGGTTTTTCCTTGGCCTCCTTGAGTCTGGTGTTTCGCCAGTCTGGATGATGGTCGTCGGTGGATGGTATACAAAGGTGGAGCAAACCTTTCGCATGGGGTGAGTTCAGTAAGCCTTTCCCTACGACATCTCTTTCGTCTGACGATAGCATTGTAGGGTATGGTTTGCTGCAGCTCCGATGATGGCTATCCCGGCGCCACTTATCAACTTTGGACTTGGCCACATCAAGGGTTCGCTCTCTCCTTGGAGATACATGTTTATCTTTGCAGGCTGCATCACAATTGCATGGGCTTTCGTGATCCTTTTCTGCATGGACCCAGATCCAATCACTGCCAGACACCTCAGTGACCGAGAAAAGTTCATCGCGGTATCACGACTACGTGTAAACAACTCTGGAGTGAGGAACAAGCACTTCAAGAGAGAGCAGGTATTTGAAGCCCTAGGAAGCCCACTTTTCTGGTTACTTTTCTTCATGTCTGCGACTGTTAATACCGTTAACGCGGTTACCTCAACTTTCACGCCTCTTATCATCAATGTGTCTATGGGATACACAGGTTTGAACTCCTTACTACTTACAATGCCAACTGGAGCGGTTGGAGTGGTTGTCACGCTTGCCCTATCGTGGGTGGCAACAGTCTTTTCCCGGTACAATCTGAGGATTTGGTCCTACACCTTCAGCTCATCCATCTTACTCCTGTCGTGTGTTTTGATTTGGAACGTTCCCCATATGGCAAACGGGTTCAAATTGGTGTGCTTGTACCTACTGGCGTTCCATCCGGCAGCTTATGCCGTGTTGATGAACCTGTCCATTGCCAATATCGCAGGATATACAAAGCGCTCAACGGTATCCGCTGGATTATTTGTTGGCTACTGCGTCGGTAAGTGACCAACTATAGACCCTCTGGTCCATGTCCCCAATCAATCATTCAGCTAACGGAATTGCGACAGGAAACTTTGCCGGTCCTCTCACGTTTCTCCAGTCGGAATCGCCGCGGTATACGACCGGATGGACATTCATTACAGCTTGTCTTGCCAGCACTATCTTAATGGGTATGTTATATCGGTTCCTTTGTCAAAGAGCCAATAAGAGTCGCGAGGCTGCTGGAGTAGCTGAATCATTTGACAATGCCTACGTGGACGACATGACTGATGTGTCCAACTTGCATTTCCGATACATCTATTAAAGTTGCAAGGTACAATGGGACTCTCGATATTGGTGGAAGAGTACTTGGCTGGTGGTGGACTATAATATTCTTTTAAGTTTATAGACTTTTGCAAGTCTGTATCAAACACTAGTTTTTCTTCTTTAAACGAATCCGTTTCGACTCAGCCTGAACATATCTGCTTGCCAGAAGACCTCATAACTGGACACATCGTATTGCCATATAATAGAATAAAGACATGTATTCTGATTGTAGATATGGCTTCGTTCTTCTCAGCTCACAGGGCTCACCGTTCTGTTCAGTAGTTCACCGTTATCAGGCAGAGGCATATGCCCTTGCGTGTCCAATCGACTGCTCCAAAGGTCGTAGCGACACTGGATGAGCAGAGTGGACACGAATATCATAGAAGACAGCCAGGGTCGGACAAGCGGTGGAACCCCTCACGCTTTTGATCCGCTCGGTAATCCGGTGTGCCTCGCCCTCCTCCATTAGCCCCGTTTGCTCATTCCGGGCTTCAAAGAACAGCGCGGTATTCTGTTTCTTTTACTTGCCTCATTGCGAATGTCTTATTTTATAACGCTAGACGCGGGGTATCTGAATCTATTTTCAAACTCAAGACAGTATTTCCATTAACGTACAGAGCCTTTCAATATGGATGCGAACAAAGTCACTACAGAATTTATATACTTCCATCTTCCTGAAGAGGTGAAGCCCGAGAGTATTCAAGACCCAAAGGGGACGCGAATCTTGAACCTGTTCCACGAAGCGAAGCTTCAAGACGGATACAACTGGTCGGCTTGGGGACGATCCGAAGAGGATAGGAACGCGTTGGTTTGGGTTATTGGTGAGTTGTAGACTCCCCAGTTACTTCTCCAGTACAGAGTCTTGTCCAGTTCAAAAGCTAATGAAACATGGTTCGGCTCAAATCTAGAATGGTCAAATGAGGATTCAACCATCTCTATAAACGAGCTTGAGAACTTAGCTTGCCCCAGTCCAGCAATCGTCAAGCTCAGAACGAACCTTACGCCTACACTATCCTCAGTCGGAGGTATCAATTCAGCTCCAATCGTGGATCTCACAACGATGCCGTTTGTGGCTGGCATGTCAGTCGAGGATGATGCCGGTACCAGAGAGGTTCTGAGTACAATGAGAGAGGCTGTGCTGAACAAGTTACCAGAGGATCTGGCACCGTCGTATTGGGTCATGAGCACATGGGATACGCGCCCCGTGGTACCCCACCCGGAGAGCCCGACTGGTCAGAGTATATTGTCTGTTTTGGTAGTTGGATGGCGGAGTACCCAGCAACATTATAACATATGGAAATTGCAAGATTTTCGATCCAAGTATATTGGACCTGTTAAGGCAAAGATGCTCTCATACCCAGAGGGAATTGGTATGAAGCATATCGCTTTCAATTTAATCTAATCGAATAATTATAAAAACATCACTCTGGCTCTGAATTCGTGATTTGTCAAGCATTAGTGGCCGTATAGCATTTGAAGTTGTCAAGAGGTATTACCTCCTTTCAAGCATCGCTCAGTGACTCGGGCTGCTGTAATACTGACCCTTGTTCCATTCTGTTTCGGCAAGGCGTTTTTGGCACCGGCCCAATTAGCACAGCGCGGAGTGAACATCACACGGCTTCGGAAACGGAACTGTGGTGGGTTCACAATCCGGCCTCTGGTGCTACACATCGGGGTCCGCGGTGGCGAGAGCAATATGCTGCCGGATTTGTGTTTATCGCACTTCGGGGTTAGTATATAGACTTATTGGAGTTAAGTCACTAGATAAGTAGGCAACAGAGCTACAGGTAACTGCATCTATCTAACTAAGAGTTATCATTTATTACTATCTACAACGCGCCTCAAACACGATCTCGTCATGGCTGACAAAGTAATGTACGTTGTCACTCCGCCCTGGGTTAAACCGTTTAACATATGAATCTTAGTGTTGTGACAGGTGCTGGAAACGGCATAGGGTTTGCAATTGTCAAAAAGCTCTTACATTCACCGACAGTTTCTCACGTGGTTGCAGTCGACCTCAAGGCTGAGAAACTAGAATCAATACAGGGAGACTATCCACAGAAATTGCACATTGTTGTTGGAGATGTCTGTCAAGAGAATACCAACATCCAAGCAGTCGAGACGGCGATTAGGCATGGGGGTAGGCTTACAACACTCATCCTCAATGCAGCCACGTATCGGCCACTGGGAGCATTCCCAACTCTAAGTCTGGAAAGCTGGAAGCATACTTTCAACATCAACTTCTTTTCTAATATCCATATGGTATGCTCATGAATCCAACTCACAAGCACTAGAGTAATACTAACTCACTTTCACTAAACTTAGCTACAAGTTGCTTGGCACCATCTTCAGGAAAGCAGCGGCAGCGTAATAGTGACTTCATCTCGGGTTAGTCAAAACCCCTGTGAGTCATGGACATGCTATGCATCCTCAAAGGCGGTCCTTAACTATCTATGCGGGTGTATTCCATTGGAAGATTGCAGGATTAGCTCTATCGCCATCACGCCGGGCGCAGTTGATACAGAAATGCAAACGGGATTGCGTGAAGAAGGTACATCCTACCACAGATGGACTAACCATTTAGAATCGTGACTAACCACTTTTTAGGCACTGTCTCTCCCGAGGTGCAAAAGTTCCTCAATGCCCTTAAGGCAGAAGGAAGATTGCTGAAACCAGAAGAGCCAGCTGCTGCATTTGCAAAATTAGTAGAAACAGGAATACCAAAAGACATAAATGGCCAGACTGTTTACTGGGAGGATATTTTGTAAATTATGAAATAAATTTCCTTAAAACGTTATCTATATATTCAGTCCAAAGCTTCCCTTTCTGCTTACATGGTGTATTATCAAAATTCGTTTCGCCATCATTGACCTGCAGATCCAGAAGCGCTCCTCGGGCTCCCTCCGCAGCTTCGTTCTTGTCTATTGCCGAGACGAATTCTCGGGGCAGGTTGTAGGACTTATGTGGTTTTGCTCCCCTTGCTAACAGTACGCGCGGTCATTAATGCCTCAAAAGGATCATCTAGGCAAGTAACTACATGGTATACATCGATATAGATATCTCTCATTTTCTTTACTTGACTTTTAACCTCTTCGCCGCTCTCCTAATTAATGCAGATATGGTCGATCCATAGATAATAAATAAGGGATCGCGGAGCACGCAGAAGTTGGTGAAAGTGGTCACTAATGTAGTGTCGCCTACCCCAAATCGCAATAGATTTCCGAAGAGACGTCTCTCTTCACATAAAGACATTGCCTCATAATTATAATCTTTTACTTCTACTAGGGGTACTAAAACAATTATACTTAAATCATCCCTCCAGTAAACGGGTTCCAGGATCAACAAGGAAGGTAAAGCAATCGAATTTCGTCCTCATTAATCGGGATAGGCTATAAGAGAAATTACGAAGGTTAACCTCCTAATCGCGATTTTCCATCCAATCCCATTGCTTTATATTCATATAATATTAAAGCCATAAGCGCAATTCAAGATAGTAGTCATCAAGCGGTTTTAACATTAGTTAGACCGCAAAGAATAAATTAGAAATTAACCCCAAGAGATCTACATATTTAGCCATCAGCTGCCAAGTTCACCAATAAGCTCGCAAAGGAGAGGGGTAGGGACACCGAATAATAGAGGGTCATATTTCCAAATATTAGAAAACATATAATAATAAGTTTCTTTCGGGCGGAAAAGTAATACGGTCATAGCAAAATAGGTAAGCAGCCGGATTCGATTGAGTTTCGATGTCACAGGCTAGCTCGATATCCAACGAACATCCGTAGAATCCAACTGCCAAGTATATAGACACAGCCCAGTCGGGTAGATACTAGCGATTTAAAAGAATTGGTATTGAAGCGGCATTCGCATGGAGACAGGCGGTCTTCAAACGTGGATATTAAGCGGGAGCGACAATATTAAATATACTGTATCCAACAATAACGGTATATTTCACGGAATCCCAAGGCAGAAGGACCAGAAGATAGCCTGGAATGGTAGAGAAAAACACTATGGTAACAAACTCCCGATATCACCATTCGAAACAGGTGTTAAACTCTGTGGGCGGGGTAGTGTAACAATAGTCTGGAAGTGGTGTTATTGAAGGAAGCCAGTTGTATAGGTTTTCCAATTTGACTATTTGTGTGACTACAAGCTACAGAAGCCTAGATGAACTGCCTTAAGTTAGTATGTATAGGGAGACATGGTCAGGGTCAGGATAAAGGAGAATTACTGATGCATTCAATGATCAAACCACTTCGCCAGTATGTCTCTATCAGAGATATGACGGAGAGTGAACATTCAAGCTAAATGCAAGAAGGGGGCTGTAAGAGCTTCTGTTCCAGGCTGGCTGGAAGATAGTTTCTTGTCTTGAAGAGAGACAAAATATTTACAAGGTTTATTATCCACTGGAATAACTGACCGAGACATCTTTCCGGTTACCTGAGCTGGTGGCGGTCTGACTTGTATCTCAGAGGCATCTAGCCAGCTTAACGATGGCTTCATGCAGGCGAGGTAAATACCGCATGATAACTGAGACGTTGTATTGCCAGGGTGCAGGCCTATAGGATCAAGATACCTGCTATGATCCTTGAAGGGACCTTTTCACTTTTGTGTCTTGCGATATCCTCAACAACACTTTTCAGCCTGTCACAAATTCTACCGAACGCCCAGTGGCCATGTGCTTATATGGCTATGCGGTCAGCTGCCTGCCCTCAAGCCCTATATAGTTAGCCTGTGTGAGGGGCTCATATGGCCGACAAAGGGTTAAATGAAACGCCACTTCTCCGACAATATACGGAAGTTGATTCCAATCTCGCTAGTTAATTCATGTGTTGGCTTGCAATTACGTCAATTCAACGACGTTATCCACAGTGGCTTGCATAATATTGGCGCCACAACGACTTTTCAGCAACTCACGCAGTACGGCCGGAGCGTTTAGTCCTAAAGTCTTTAGCTTAAAACTGCTATGCTTTCCTTTGGAGTGCCGATTTGCCGAGCCTTACACTCATTTTAGCAAAGATGCATCGTCGAGATTCAGCATCAAAGCGTAGTGCGGCTGAATATATGCATCTTAAGGTGGTTGATGAATATTGAATGATAGTCTGCATTGGCGCTTTCTGTTGCAGAAACGCCTAATAAAAATATAAAACCATGTCCCAAACCTCGAGAGAGCTCCAAATTGCTCTAGTGCACTAAACATTTATTGCTTAACAAAAACAAAAGTCAACCACACCTCAGAATATTCATCATGTCTTTTATTATGGATTTACTTAGACTTTTTATATGTCCTCAATCAGATGAACCTGAGGGTGGAGCAGAGTAAGCCAAACCTTATACTTGATGATTACTCAAGAACTCGCTAATTTAGTAATCCTCGTAGCCCTGATACTTCCTATTACAACACCAACACCACAGGGCCTGATTACACCGCCCAGACTGCGTCTTACAATCCACAGTCATCGTCCTATAACACTCAGGCTTTGTCTGACAATACTGCACAACCTGACTCTTACGATATGTCGGCAGGTGGGGAACAGGCTATGCAGAATCACAACATTGTGAACCAAGCCTGGCAGACAGCATATAACAACGCAGAGGGATATGTGGGAGATGGTACTTATACACAGGAAACAGTATATGGAAATGGTGTTACGACTGGGGGTGCAGCAAGCGTCGTATGATGTTACTAGCCTTGGGCAGCTGACGATCTGCCTGACAACTGATGCCGCGTAGCATGGCTTTTCTAAGCTTATGTAGACTTTTTGTGGAACTGGTTGATCTTGTTAGGTACATGGCAGAACTCAATGCATGGGTGTTAGAAGTCGGGCCCAGGAACCACCATACTAGCTATCCAGTCTAGATCCTCAGGGGAAAGGAAAGCAAGTAGTAATTACTGAATGTATTAACTATCTTATCCTCTATTGCTTTATTATTAAAGATAATACTTTAGTAGTACTCTAATATTGTTAAATCTAACTTATAATTATTACTATTAGTGCTATATATGCCCACCGTACATCCGAGATATGTACAGTACTTCTGAGTTTCGAACATTCCAATGCTATCAGCGGTCTTGAGATTTTCTTGCAGCCCTAATACTATATGTGAGCGGGCCCAGGCCCCTGAAGTGACAGATTGAAGCAAAGGTTAAAGAAAACGGTTCTGTTGCTTGTCTACTTCCAGTCTATAAAGTCGAGTTTGCTCTTTACCCGCCCTTTTTTAACCTATAAAAACAGAAACATATCACCCTAAGTGCTTCCTCGCCGCCCCTCCTTTAAACGTCATCCGGAGCGTCCTGCCCAGGGTTTGCCTCTTCATAGTGCATGTGCTTCACCAGCCGAAAGTATCCAGCAGCCAAGGCAGCACCGAGAGCTGGCCCTACCCAATAGATCCAATGATACCTGGGGAAGTCCGTGCCAGCAACAGCGCAGCCAAAACTGCGGACGGGGTTCGCGGAGCCACCAGTGACGAATACTCCTGCGTAAATATAGTGTGAGATATCTGTATAGGATCTGGTGCTCAATTGTGCAGCCGACGAGGGAGTATACTTACCAGGGATCAGAGCTACAAATAAGGCGAGCCCAATGCCGATGGGCGCAATGAAGGTATCTCGAGACTTTTCAGCAGCCAGCATCAAGACAACAAAAATCAGCTGAGCTGTGAAGAACATCTCCAAGAACACGCCTTTCGTAATAGAAGTATAAGGTCCGAGTACTGTGTTGGCCTGCGCCACTGACCCTGGGAACATCGCATCGACAAGGCCACCCGCGCACATGGATCCGAGTAGCTGTGCAGGGACAAGGAACGCCGCGCGCAGCCAAGGGAGCTGTCCTGCGATGCATAAACCGAGCGTGACCTATGGTACTATAGTCAGACTTGAGTCTTCGTTATAACAAGGGAGAAGTGTTGTTTACTGCTGGGTTGAATAATCCTCCGCTGATCCGGTAGAAAGCCCAGACGTTGACCAGTAGAGAAAATCCGTACGATATTGCGATCCAAATGTCCGTAGTACTTGCCAACCCACCATTGACAGCAGGATATGGTGATTGGAGAACAGCCATCATGTTTCCAGCATAGCCAAAGTAGAGGAAAAAGAATGTCCCAACGAACTCACCTGATGCGGCGACCAGGTGAGCATTGAATGTGCTTAGATGACGTCGTGGATGGCCTGGACCATCATGTCCATTTTTCTCAGCGGTAGGCCCCATTTGTCTCTATAATCGATGCTCCTTGGTTAAAAAGGTTTTTTAGTGTTTGGTGCCGGGGCAGGAATTAGTTTCTAACGTCAACAAAGAGGTAAGGGTTAAGTTGGGTTTATATCTATCGAGGATTAGATACGTAGTACTGTCAACTAAGTCTTTATATGTATAAAGTGTCTCGGAGATAATTCTCCTGTTATGATGCGTATAGCTTAGGGTATGACGTATACAAAACAATCCTCTGGACATCAATGTGGCCGCCACATTGGATCAAAGAGTTAATCATGATAAGCTTATTGTCGCCCATGACATTAAGCGCGCCCCTAGTTTATACGCCAACCTCATTTAATGCACAGACCTTCAATAATCACTAAAGCCACATTTAAGTAAAATGCTTTACTATTCATACCTTCAAAAAGTTCTAATAGGTTAATTTGGGCATTGAGGATGCTCTTAAATCCTTTGGTTAAAACATCAGGGACTTGGTGGCTAAGCTCGCATGCATCAAGCGCGGAGGAGTATCGTCAAGACTCACTAAATCAGTATCTTGTCTGAGGTGAATTGCATAATAGCGCCTCAGTTCAGTCTCAATCCAATGGATAAGCTCATTCCACGTTAAGTCACCTGTATAAAATATATATTTTAGAAAAGCTCTTAAGAGCTCTGCTATACTAAATATGTTTACTTATAAATTATATATTAAGTTAATAGTAGGAATGTATATTAGTAGCTTATTATTATAATATAAAACTATAGTTATTTAATTTATTTAACTTATATTTTATATTTATAATACTTATTATTTAAAATATATTCAATTTTTAGTTAAATTTAAAGTAAAATAATATTAAGTTTTTTACTAAAAAGATATTATTACTAGCCTATTCAATTTATAGTATATTAATTAATACACTTTTACTATATTAAGTAGGCAGATATCTCTGTAGTGACCTGGCAGGAACCTTTGATAATTGAGGGGATAATGTCCTTATCAAACAAGGTCGTATTCATATATTATATTATCATTCTTCGTTTGAATTTGGACGTAAGATCTAGACCCAGGTTGTCTCTAGCAACCACTTCCGCGACGCAAGATTAATGGGCAAGCTTGTTCCCAATCAGTCTTCATCTGCCTACTCTCACCATGCAGCATCAGGCTACTGTCTACTTCCGACCATTCTTCTCAAACAACTGCAAAACCTTCTGGTTTCCAGACAAAGCAGCAACATCAATAGCCGTCTGCTGCGCCTCATCCTCTAGCATGGCATCAAGACCTGCGTCCATCAGCTCTTTGAAGCTCTTGGCATTCTTCCTGGCCGCTACGTGCAGCAGGCCTCGGCCCTTGGCGTCTCTGGTAAAGAAATCGGCGCCCATCTCATGCAGCACCAGTAATGCATCTTTATCTGACGTATCTTTCCACTCATCGTTATGCACACCTTCAGGTTCCGACTTGTCATGCTTGCAGAATATAAAAAGTGGTGTTTCGCCACCCGTATTGCGTCCATTTATTTCTGCACCTTGTCTCGCCAGGTGCTGGAATAGGACCCGTTGAGCGGGGGTGGCTAGGCTCTTGACGAGGACATGAAGGAGGCTGTTGCCGTGTTTGTCAACGACAAGGGGATCGGCCGCTGCTGACAGAAGGGCCTGTGCTGCGCGAGTATCTCTCGATATGTCGGCATGGGAGACGGTATAGTGTAGGGGCGTCTGCCCACCGTCATCCGTCTTATGTATTAGATCGGGGTCCTCTCGAAGGATGCTGGCAAACGAATCCTTGAATGCATAAAAGGTAGTCTCGAAGCCATTGCCCGAAAGCATATGATATAACACGTTTCGGCCAGAGTTGTCCCGCGCCCTCACCTCAACACCAAGGGAGATGAGTCGTTGGAACATGGTAACATGGCCATCTCGATCCGCCTCTTTTTCATGTGAGTCAATCTCGACGTCTGGGCCTTGCAAACCCTCGCATACTGCAAGCAGTAGAGTCTAGCCCTTGGTGCCGCGGTGGCTGACATCCAGCCCTGGAAGGCTGAGGAAGGGATCTACCAGCGACCCAGCAAGCAGCAGCTCATGCAGAATTGTGTACTCTCGATGAGCTTCCGGCACCTCGATCGAAGGCGTATCTTTTACGGTGTCAGATACGCTGGATGCCTCCCATTGATCATTGATTCGGCTCAGGAACTTGTCAAACGGATAGCCCCCCTGGTCCAGAAGCACTTGGACGATCTGCATATCAAACTCGAGTGCTTCGGCAAAGTCCCCTGGATCTCGCCACCATAGCAGACTCGGTATCATCCCGGCATGGTACAGCGGGAACACCTCGTGATGCAATGGAACACCCATCAACCGTGTTCCCCCATAGGAATGAGGAGGTATACGTCTGCCCTCAGCGTCGAATCCCCCCCTCTAACAGCTTCCCCGGGGCGCATCCTTGCGTTGGCCTCGAGAGACAGGGGCTCTTTGACTCCCGTCACGTTTTTTGCGTCAATTGCAGCAAACATGGCCTCGGCAGTCACGGTTGCCCCGTGACTTACAAGGAGCCTGATCATGTCCACGTCGTCAGCTGCGCATGCGAGGCAGCTCCGTCCCTCGTTGCCAACCGCGTTGACGTCTGTCCCGTTTTCGACCAGGATTCTAGCTGCGTTCTTGACGAAAGAGCCCAGGCGGTCCGGGTAGCCAGGCCCCCAGAGGGCCATGTGAAGGAGTGTGTCCTAATTGTAGCTGCGGACATTGATGTCAGCACCGACCATGAGC
This sequence comes from Fusarium dlaminii, assembly GCA_013186775.1. Classification (NCBI taxonomy): domain Eukaryota; kingdom Fungi; phylum Ascomycota; class Sordariomycetes; order Hypocreales; family Nectriaceae; genus Fusarium; species Fusarium dlaminii. Next base: position 23,468 of record JAAOAL010000087.1, on the reverse strand, counting down.
AGGTAAGGCAGCGCTTGATGAGCATGCCACCAGGAGTAACCCCTGGCAGCATAATGAAGCGCTGAGTCTGTCGGAACAAGCGTATGGCACATCCCGCGTGGAATACGTACGCTCCCCAAACCGAAGCGTAGCTCGTTGATATCCACTCTAAACTTCTCAACGAGTAACCGCATCATGTCTAAGTTGCGTAACTCTCATTGAACAGCCTCGAGTAAGAACGGAACTGGCACATCCTTGGGATCCAAAATATCTATCTTTGCTAACCACAGTCCAGGCCGAGTATCATCTCCAAAGGCATGCCAATCGGCTTTGTCGAGTCTCGACTCCGCCACAAGAAGGTCGCCTATCTTTTCAACGAGGGAAGATAGTCCACCTCATCCTAGGGATGGCCAAGTTGCAGAGCTGCTCGTCACTAGGCACATGAAGAGAATCGGCTACGAGACGAGCAAGCTCTTCTGCCAAGTGGTACTCCCTCCGACTCAGGAAATAGCGAAAAAGCTCCTGATTAGCAGCTTCACGCTCAACGAGTCCGGACACGTCTAGTGTCTGGACCGATGCTTCTTTCAGGAAGTGGTGCATAATCCCAGACAACGTGCTGGCCGCGCTCTCCTAATTTGAGGTACCCAGGCCAGGCAGATACTTGTCTCGAACTTCTCTCAAGCATCCGGCGGTATAATCTCTGCCGGAGGCGACGGCTTGGCCGATCAAACCATCGGCATTTATGTGGCGACCAAGCTGCGAAAGGTCAGCCCCGGACGTGACGAGCATTTCAAGAATCTCTTCAATTCTGCTCGTCTCTACTGCCTTGATGAGCGTCATTGGACTACAGCGCATGTAGACAATAGCTTATTGAGAAATTTCATAATATAACTTCGGTGTTTCTCATCTCCGAAGTTATCTGGCAGTAATTCTTTAGGTTACCAGAGGGACTTTAGCAGCTTATAAGGATATAATTCTGGAATGTTATTTAAGAGAGAGCTTGAATAAGATATTATCAGTAACTTATAATTCTAAATACTTAGTAAACTCTACTAGGATAGTACAGACTATTGCATAGGAAATAGGCCTTATTATATATTTTTATAAATATAACTAATTAAGGAATAGGCCCTATTTTAAGTTAAAAAGAGAGGGTAGGATCTTTAGAATTCTAATTAGTCTAAAACCTAGAATAAACCCTATTCCTGACTAGAATCCTTAAGTAGAATATTTAATGCGGTCTAACAGAAGTCATCGTCAGATAAGAGTCAGAAAACGCGCCAAGCTTTTCAGGATAAGGACGAATAGTGCTAAAGCAAGCAGAATTGCCTGGATAGCCTATCAGAAGGTATCTACCAGGTTAAAAGAGGGAAGGGAGAAACATGGTGGCAGAAGATGAATGAGGAGAGTTCACAATAGAAGTGGTGACATTCACTATAGCGCTGGCATCGCTGAGGGAGCAGAGCCTCTCATTTTCCTATCCGGATGAGAAAAAAAAAAACCCTTAGAGAGTTAAGATAGTGAGTAGATTAGGTAATGGTGTTATAAGCCTATAATTAAACGTTGGTCAAGTCAGTGCCCAGGCTCCCAGGGTGCTTAAGTGTAGTGCCAACAGAAAGGAATGCTAATCCGCTAGTCTGTCAATGCGTGAGCCGTAGCGCCACAGCCTTTGCCACGACCACGACGAGACATTTTTAGGATAGTGCATTTTATATGTTGCATTCCTAAGCAGAACCATTCCTAGCGATGATTAAGTTCTGTTTACAGTCGATAATGTAGATTTTGGCTCGCTAGTACGTGCTGTCAGCGAGGTTTAATATCTCTTTGAGACAAGCCAAGGATGTCTAATCTGGTCGATTTTGGCCAACAATTGATGAAGTATTAATCATCACATCCTGGTCGAGACAAGACACGGCCAAAACCAACCAACCAACCAACCAACCAACCAATCAACCAATCAACCAAGCTCAAGATGTCTTTTTTTGTGGCTTTGGCATGGTTTGTTTCTAATCCAAGCTGTAAGCTGATGCGATTGGATGCGGTTGGTCCAGCGGAAGATCTGTAGCCATTACCCGGTCGTTGTTCTTGAAACGCACTAAAGTCATAGTAATACCGGGTGAGTAGATCCTTCGTATAGGGAAATCCCTGTAGGTTTACGGCCCTTGATTGGGGAACAGAGCGTTATCTATTTAATTGTAGGAGCTGGTGCTCCTGAAGATTCGGCCCAGGTTTTGTGAGGCTGTCCGGGAAAGTAAACAAAAAAGCTTAAAAGAGGACACACAAAATATACAATATAGTATAAGTATATGTATTTGCGCATTAATTTATTAAACAGATGGAAAACTTGAAACGTTCAACATTCACAAGCGCTCCCTATCCTTAGCGGAATGTTGAGATTGTTGGCTTTGAACGTGTTCAAGGTAAAAGATAAGCTCAGGAAACCCTACCAAATACCAGATCAGCTTCCCCTATTGAGCGTGTCCATCACCTCTCGCCACTTTGAATCTCATTCATGACACGTACTAAGCGTAATGCGATTAACCAGGTTTCTCGAAGTCTGTTTTGTGTATTAGTGACAAAAGTTTTATGCGATCATTCACAACCTATGCCATTATGAACACCTTAGAGTAGTCGTTGGCTTGTCTAATATTATATAAATCGTTATTAAGGTTAGGCAATTAAAGCTATAAGCACCAATTCATGTTGATCTCTCGTCTTGAATGATTGACTTGTGATGCAAACAATTGGCAAGGAAAATATTATGTTGTCTAAGTATCTAACATGCCCAATTTTCTGTGCAGGTATGTTTTAGAAGGCTTTCTGATCTATATGCTTTTACTTGATGTTGAAACGAATAAATGCTATTTGAAAACTTTGTCACGTAGTCTGGTGCAAGATCGCAAGAATATGGCTGATTAACCTGATGTGTCCTGGGACCAGCCCTAACTAACATCTCGAGTTGGCGATGCAGCCAAACTCCAAAATCGCTTTCTCGATGCATTCGCTTATTTTTCAGTACACTATTTATTCGGCTTCAACCCCACTTCAACATTCCTCTTGCCGACAATGCCCTGCCCCTGAGGTACCAAATTCTGATCCATTGAAGGACGCCTAAACGCGTTGGGCTCTTGACTAGTCTTGACAGCGACAGCTGAGGAAGATTAGTATGGTAAATTGGTTGTGCGGCGTGAGTGAGGAACTCACCAGCTACTGAGGCAGCGACGAGCACCATTGGAAGGGCTTTGGAGACGCGTGCCATGCGCGAGACGGCTGGAGCTGGTTGAGCCGGGAAATCGAAGGGGGGAAGAGGTCCGCCGAATGAATTGGTTGTCATGATGAAGGTTGGAGTTTGTGAAGTAGCTGTATTGTTGTGCAAAAGGCTCTGTTGATTCAGTGATTGCTGATGCAGATGAATTGATGAACTGATTGAATTGAGTTGAATAGACCATTCTTTTATATCAATTCCATCCCCCGTTTCCAATATCTTGCATTGTTAGTCGGCACGTCCCGTTAGCGCAAAGTCAGATCACCAAACCCCTAATGTTTCCAGGGGAGATCTGAAGGTGGCCAGATTCGTCACATTCTGGTTCCGCAAGGGCCGTGGACTGTGGGGCCATGAACTGCTTTTCTCCCATGCCCAGAGTGTAATATGTGTAATATGTCTGCTGATACATTCATGTGTTTTGTATCATATTCAAGATGCTGCTAATAGCAGTACGGCATGATACAGATTGGTTTGAGATGCGCGGGGAATAGAGATATAGTTCAAAAATAGTTTTGTTTTAGAGTGTAGAGAATATCCACCGCATCTTGCCGCGTTTCAGATTATGCGAGCGCTGCAGATCTTGTTTTACTATATTTATTTGTTGCACCGAGCGATCTATAAAAAGGATATATAGTATGTATATTAATAATCTAAAAATTTAAATAATACATAAATCTACTACTTGCTAATAAGACTAAGGCGAGAATAATGGCAATACCTAATTATAGGTAATCGTAAATAGCTCAAACATGTTCTTGACATATTACTATTCGACTTTAAACTTAAGCTTACTAGGGTATTAACTAGGGCTTTAATGATAGCAAGAATAGTTATGGAGGCGTTGGTGGATCTTGAGATAAGTGTTTCCTGAGACAATTCTGGGGGTTAACTGATGTAGTAGACTGCAAGCTGCAGCGGAGCCTCAAACAGTCTGAGGCAAACAGGGTTATGCAAAGGATCTTAATAACTAAAATCCTTGACAATTTAATACCCTTGCAACTATTATTCTACACCATGTATGTAATATACTACCGGTTTGTATTAAAACATCGGCCCTAACTCTTGACAGCATCTTTCCCCTTAAAGTCTCCAAATCTATGCCATCAGCACTCCCCAAGCCACAGCTACTCCCTGACATGAAAGTACCAATGAACCGCTTTAGGCGTGAAAGAGTTAAACCTTTTAGCTTTGTAACATCTACCTATCTTGGTCTTTAGGTCTGCGTGGCACCTAGTTGCGTCTTCTTTTAACTCAAGCAACAGCATGTTTACTTAGTCGTCCTCCTTTAATAGTTATAATATGTTTTACAATACCTATCTAGGTTATAATAGGTAGAGTCTAATAAGGTAAGTTATATTTAGGTAACTAGAAGCTTTAATAGCTAAGAGAATATAAGCTAATTAAGTTTATAAAATTAATATATAATAATTTTAAATATAATATCTATATAAAGTATTTTATCTTATAGGTTTTAATTTAAACTACATAGCTTAATTACTAAGGGCTATTAATCCTATAGCTTATTAAGACTATGCCTGGCCTGTAATAGATAGCAATAGTAATAAATAGTCAGCTGATTTTTAATCCAAATAAGTAGGCTAGATACTTGTCATCGGCATAAGGGTAGAAATTAAGCGCTCTTATAATCTTGTTTCATCCCTATTGCATATATAATATTTGATAATCTGACTTCCCTATTAACGACGATCTTGTTTCGAAACCCTCTCATTTTCCACCTTTACGGCTAACAGTGACTTCCTTCTATTCGTGTTTTACTCTGCGCTTGCGTCAAACAAGCGGTCGGAAACACTGCCACTGGATTGATTCGGCCTCCAGGCCTCTTGCTGTTCGATTGAATTGGAAGTTTTACTGTTGCGCGGCCAGAGAGATGTATTCACACCTTAAACTGGTCCTTCGTCCTCCTAAGACTGCACCCCACCGCAGCGTCACTATGTTCAAGCACCATGCTCTGGGCCGCGGCCATGATTCCCCTCGCTGCCGCCCAGTTATTCATCATGGACGCTGGCGGCCCCGCGCGCCAACTGGCACAGCCATGCCAAAGACTTCATCCTATCCGACGCGCACGATAACTGCGACTTGACCTTTACCAAATACAGACGTTACCAGCTCTCGGCCGTCTCCTACGATGACCTTATACTACCCGTCCTGCAGTGCATTGCCCTAGGGGAATATGGAAAGCATTTGCGACATGTTTGGGATGAGACGGTGTAGAGCCGCCTGGACTGGCACCCCGGCTGGAAGGCATGCACACAAAACCGGACGATGGATCTATAACAAGGAGATGTGAACCCGCGTTACCATAGAAATATGTACAAAAGCACGAAAAAGCCAGTCAGCTGCTGTCTCGCCACGCAGCAATCACCATGTAAAGCTCTCCTCAACGAAGTCCACCACCGTCTCCCCCTGCATCGCGCATACCGCACCTCTAACATCATCAGCCAGCCCACCAGGTCCGCAAACTGTGACACACATGGCGCCGGCCTGTTCTTCGATCTCCTTGGCCAGCAAGGCTAGCACGTTAGGCCGTCCAGTGTACATTCTTACCGTGTTACTGGCGTTGGTGATGTCGCGCGGGTACCGGAGCCGCGTGACAAAGACATGGAGGCAGAGGATGTCCTTTCGATGGGGAATGCTCAGGATCGTGTCCATATAGGGGCGAACCCACTCAAGTGATTCATACTCGCGGATGATCCAGACGAGAGTGACGCGACGTGTGGCGACGGTGCCTGCGTTGTAGCCCTCGAGTAGGTGCCGGATGTATAAGAGTTGGTGAGTGATGCCCGTGGAGCCGGCAAAGAGAACGGCATGGCCGTATGAGTCGAGCTTGTGGTGTCCAGCGTAGGGGCCCTCGAAGGCAGCCTTGAGCCGGATGCTACGACCGGCCTGGCTCGCCCTTATGAAGAGCTTGCGGGTCATGCCCGTCTGTGCGCCGACGATGAAAGACACGGCCGTCGATACATTGGCCTGGTCCAGGGGGGCGAGAGGTTTCTTCTCTGAGGTGGGCAGAGGTGTGCTGGAGAGGTGGTTGACCCAGGCAATGGAGAATGGGTGGCTCTCCCAGGAGTTGACACCCCAGAACCGTAAGTACGCGTGCGTGCCAGGCCTGATGTCTATGTACTTTGGGAGCGTCAGCGTCACTCGTGTGACTTCTCCCGACATGGGCTCGCATATAGCATACGTAAAGCCTCTTCCGGACCAGTTTGCTTGAGCCAGGCGTATCACGCGGGCAAGGCGGTCAGCGAACCAGAGGGCCATAATGGCCATGATCCAGGATAGCTCAGGAAGACCTCCCGGGCTACTGGCAGATGCGCAATGAGCCCAGGTGCACACAAAGGCAATGGTTGCCAGGATGATGTGGGTGTTGAGGAATGTCTCGTAGAAAGCGTAGCGGATGTATGACAGGGACTGAATGAGCATTATAACCACAGCAACTGTGCCCAGTGTACCGGACCCGAGGAAAAGGCCGCCCGTAATCGCCCGTCTGACATACTCCCAACCGTTATCTGCCACAGCCGCAATCGCCCAGGCGATGCTGTGGATGACCACCTCGAGCACCACAATGCGGCCAATCCATCGGTGCAACAGGTTACACATATCAAAACTGATCTTGAGGACAGGGATGAGCGGGTTGTTCCGTCCGGCCAGGATGATGAGCGGCACCATGTTGACGAGAGCCAAGGTGCCCGAGCGGCCTCGCAGCTCAGCGCAGAAGGCGTAGCGGTTATCATTGGCCCAGTTTAGCATGAACATGTATGTGAAGTTACTGCCCAGGTAGCCGACGAGGAGGGCCATGTGCAACCGCGAGGGCAGGGTGCCAACGCTGATAGCGGAGGAGAGGCGAAATCCCCTACTGTGTCGCTTCTTCCACAGCGGCGCGTAAATGATGTGCTTCTTCGCAGCGGGCATCCAACTCCACTGCGATATTCTCCAGTATCCTTGCCTCTCTCGGGAGGTGGACATGGCCGAGACCAGCCGCAGCTGTGCCCAGACAATCTCCAGCATGCGGATGGTCAAGACGACGAGGGTGATGATGCCCAGGGTCCACCACAGAGCTTTCTTGAACAGCATATTCTGGGCCTGATTGATACCGTTCACGCCTGAGTAATAGGGTGCAATGGTTGAAGTCGATTCTACCTCTGGGTGAGACCGATCCGGTCCCTGAACCTCGACGGCAGTCGATGCCGATGAAATCATTGCCTCAATCCCGGCGGTCCGGTAGAAGTCCATAGTTGTCTATGTACACTGTTGTTAACGAGTTCCAGAGTGGGCAGAAAGGGAGGAAAGGACGAACGTTTCCTGGTTCAGCCGCCTTTTTTAGCGTTCCAAGATACCTGTAGGAAGGATAATATTGAGGAGGAAGATGAAGTCAAAAATGAAAGTCATGGCGAGAAGAGAGCCGGGAAAGAGCCATTTTCTTCAGTGCAGCTCGGGTCTCAAGCCCGATGCCGCCTTAAGTCGCAAAGAGGGAGAGGAGAGTGGTGCAGCTGTGCGAGAGAAGATGAAACAGACGGCGTGCTGGGAGAAGATAGGCAGAGCGGTAAAGAGTATTGAAGCTGGAAGAGCCTTCTTAGCTAGCTGAAACCCCAGTCTCGAGAAGATACTAAGATAAGAGGACTGGCATGGCGGAGAGGACGCTCTGTCGTATAGATGCTCCAGCGTGACATCGAAGCGCAGCGACGCAGCCAGGAACATGACTAAGATGATGGCACCCGCGTAGACGGCCCCCGCGTCGGCGTTAGAGGCGGGATATAGTGGGCATCTCAGTCCCAACATGGATTGAGGTGCTCATGCTGTCCATTCCATCCATACTAGCCGCCGCCATGGCCGACGGCAGTGACTGGTGCTATCACCTGCGATGCAACCAGGCTTGAGATTGCAGTCGTTGCGGTGACTTCCTGGGTGCCGTCGATATCCACTTAACTTCTCGGTTCTCCGGAACTTCACGACGGTGAAGGAAGCAACTTTTTTGTGTGCCGGGTGTTCCTGATTGTGGACCAGAGGACCGCTTCTAACTTAGTGACAAGAACCTTCGAAAAAGGGTGAATCAGTGGAGTGTAGTGGGTCCACTGTATGATCGATGGAGGTTCGATAGCGAAAAAAAAAAGGAACGGATTGCGACCAGCGCTAGCTACGGACGAATCAAAGGAATGAGGAGAAGGAAGTTGGCTGACTGCTAAAAGTACGGATATGGACCTCTTTTCACCATCAACCCCTCAGTTGGTCGGTGGAGCCCTTGCGAGAGGGGGCTTTTGTAAAACAAATGTGACAGGCCGAGTCGCCAGCCCCTTTATAGTCACCGTTTAGTGTAGCATGCTCCTCAAACACGCTAAAAAAGTAGCCGGACGATGTACTTCCAAGAATCCGAGTCAGGGATTGATATTTAGCTTACGTAGTCAACGCTGATTTGGCACCCTAGCTGGAGCAAATAGGACATTTGTGCGGGGTTTAGTGTTGTGTTCTGGCAGGACTTCACGGAGGAGGGGGCGGCGAATTGGTTAGCTCCAGACTAACAACATTCGGAACTTAGATTAGTAGAGTACAGAAAAAGGCAGGGCGTTCATGCTATGAAGCGTATAAACACGCCTCGTGTATCTCCTCAGCTGTGCGCAGACTCCTGCCTGCCAACTGACCCACTGCTACATCATTAACAGCCGTAGTTTTATTTGGCTATAATAATATATAATCCTATTATAACCTTGAAGGTAAAGAACTTGCCACTAAGCTTGGAAAATGGCCCTTCAACAGTTACTGCACACTCAGCCTTACTGAGTGTTGGGTTCCTCTTGATGACATTATCGCCATATTTGAAAACCCATCTGTGTCCTCGCTGTGTGACACGGCCGTCTACGTTGCTGTTAGCATCAGCGTTTGTAGCAAACGCTGTGCCTCTGGTGCAATCTGTTTTAACCAAGGCACTTCCATTGGCTCTGGCAACTGGTTCATGTCCTTTAGTCTGGACCTCGAGTGCCCTGAGATTAGCCTGCGCAAGTGCTGCTGTCCAGCCCTCGCGCCACCTCCCCCCGAGACCAAGTCCTGTTCCGTTGGCACTGCCTTTGGCTATGGCGACGGATTCAAGAATATAAATGGAGACCTCGTCGGTCCTGCTTTGGGTGGTAGTGGCTGCAACCGTTGCGGCTGGTGCTTTACTCCCAGCAAGGCTACGTTGACCGCCGGCATCAGTGGTTCATTGATTGTCGGCGCCGGCCAGAGCGACATCTCTAAGGGCATCAAGGTAGGAATCTGGTCAGCCAGCCTGTCCAGATCTCAGATCAACGTCTGATACAACCTGTACGATGATGATACCAAAGGACACTTTGATCTCGCCGAGGTACGTGTGTATGTTTCGTGCTCGGCGCCGACGAAGTGCACACCCGGTGATTACACGTATGTGTTCCCTTCGGGCACTCCAACAGGAATCTCGGATGCCATGTAAAGCACCTCCATCCAAGATGATGGTACCTGCTCATCGTACTATTTATCTTGCACGCCAAGGTCAATGTGGTATTCCCGAAGATTGCCACTTGTCCCGAGGAGGCGACGTAAACGAATTGGGATAAGGCAAGAGCTGGCTATAGCGTTTACGGTATATAAGTTAGATTATGGCTCATCTCTGCATAATGTGATGACGTATCGCAAAGGGCCCCGGTCATGCAGAATGAGTATGGGTTAAGGTCAGAGGCATTAGGTTTTATCAGATACGGAGAGGTCGTGCGTAATAAGATAATATACAATACCCTCCTAGATATTAAATAACTATTCGCTTTAATTGTTTCGCATCTAGTAGTGACCCGCATAAGTAGCATTCAAAGGTTACATGGTTCGTGATTAATGGCAAATCGCCGAGGTCAGACTGTCAAAACAGGGACAGTCTTGGCCTCACATTCACAGGAATTTAAATTCTAGTGGCGAGATAGACTTACCCCGAATACTATAACAGAAATGGGGGTGCCTAAGCGAAAAAATATCCAATAATTGGTACTATATTGATCCATGTGGAACTAGGGCTGTGGACGTCTTGGAGCCGGATCCTTGTCTGAGCTGAGGCCCTACTACAGTGATCGCTGCGAACATTGCAACGCAATGTACATATCTTGAAATGCATCGTAATAGATCCTTTTCGTACGTGCGCGCTCTGGGGTTCGCGGGATCATTCGCGTTTCCCTATTTCTTCATCACCCGACAACGCTGACGTGCTTTTTATTTCCAGCCAAGCTAAATCTTTAAATAACGGCTAACTTCCAAGTGCTCTATTCCCACGGCGCTGGTCATCTTACTTTCCCTTGAAGCCTTCTCGCCGCGGAGTCCTCTGGGCCTTTATGATCTGCGACGGATTCTGTCGCGTCTAGATTCAGTATTCTGAGTAGACTTTCTCTATGAATCGACCCTGATGCAGAGGTGTTGATTTGCTGCCTGCCAGGTTGTCGATACGCACTCTATGGAAAGCTCTGTCATTACAAAGCACCTTTGGGTGCAATACCGGCCATAAGGCAATGGATTCATGAATTGTGTTTCTTCCATAGATGTTGTCCACGGTCTGCTGTATTTCCTTAGCCTAGCTTGTTGCGGGATCTGTGATGGCCCTATCCATTACCACTTTAACAGTGAGCATACGCGAGTATCAAGCAGACAAGCTCCGAGGAACAAAGACAATTTTCAGTCGCCAAGGGGAAGATCATCACAGAAGTCGGGCAAATCACTACCGGTGCCCCTTCACAAATCACAAGTCTTCAGTATATTTTCCATGTTTACATTAATCTGGCTGTTCTTCTGATCATGGGTGTCGACTTTCTATAGCAGACAGAGACCTCGAGCAAGTATGCAGGTCGGCTTGCCAAGCCACTCGTTCCAGATACGCAGACACTGAGAGTGGACTGTATAGGAAGACCTGAGCGAAGTATTATTTGCCAGCTTGACACATATGTGAGTTGTGTCACAGTGAGTACTTGATCGGACTTGGATCTCGTCAGTCCTGAATTTGCGAATCCGAGAGCTTATAAGATTCAGCCTATATATGAGCAAGATGAGTTTGCAGAATGTTGTGTGGGCTGCACCTCCAGTATTATCAAGACTTTATTCATCCGTGTGAGGAGCTAATTGACCTTGACCTCTTTGCGATGGATAATCTCAACTCAGATATCCTTGTTAGCTAGGACAACACCGACACCTTAGGTTTCTTTAATTTTCACAATAAATCGCTTATTCCCAATTTCCCTTGACTGTAAGTGTCTCGGCCTTAATATCATCCATCACATAAGAAGCTTAGAGCTAGATATTATAGTACTGCAGAAGGAAGTCAAGAGCAAACTTGGCCGCAATTTGTCAGATAGTTCCAGTAAGTTCCTGCAGTGAGAGAGTTTGTGGTGGCTTGGAACTAACTGGATCTTAGATTGTGTTGCTGGCGTTGAAGTCCAAGCTGATGTTGATCAACGAGAAATTGCAGGATGGGAGCACGAGCGAGCTAGAATTGCGAAGCTCTCTGGGTCCACGAAAGAACGAGCACAAGTGCTTGAAGATGTGGCTATATAAACTCTTGGAAGTGAAAGACAAAAGCTTTTTTCATGTCTCTCTAAACCCAGGGAGTCTCTTCCCTCTATTCGAATTACCTTCTGGGACACAAGAAATCCAGAAGGACCCGCTACGGCTTTTCAGGCCTCTTCAGGGAGCATTCGATCACGATTCACCCTTATCGCGACTAGCCTTTTATTGCCTAGTGCAAGGGTGTCCAAGAAGCGAAGGAGGAAAGGATTTTAGAAGAAAGAACGAGATCGTTCGTCATGGCCTAGTACAGTACATTATTCACCTAGTAATGTCTGCCCATCCTGTCCTGTTAGGGAGCACACGTATCCAAGGCCGGATGGCTTGGAGCGGTGAGCCTATCGACCGAGGACCTTGAAAGAGCTCAAAGTTAAGAGTATTGGCAATACCGTAGGGATGTGCATGTACACCACGCCGACAAAGACAAATATGATCCGCTTCTTCGGCAAGTATTGACCCAACCGCCTAAATGCGTAAACAGAAGAAGATGAAGAAGGGCCCATCCTCTTAACTTTTATATAGTTCGCTCTGAGTTTTAGATGGCCCTTGAAGGCTTTTTGGGATTCGGGACTCTTTTAATCACTCTATTTTTACAACACCATTGAACTTTTTTTAATTTATAAACGTCGTCTTCTTCGTTTATTCAAACAACAGGTTCGCCATGACGGCTGTCGATGACCTCATAGAAGTCTTCAAAAATTAAGCCTTCTTGTTGGGTTACTTTGACTGGGTGAGGGCCGCCAGCTCCTAACGCAGATATTTGTGCCGATTGTAAAGCCGTCATTCAGGGCGTTTTCGATCATCATCTCAATACTCCTCTCGCGGGCGGAGGTGCCTTGGAGACGCTCGATTGGGGCATGCCGAAATAGCTTGATTTCTACTTTGATCTTCTTGATACCTTTGACTGGTTACGTGCGGAGTAGATATTTTGCTATTTATGACTATACAATTCTAGAGACCAGAGTGTTGGCGGACTGGCGAGGGTCCACATGGAGGGCCTCGGGCCGACGGTGGCGGCGCTTAGAAAGGACTGGCCTTGACGACCAGCGCCTCGTAGAAGACGGCGTAGTAGTTCTGTGTCGTGTTAGCGAGTACCTGGAAGTTATGACTGAGACGTCTCACTCAAGATACACCCAGGCCATGGTCCGTCAACGGAGGCACTTATCTTTTCTCGGCGCATTAGAGGCTCAATTGTGATTATATCATTATGAAAAATAATATTTTAAAAGTATTTTACTACACACCCCCATGGTAAGTTGCAAAGCCGATGCCACCAAAGACAAAATGTACAATCATTGATCTCCACAATCCATGAGGCATCAAAGGCAACTACGAGAAGAGCCACTAGAATCCATTTCTCCCACTAAGAAGACTACGCCCAAGATATGTCCTAGTATTGCTCCATGATCATCGCGTGTAATGTAAATGCGAGGCTGTTCCATTATTACTGAATTGCTGGCTGGGCCTGGATGCGGCCGGCTACCTGTAATGGATGACCTCGCCCATTGCGTTCAGACGGCCAGCCACCAGTATAAGCGTCTTGGTCCTTTGTAAAAGTGTAGCCTGGACGTGGATGTTACTGGTCTGACGCTGTATAGTTTGCTGGAGGCACTACTCCAGCTGAAAGAGGAACGGCTGGGTTTATATTGGAGCTAGTGCCCGCTTCAAATCCAGCAACTGCACCACTCATAGATGTGATATAAGTATCAGACAATGCAAATTGCCTCTGCTCAAATTGCCGGCTAGAGGCCATCGGATGATACTGAGAGGGAGTATGACTGGCTATGGGATCCCCTTCATACGGGATGAATCGCACCGGAGACCCGTAGTGAACCCAGGCAAGATCCACGTCCCCATTAGATGTGGCTTTTGAGCTTCCAACTTCCCATCCAGCTGGAGACAGCGGTACAGACGCAAACGGTAAGAATTGTGTGCCCATGGGCGATTCCGGAGGATACGTTCGCCACGTTGGATTTAGTTCTCCTGTGTTCGAAGTTGAGCTTTGGTCAACATCTGCAAGCACCCAGTTGGAGAGAACTTGGTCCCTTATTCCAAAAGGATTCTGATTCACCGGTGATGTTGACGAAGCTGTAGTTTACTGTTAATTAATATAGCCCGCAACCGTAGACCATTAACGAACCTCTCATTTCAGGCGGTAACCCTTCCATCCCAATGACTTCAATGGTCGTGGAAACTGCAATACCTGTTGACTTGTTTGTTGATAGGCTAAATGGTGGCCTCGGTGTCCTTGGTTGCTTTACTGGATTGCCAATAGATGTCGCTGAGTTTCCTTTTACTTTTGCAGGAGATCTTGGCGTTTTCTTTGCTCGTGAGTCGCCGGGAGATGTTTGGTCTACTGGAAAACAAATGCACTCCTTCCTCAAGCGAATGCAATTAATACAACGACCTTGCGGGTCAGAGGACGACGTGACGCATCTGATTTTTCGGCGCCGGCAGTGACCTTGAGGGTATACGTTTAGATAGGTACACTCATGCCATGGGAAGGTTGAAAGGCTGTCACTTACCACAGGCCACTGAAGTGCGATGATATCCTAGTTTGCTTCTCTTTTTCTTCCCCATTTGTTGTGGTTGCTCATCTGTTTCCGCAGGATGTAAAGGATCACCAGTTGGTGGTGAGAATGCCCCTTTTATACTCAGATCATGCCCTTGATTTGGTGACCGAGGATCACGAACATCAAATATGCTCAGGGAAGAAAGCTGTTGGGAAGGAACGGTGTAAGGCATAAAGCCTTGAGGTGACATACCCATCTCAGTGTCGACAGGGGGCAGTGGTGGATATTGGTAACACATGACGCTAACCATTGGAATAGAAGCTGACGAGGTATTCTCCCATAGGCTACCCATATTAGACAGGAAGGGTTTCGACTGAACTGTCGACGGGATCTCGATGGCGATGGACGGAATGTTGTAACCTTGGATGCTGATGATGAGTTGATTAGGTAAACTCGCGCTCCCGACGACATACGAAAAATGAGAAAATCTGGAAGAGGATGGTAAAGTCGAGTCGAATCGAGCCAGGTAAATATTTTTCGCAGGCTCTCAGGAAATCCTGTACAACCTGACGAGATGGTGATGTGTATTGGGCGGGGATTGGAGAGAAGCACTTGTACCCTATCGTTCCAGCATGTAAGACAAAGTGGTGTGTACCGAAACGACTGACCAGGGAGGAGACAGGAGGAACATGTCTGATATCATGCTTAGGCTGGCTTAGACCTCAAGTCAAAATGCCCACGTTGGTGAGTCTTTTGTGACAAAGACAAAAGATTGATGTCTTACTTGATTCCACTTTTTCATCAACAGAGAGTGGTCGCCAGCAAGCCGGTTGTGGGTCCCTGCACCGCTGATCTTCGCTGAGTTGTGTCATAGCTGTACCTATTAAACGGGCGCGTTAAGACCACTGTATTTTCGTTGTACGCCTCATGTGCAGTTGCAATTTCTTCTTTTCTCAGTTTGTCGATATCTGCATGTTCATCTGAATAGTTAAGCCAATTTATTGTAAGCTCGCACACCAGCTGTAGTCTGGGAATTCTTGGCCTGATTTGGTGAAGAAAAAAGCAATGGTAGGCTTGATGACGGCTGGAACCAACAGCTTTGTTTGTGTCAGCGCGACCAGGATTACTGGATGAATGTCACAGTTTGCTGAACCACTTCAGCCCCGCCTAGAGTCCGAAATAAGTGACAAGTCACGTCAACATCCTAGTTAGGGCTGGCATCGGCTGATAGCTTCTAAATAAAGTCAACCTCAAAGCACTGTGCGCTGTGACCGGGGAGCCCACTTATTGAATCACCTAATTTAGGCAGAGATCGCCATTCGAGGTCGATTGTATACCCCTGTTGCTGATTCTCCCAGCTTGACGCGGGGAGCCGGCCCCAGATCGATCGCAGAACCCCTTTCCTTAGCAGCCCCCACCGGCAGCATAATCTGGACAGGATGTCAAGATCGGTACTAGCTCAGCAGCCCGTGCTGATCAGTGAAGCAGTGAAGCGAGAACACATCTGCGGCAAGGACATGCACTTATAAGCCACTATGTGATTGCACTGACTGTCATAGGACGAGAGATTCGGAACAGCGTAAGAAAGGGAGGCGGTTATCACCAAATCAGAGACTCCTATAGATGTCGACGGAAAAAAGAGGAAATGATTCATCGTCTGCATCGGGCAGCCATAGATAGCCTGGTAGTCGAGTCGACTTCGTGCAGGCACTGCCACCGCCTGTTGCTGCCACCAACGCCCTCAATAGTTTCATGGGAGAGGGCGCATCGAAATCCTGGGTTACGTTTTGTATTGGCACGCTCCGTTAGAAAACTACCAGGGTGAGTGCCCAGTGGCTCACCAGTTAGTTGAAAGCACAGTGTCATTACCCCAGCAACGCATCAGTCTTCCCCGCAACACCTGGCTACGCTCCAAGGCAGGCTGCTGCTGTTACTAAAGACAGAGCACAGAAATAAGTTCTTGAAGAGGATTTTGCTTGCTCTCAATCATGTCCCTACAACTACTACCGCTAAAGTCAGGCGTAGCGCGTTGCAGACGCGTTGGATCATTCGCTTATTGACGGCCATCTCAAGTGTATGCACGTACATGACAAGGATTAAACCCCGTCCCCTGGTTAGCAGGTAAGGTAATGGGCGTCCACCCTAGCTTATCGGCGGTGCTGCGAGCCGTCCGATGACCGCTGAAGTTACGTGCTACTCTACCGAGTGAACATCCTTGAAACAGCGACGAGGCTGAAGCAGTACCAGCGGCTTCGTCGACAAGGTCAAATCTATTACGACAACCATGTTCCTCAATGTTTCCAGTTTGTCAACGTGGCCGCAATGCCCGAAACGTCTTCGCCCACAGGTATGCCTTCGGATCGGGAATGCAAAGAGGCTATTAATCCAATAATCGCAAAGGTAGTAACCCTGGGCTAAGGTGGAGATTTTTGTCATCTGCTAAGGATTAGTGGTACGGCTCGGTTTCGGTTTAGACAAGAGTCACTGTGATATAATAGTTAGACGCAGATGCAAAGACGTTGCGGGGCAGTGATCATAAGATTCTCATTTTGTGGGAATGGTCTCATATGATGATGATTATGTATATGGCTTGCGTTAGAATTTTTCCAATAGCTCTCTTTCTTTCTTCGTAAATAAACATTTTACTCAAGCCGTAGTTAACCTCATTCGTGTTTATATTTGTGTAATTATACTAAGAAATTAAATCCAGAGGTAGATATTTCTGTAAACTAGTGATTTATATAAAAAGCGAGAGTGAGAACTAGTCTATACTCGCAAGACAGATAACAATATCTTGGGTTGAATAGAGGAAACCCCTAATAATGATTGGCGAACTTGCTGCAGGAGGGTCGGACACAAAAAAGGTTAATACTTTTATGGATCTGTTAACGTTCTATCCAATTAACGGCAGACAGTGCAAGAGAACCGGAGGAGAGATACAAAAATCCCTGGGTGATGACCTGGTAAAGATTACAGCTGAAAGCTCGTATGACACCTCATTTTTTCAGCAGGGAAGAAATGAAAGATAATAAAACAAGGTACCATGATTGGACAGGCTCCTCGAGGAGGAGCAAAAGCAAATAAAGTCTCGATGCGCCAGTAACAAAAAAAAGCCACCTGCCCTTCAAAGGTAGGAAAGTCTCAAGTCCAGGGTATGCCACATATAGCACTTTCAAATGATAATCTGTTATGCTTCCGGCTTCAGCCATGGTCGGTAATACCAAGTTATCCCGCTGGCTTTCCCCGACAGATTAGATCAACCAAGGGCTTAAAAAGATGGGGCTTCAGACAGGGGTGACAATTTGCCTTTCTGCGGCTGAGCTAATGCGAACCGGGGTATTCCACTAATGCTGACAATTCTGAGACTGATGTTTCACAAAACTTTCACAGGCCCCGAACTTTTGGAAGGATAATAGGCAACTACCAGGTTGATGGGCGGGATGATACCCAAGGGTGGACTGTACCACCCATCATGAGAGGACATGGGCAGGGTATTGAAATTGGAGCCTTGAACAAGACGCCTGAAGGGCGAGTGAACGGTCGAGAAGAATCCATTGTCACGCATCAAGAGTGGGTCAGTTAGTGGCCCCGTGACAGGTTTCCTCGCTAACCATCGTTGATCTCGGTGGAGTTGGCCTGACAAGGATGAGTACATGGAGCTCAAGTCCGGGTAACAAGGGGGCAGCTTGCCGCTAGCGGATTTGCAGGGGTAGTGGCAATTATCTACCACAAGCCCTGACTGTCTAGACTTGAATAATGCTTATTTTCTCCCATTCCAGCCCCAGCCACTTTACCAAGGACCTTGAACAGGCGCCAAGCTCCTGTGATAGGTAGAAGGTTACCAAGGATCTTAAAACTATTTCCGAGGAACAATGACCAGTCACTATTCTGTCCCGTCCCAGGCATCTCTGTTAATTTATCAATCCCGCGGAGAAGGCCGTTTCACCTCCCGCGATATCCATACAATTCAGCATGCATCCTATCCCTTTAAGCGGTACAGCCCTTCAGGAGGTCACTCGCTCCCACTTTGCTTAGTCACAAGGTTAGTACGTGCAGGGTACAAGGCAGACCGGGTACGGCTGCCGAGTCTGTGAAATAGCTCTTTGTAATAATTAAACCTACTAGGACTTTTACCATGATATATATTAGTATATAGAGAGAAGTACCGTCAGTGTTATTCATTTTAATTAGTCCTATACCCCTGTCTCGACCCCGATGAAGGGCTGTACCGCTCAAAGGGATACCTTCCGAGACAAGGATGGGTAGTCGGTACTGATACGCGGCAAAGCCCGCTCCTTTTGTTGTCTATATTTGCCGGAAATACTGTTGGTCACTGTCCAACGCGGGGCACGGGCCCTTTAGGATATTTCCCTCGGAAGGTCCCCGCGATGTTACGCATGGGAAGGTACCGTGCAGCCGGAAAGTCCCTGGATGGCCTACCAAATTGCCGGATGCCCATATCAGGTTGTTATTAGCTACAGACATCCTACTGACCAATGTGTTAAGATTTATGACTTCTTCCGGGCTCTTTTATGATGATGTTTACTCCTTCCATCGACTCGGATCCGCCGTGGAATAACTGACATTGCTTTGGATCAATTACTCATGAACTTTCGCTCGCCCGCGGCTCGGCCCAAGACAGCTTGTGGGCTTCATACTGGGAAGCCTGCTTTAGATGATAGGCGAATAACCTCTCTTCAAGGTATGGTTTCCTCTTTCCTTTAGGGAACACATTGGCTTTACAAATCGCCCAGACACTATCTATACTACTGCCTCCACTGGCGTGTGACGTCTTGATCTAATGGTGGCACTTGCTTGGCAGTGTAGGATATCAGTGCTACCCCTAGCTGTAATTTTTTATTTATAGCAGTTAAAGAAATAAGGATATTTATATATGTATCTTCATAATTATATACTTTAGAGAATACTATTAACGGAAGACGACAGAGTTGAGCCTGAATTACATAAAACATAGCATACCTCCCGCCTCAATAAGAAGTCGATCAACCAGCTTCTCCCACCAAGGCTCTCTTTCTCGGATTAGACGAGGTAGGCTTTTAGCTGAAGGCCATATCTGTTTCCATTCCCAGGTTCGCTTCAGAGCTTCGTAGATAGGGGGAACAGTCTAAAGGAAGTTAACCATGATTCTTTATATAAATCAACACATGACATAAAAGAATCTTGTAAGATATACTAAGAGACAAGGCTTACACTTCTAACTGGCACTTGAAGTACCCTCTCAAACCAGTCTTGCGCAACTCCTCTATTCTTTACGGACAATAAGCCAAGTATGAATACAGGCAGAACAGGGGCATTTGCCGTGAAGAATAGGCCAGATGCCGGGACCGCTTGTATGCATTTGGCTAAGGCTTCTAAATGCCTTCTCACATATCGGTGACTAGGGGGGTACCTATTAGCTGGTTAGCTTAACTATTTGGAAGAACTATCTATACACAATCATCCATACCTCTGCACTCGGCATAGAAGATAGATGATCGCGGTGAGAAGCCAAGCATAAGCTGTTTGTTCGATCACCTTTGTAGTTGAGTCAATAGCAGACTCGGCCGACTCGGTGGATTTTAGCTCATATAGCAGCTGGAGTAATTTCTTTGCTGTTAGGGGCACCATAATACTTTGGTTATCCTGGTGCAACCTTGTGGCACAGTAATTAATCTGACTCATAATATGCAGTAGTTTCGGTGAAGTGCCGCATCCTCCATGGATCGTCCAGACATCCTCAGATGAAGCCTGTAACAGCCAGCTAAATCGATGGCTTTCCTCTATTGGAACAAACCTTTCTGGCTGTGGAAGTTTCGACGTTACCTGCGTAAGGATGATTCCCCGGGCAACCAAGACGGCCTGAGAGATGTGAAGGCTTGTCAGCTGGGGGTGCTGAGGGCTCGTCGGTGGGGACTCCCTAAAGTTTAACGGCAAGGTGTCTCTTATACGCTTTGGAATCTTTTGATTCCAGCATTCTTCTTCCAAGAAAGCGGGTTTCTGCCCCATTTTATCGAGGTATTTTTCCGCCAGCCTTAATCCCTGATACCATGCTGGCTCAAAAGGAGCCTTCGTTTGATGCTCGATCCGGAGGGTCTAATCGATTAGTGTATGTAGTTCATATTGGAGGAAATTCATTACTAACATCTATAGTGGAAAGAATTATCAGTAATGATAAGATTTCGATAGATGATCCGTCTTGCTTGCAGTTGAGGAGGTCGCGGAGATATGCAACAGTGCGCTTGTGTAATTGGATGGCTCGATAGCCGAATGCATGGTTGTGGATCACTCGATCCCCATTTTCTTTGTCCGGGGTATGGTCGTGAAGATGCACAGCAGCAAGGCATAGAATAGCCGATCGGATTCCCGGACTATTTTGGAATGTAATAAAGTCAAGCCATGGATTCGTTTCGTGTATAAAACTTTTGCCAGTGCAGATAGCAAACCAATCTAATGGGAGACAAAACGTTAGATATACAGAACACACTCTGGGTTATCCATCATCGGGCAAGTGCTTCGAATGCAGTAAACCATGAATGACGTACAGAAGGCCAGCAAGGTCCGATCTGACGGCTTTTGGACTGCCACGTTCCAACATGTTGGTATGGCTCGTTGGGGATATGTGAGAGCATGAGCTCTTCCTCCCGAATTGGGGTGCGCGCGTTTGAACTTGAGAAAACTGTTGATTTCGCTACCTATCGGTACAGGGAATATTTTCTGTCCCAATACGATAACATTGTCGCTGTATTCAAAGGCGTTAAGCACAGACTCTTCTAATGCTTTTTGCACGAGTACTGGCATTGCCTGCAAGCCGGCATGCGGCTTATCCTCTGATATAGTAGCCGGACTGCTTGAGCCAATCTGGATACCAGGGCTCGGTAATAATAAGATAGAAGTCAAGTTGATGGAGTCTAATTCAAGATTTGATTGAGAAATCTTTGACTTCTTTGTAGGCTCGTCATAGTGACAATCGCTAGCTGGTCCACGTTTGGCTGAAGAGACGATGATCGGGTTCATATTTTGGGTGTTCAACTCCTGAAGCGGAGCTTTGCAAACCCCGAATGCTTGATCTGAATGAGTCAACCAGCCTTCAGAAAAGGGAAACAGTCTTGCCACCAATAGTTGCAATAGTGAGAAGTAGCAATAAGGTGCAGTATATTAACTTACCGCCGAGCTGTAGCGAAGATGGAAGCAAGGAAGGGGGCTCGTAGACAGGATGCGGGGGATAAACTTGGCAAAGGTACTCCATCGTAGATATTTAAAACATGTGTTGGCCAGTTTTGGTCGATGATGGAGTGGCTAGAAGAGAATGAGAAATGTAACGAGGGAGGGCTGATGGTTTGCTTGATACTGGATAGGGCTGGCATATAGCCATATTAAAAGTGGTTTAGATGAGGCGCGTTCCCGGCTACCTGGTCATGCCTGGTCATGGCGGCGGCGCCACGACCGGGCATTATGTCTCATTTGATGACATTAATCCCGGCACTTTTCACAGTTAGGCTGGCCCGGTAGAGACTGAATCCTTGTCATTCATAATCAACCAGTGCTGCTGGCCTGGGCTGTATTGCATGTTTGCTGGTAGCAGCTCCAGGCTTGCCATGGCACGGGGACGGCTCGTATCGCCGGCTACTGTCTCATCCCTGACAGTACCGTTTCAAGTGGCGGAGAGGCTCGAACTGACATTTACAGTAAACACTCTACTCTCGACCTGCCATGGCACTAAATGATACAATGGTAAGAGTAATAAACTAGGATCGATGACTAAGACTTCTTTGACGACTTGACGCGGCATTTGTTCAAAATGGATAGACTGACAAATTCCAAAATGTTCTAGACAAATAAGGGTGCCTGTGTATAAATGGGCGATAAAATACGGCATCAACGCCACATCCTTGCGTCCATATACTAAACGGCCCAAATAAAATGTTCCCAAACCATCAGGAGTGGAGGGTTTTTGCTTTTTAAGAACCCACTAGTGACTCTTATTATGTATCTGGCGTTTAGTGGAAACTAATAGGGCTCAAGAAGCCCCTGAATACGGTCCTTGCTTACTGCACTAGCTTCGCTCTGCCAGAGTTCAGTGTTTAGGCTATTAGAGTGTGGCGTTCCTCGTCGATGAGTTTTGCATGTCAGAGCCAGTTGCCTCTCACACCATCGGCGTTGGTAAACCATTCTTACACATGACCAACAATTTCTTCTCCTCCGTCTGCAGAAGGAAGCGTTTCAATTTTTCAGTTGGGGCTTCGGGCACGGACGCACCGCTTCGTCACCATCAAGCCCGGTTCCAACATAGCTAATGCGTCCCGCTACTTTAGGCAGCGTCGACAGGGATAAGTTTCGATGGGTCCCACCTTATCAATGTGATTCGATGCGTTGGTGGAGAAAAGATCCGCAGAAATCCGGAGCCTCGTCCTGATTCAGTCTTACCCTCACTTCCCAAGGAGGAAACATCTCATCCTGGTAAATCCCAACCAAATACATACAGAGAAGTCAACTTATCACAGGCTTAATGCTGTTGTGTTTATCCTTTGCTACATGCTTCTACTCTCTCTATTCAGGTACATATCAAGAATTTCCTCGCCGCTGTCTCCTGCCTGCACTATGAAACTCTTTGTCCGACACCGCGGGGATGCAGAGAGTGATCTGAAACATTTTTGTGCGGCTTGTATCCGGCACCTTTGACATGTTGAGACATTATTGGATTAGCTTGGTCAGCTGCCTCTAGAAACTTAGCTACCTATAAGGCTAGGTACTTCACCATGGGCCGCTACCCTAGCGTAATATAATTAAGCAAGGAAAACGAAATTCGAATTCTGTAGTTCTCTAGCCTGTCGCAACTTGTTGGTTTAACTTTTTTATAATATCCTTGTTTTTATAAATTTCGAATAATGGGCAGATCTCTAAGATATCTTTTATAGATCTATTATAATCTGGTATTACTTTTACTTATATAATATAAAGGCCTCTGCCTGTAAAAATAAAACTACTAACTATAGCTTCTTTAACTTTAAATTTTAAATTATATTAAGTTACTATAATTTAAATTAGTATTATAAGTAAGGCTAGAGTTAATAAAACAATAAATATTTTTATTAAATTTAAATATTAATTAGAAAATTATAATAAAATTTACCCTAAGTATTTATTTAGCTATATTT